>VXBB01014815.1:1050487-1126100 GCA_013399915.1 Illadopsis cleaveri
TTTATTTTACTGCAGGTTTAGCACCATGTAATCGAAGGAACCATCCTGATGACACTCTCATGCTGATCAGGAGGCTGCCATTGTTCCAGAAGCAGGAACTGAACCTTGGTCTCTCATTAACCTATGCTGCTTCCACCCTTTTTTCATCCACTGAAAACAAGCAAAATTTGTAGTTGAGTATTCAACAGGAACACAGAAAATGCTTTCTGACTTTTTTTTTTTTTAATCCTAAATTGAAACAATTGCATAACTCTCAGGGAATTTTGACTTTCACTTGATATAAGAAATAAAAAAGTTAGTTTATTTAACTTGGAATAGCACTACACAAATTCTTCCAGAATTCCTGGGTTCCTCTCTTCATTATACCTATAATTCATTTTAAGACAAGTTCCTTAACAGTATCATGCCTCATTTTCTTTGTCTACTGCTTTACTATGTAGGATGCATGATTCACAGGTAATGCTTAGGAAGTGCTGAGTGAGTACTCAAGTAAAAGATGATACAAGACATGAAATGTTCTTCATGCTTGCACTTTTCAGTTACCACACATTCTCCTTCACCTCTGTGTGTGCATTAGGACACATGGAGCATATATCTATCTCTATTATTAGGAAATTACCACTGAATCATTTAGGGAAAAAAAATCACTAAGGGAAGGAGTAGGATTCTGCTAAGGTATTATTTGAAAACTGGGTAGGAACAAAGTGGTATTTCACAGCTAGACATTCTGCTAGTATCACCTAACTTGAGTCTCTTAGCATGGTCTCAGCATCATTCCTTTTGCTCGACAGCAATTTTAGATCAAAAGACCTAAAACTGTTCCCATAGACAGAATCCAGACAAAGCCTGGAATGCCATCAGCACTGGGATGACCACACCTCTCATCTCAATACCAATACCCAGCTCCTTCAGAGCAACATTGCTCCAGGCATCTTCTTCCAGAGCATTCCATTCCAGCTCCTGCTGAGATTTTCAATAACATCCACCTATTCCTTCCCTCTTAGTAGTTTCATTAATAGGGCAAAAGGTTTACACACCTCACTTCTGGTTGTGCACCTTGACTCCCAGCTTTTTTGTAAAGTCTTGAGGAATTCAAAGTGCAGCTAGGCTACCTCCAGGTGGTCAGGATTTAACTCATCAGTGGCCCGTAGCCAGCTGAAGTGATTACAGCCTCGGGCAGGAAAGAAGAACTCTTATCAAAGCTGCTGCTCTCTGTAGCTTCAGTCCAACTTGCCTCAGAATTGTTACATGGCACAGATGGGGTAATGTGACCATTACCCCCATGTCTCATAGAGGACCTGTGTCCTCTCCATAGCTTTTAGTCAGAAGGTTTACACATGTTCAGTTCCATTCACAGTTTCCCTCCAAAATGCCAGCACTTCTCTTCCTGTCTGGCTGTTCTTTGAACACTGATTGGGAAGTGAGTGATCTGCTTTTAACTTTCAGTCACTTCTGTAACAGCTGAGGGCACCAAGCCTGTATATTTCTATTGTCTTAACTTCTAGAAGAGGCAGAATATACTCTCTCCAAATTCATCTCATATCACAAACACGTATGATGTGTACTGGTATGTGAGAAAGCTGGCAAGATTGGGAAGGGCATCTGCATTAGTATGGATGCATTTACCTGCCATGGGAACAGGCTGATATGGATAAAGATTGCCAACAAATTTTGCAGAAAAAGGGGCTAGCTGGGAGAATTTCCACCTTTCTTTAACTTTTTGTAGTAATGTTCTTTTTTCCTTTGTTCTCACCTTCTGCTAAATCACAGAATAATCTACACTAAAATCAGACATCAGTTCAATCCTCAAGACACAGTATTGTGTGTGTTTGCATGTGGGTGTCAGTATGTGACACTGTTTTCTATAGAACAGTATCAAAAATATTCAATCACGTTTACAATAACGTGAATTATTAATGAATATTAATTTAATATTCAGTATTTTACAGCTAGTAGAGACTTTGTAAGTGTGGATTTTATCTTCATTCCTGTCTGGGCAGGAGAATCTTTCTGATCCAAAAGATGCTGTGTATAACAGAGCGTTGAACAAGGCTTTCTGTGCATGGACTTAACAGCTTACTAATGTGTCATAACAGTTCCATCAACTCCTCATTGTCAGCAGAACTTCATCCAGCTCCAGTACTGGTCAGGGAAACTAAAATAATGGTCTTACCAAGCTAAACTCTAAAGATTTCATATAGTCTACCATGTTAAAGGCCTAAGGTCTACCCAGCTAGCTTTAGGTTGTGCTCACTATGCCCACACAAACACCCACTGACGAGACCAACTTTCAGTCAGGGCCCCTCTGTGTGTACCTCTGTGCTTGCATGAGCATGAGGTGAGGGCTTGCAGAGTCCCAGCAGGATGGGTGCTGACAATGGCCTGTCAGAGGGGGAAATCTCCCAGTGAGAATAGGTGTGATGGACTCACTGGAATGAATTAGGTCACCTCATGCTGTCAGAAACAACAGGGACAGAGCTCATACAATGGCAAGCAGCCTCATACATGGAGGTCTGTGGGCAACTGGCTCTGCTAGAAAGGTTATCAGAAGTGATACTACACATCATGACATCACTGCAGAGATGAAGTGGCATGTGAAGGGAGGCACGGGTCTGCTCAGCTCAAGTCACTCAACCAGAATCCTTAGAATAAAAAATTCTCTCCCAAGTAGCTAAAAAGGCATCTGCTTTGGACTTGATAGGCTGAAAATCCACCCTGCTTTGTCCTCTAACATAACTCTTTCTTACCAAAGCATGGAAAGATAAATAAGCTGCAGCAACAGGCTGCAATTGTTTAAACTCACCAGTGGCTGAAAAGTGAAAAGTCTCTTTTCAGCATCCTTCAATGTGTATCCACATTCTGGACTCTCAGTTGCAGCTAGATCTATGGCTGCTCCTGAAAACTTTGACCATCATTTTACTGATTCCCTCCTGAATTCATTCTTTCCCATTAGAAATCCTGAAAAAGGAGAAAGAAAAAAAGGAGATTGATTAATAACATTTCAGACTTTTCTGCCTTTATCAAAGACCTCACAAAACCTCTGGCAAATGCAGGCAATGCTCTGTTTTTCAGGGGACATACTGTTCCAATATCTAAAACACACTGGGAGAAAATCTTGCTGGTATTATTTGCTCCACCTTGTGAAGGAAGCTGCAGAAATGCTGTACACAGCTCGATCCAAAAAGTGCACTTGCAAAAATGAGAGGAAAGGAAATAGTGCTTACATTTATGGGATTTAAAAGGTCCAGAAAAAAAGGGAAAACCCATGCACATACATATTCGGCAGGTCAAATAGGAGGATTAATTTGAACTTCATGCAACACCCTTCCTCCAGAATTAGCCTGAATATAACTTTAACTTTACTACTTTTCCCTTCACTGAAGTTTAGTGCCCATTGAAAGACCCACACCTCATCCTAACTCTGGACACACATATCTAACTGCCCACTAGTGGGGTTGCTGAACAAATCCACAATGGTACATTCCAGGCTAAGGTATTACTATATGTGCTTTTTGCAAATTTCAACATGATGGAGTCTAGTCACATCTCAGAGCCCTAGAGCTGGATAATGAGCAGTTGTGACCTGCATAATTTGGGTTTTATACTGATATTCTGACTAGACTGATAAAAAGATGGCATTTACATTCCTGCAAAATTCCAATGACAAATTCCTTGTATTTCAGCTCCGTTATGTCCCACCAGCATTTCAAGCCCTTTGGTCTCTGAATTATACAGTGTTCAGCATGTATCATTACAATATCATGTTTAGATTTTGTACTGTTGTGATTCTGAGCATAAAATCAATAATTTTTTGTTGCTTGTTTCGGGGGCCCTATTTTTAAAATTTATGCTTGATTTTTTTTTTTTTTTAATATAAATTTTTTTGCAATCACAAAAGGCTTGTGATCCTTCCAGTTCCCACCAGATGTCAGCAAGCTCTCAAGGATCTCTGGAGTTAGGGCAGTAGAAGCCTCTTTCATGAGTGCCAGTCACGTACAGTGTCTTTCCCTTTTCAAGAGAACAGGGTAAGGAGCTGAGGACAGTCTTTCCTTGTCAAGAGAGGAAATGCTGCTGAATCACTAGTGGGCCAAAGCTCTTATGATTTCACTGCTGTTGAACAGTTTTATCTGAAAGGAGTCAATCTCTTTTCACTTACTACCAGGGAATAACATCATCACAGTTCTGCCCTCCTCTACCTTAAACATGTGTCAGAGCAGGAAGCAGATACAACAACATGCACAAGGAGCAAGCTTGTGTTACTGCCTTCCAGGCTGCATACTCACATGAAGTGGCCTGCCTGAGACTTCAGAGGGAGTATTGAACTAAACTGGGCACTGAGGCCAGCTTTCCATTTTGAAAAACATTTGCCAGTAAGCATTTTGCTTTTCTAGGCAGTGGTTCTCTTCTGAGTTTTACTGAGTGCTGAGCATTGTGGTGTCCTGCACAGTATAAATGCCTGAGGTCTCACTACTCAAATATGTCTATTTCCCAAGAATGAGCCAGCTTGCCAAGAGGCTCTCCTCAATGCATCCCAATTGGCAGAATAGCACTCTCAAGGCTCTGCCATCAGAGGAAATGTTCAGACTCAAAGAGATTAGATGCAGAGACTAAGTAAGATGAATAGAAGTTGACAAATATCCAAGATGTATTTTTGAGAATGAAGAGGCTGAGCTGAAAATGAATGGATTTTAATGAGAGAAGGAAAGGAAATTCACCATGAATTGCAGACAACTATTGTCCTGAAAGGACATTGTTCCCCATGGCCCCAGAATAAACATGAAAGGAACACATTCCATGAGGTATTGTTGGGGCTGGCTTGAATATGGCAGTTTGGGCTTGGATAGAACTTTTCATGGAGGGCTTCAAATCATTTCACTTCTGAGAGCATTATTTATGGGCTTTTTACAGACATTGAAGTACACATTGAGTCAAAATGACTTGGCCTTATGGTGAACAGCTCCTAGAGCTGGGAAAGTGAATCCTGATCAGTATCAATGAACCTCTGCCCCACTGTCTTATTTCTGCAATCTTGCACATGGGGCAACTTGGAAGTTGGTTTTCTTGCACCAGCTCTCAGAAATGACATTGTACTGAAGCAGTCATTGTCCATAAGAACAGCAGAGCCTGTTTGTCCTTTGTAGCTGGGAATAGATTGCACATTGTTCCCTACAGAGTACACAGCAGCCAAGGGCATGCAGAAGAACAAACACAGTTTGGGCACACTTGTTGGTGCCCTGACAAACTAACAAGAGTCTCAGGGTGATTCAGCTCAGGAGACAGTCTCATGTGTTATTCCTGTGACTCAGCAGGTAACCCTAGTTAGTCTTGTGTCCTGTCCACTGCAGCTATCAGTGTCATGTTCTTCTCCTGGTCTACCAAAGTAGCTTCCAATTTAAACTGGAATATCCTCATTTTAAGATGTGAGTTGTCTCTAAGAGCTGTGTATATCTTTTGAGAAGTTCATGACTGCAGATGGAACACACACCAACTACTCACCACTTCATGATTACATGATCCCAGTTCTTACTCCTGAGAAGAAGAGGAGAAATACAACTCCAGCCTAGGCTTTTTCTCCACATTTTTTCCCTACATCAACTAAAGTGATCTATATAGTTATCACAAACACCTCTTCTTCTGGGAACATTTTCCCTCAGTTGGGGCAATGACTAAAAACAATATTGTTGTATTTTCAATGCTTTCTTTTCTGACAGAATACTAATTTCTCTTTCTGTCATAAACATCTTGCTTTGACAAGTACACAGAAACAACCAACATTTAAAAAGCAAGGTAGACATTGTAACACACTATGATCTGGTACAGAATCAAATTACCCTTCTTTTGTCCCTCCCATCAGCATCCATTGTCATGACAAACTCTACTTACACACACGTGACTCTGGGGTTAGAAGAACAAACCTCTGCCATTTACAGAACATTGCTTTTCTCCTTCACTACACGCAGACATGATCACAACTGACACAATGCCTTTGCTCACCCAACAGCCAGCCTTGTTCAGTTTGTGGTGCAGCCCATGCTATTGTCCACTGCTTCTGGTACCCAGCACAGCTACACAGTAATTCTAAAAGCTGGCAGCTTTTTGCAGCTGCCTGAGCTGCAGTCAGATCCATGACCACAACGTTGCTATGAACTTGAAAGGCCATCTGAACATTTTGCTTTTTATTTGTTTTGTAACTGATGGGAAATGTTCCACCTTTGATGCTATTGTAAGGAATTCATGCCATAAAGCAGAAGGGTAGCAGGACTCTGATCAGCTGAACATTAACTTCCAATCTAAAGAGCCCGTACTTTACTTCTGACTCTTTTCTTGATCCATTTGCCTTCTCAATATTGTTCTGTTTCTCATCTCTTAATTATAGCTCATCATTATTTTCCCAATTAAAAAAAAAAAACAGATGAAGGGAACAGAATGAAAAAAAAAGCAACAACGAATTTCAAAATGTATCTGAAAAGCCAAAACCTCTTTGGTTTCCTGAAATCTAGACAATCTAGACTGTAGAGGCCCCTAGGAACAATTCCTGTTTCCAAGCACTTCAATAAACAATTTGAGCCAGAGGTTACTTTAATTATTCATTTGAAAAGATTCCTTAGAGGTCAACTTATCTTGAATGGTCCTGCTGTAATGAAGTATTAATAGAGAGAAATCAGTTTCCAATATCACTGTCATATCATGCTGTCAGAAATAAGTGCGCCTACCTACCATGGCTCAGGTTTAGTTACTTTAGTCCTGCTGTAGAGAGGCACCCCACCTGTTGCCTTGCCCTACTGCAAAGCAGAACATGCCATCCCAAGAGAGCACACAGAAATATCTGACTCCTTAGTTGCATTGATGGTCCTTGTTTGCCAGTGTGTACTCCCTTGACAAAGAAATGAGTCTCACAGCAGTTGATCATAGAAATCTCCTTGTAGTGAAGATTTGTGGTTTCTCCCAGTCATGTAGTCCCTTCAGGCTTAGTCACATTCCAGTCTGGGTTTCAAAAATTGCTAATGGAAAATACTTCCACACCCAGTGGTTAATTACTTTCTCCCTCAGAAGTAAAATCTTGGGTTTGTTATGAATTCACTATTCTTAACTGTTAGTTTCAAGGGATAGCAGAAAGGCTGAAAAGGGACAAAGGAGATCCTGTAGTACCTGTAGTATTGTTCTTACGCTTTTGCCTTCTTCACTCTACTTTTAAGTACCTGATAATTGGAATTCAAAACCCAGATCTGTGTTGATTCATGTCTGCAAATCTAGAGCATGAAAAATGTATTAGTGATATTCACTGAACTTTCTATAATTCCCTTTACACCCTATAAGGTTCAGTGTTGCTGACAGAAAAATGCCTGAAAATAAGAGAGGCCATTCTTTGAAAACTGGAAATTCATTAAAAAATAAGCATTTATTTTTTATTCAGTAGTGTTCCAATTGTTCAAAATTATATGGTCAGATTTTCTTCCTCAGCCACAAGCATTTTTTTACTTCATAAGCAGATGACTCCATGACCAAATTTCTCAAGATGAAAAAAAAAGGTAAAATATTTCTCTTAAAAGCACAGGGCTTAGTGATGCTGACAATTCCTGCGTGGTTCCAAATGAAACTGCAGATAGGCCACAAGTAGTAGGAAGTTTCTTGCTGGTACCCAAAAGTTCAGAGGATGTGCTTTCCTTCATGCCCTATCAGCACAAAAAGGAAAAATATATGAATATAAACACAGACTGTGATTGTGTTCCTGGAAGGAAACACATCAGGCTGGCATGCAGGAAAAGGAGCCTTGGTGCTCTCCAGAATGTTCCCTGGTTTCCAATATGAGAGGCACTGGGTGTTGTACAAACTCCAGTATCAACAAAGCAGTTGTGACCTTCTAAAATGAACAGCACAGCCTGGAAAGCCACAATGAGATCCACAGTTAGGGGCAATACACATTTAGGGAAACTACTCTGATCCTTCTTATTCCCTAACTGGACTCTGAGATATTTAAGAGCCAGAATTTTATGGACCTCATCTCCGTCCAGATTTTGGGTTGTGCCACCTCTTCTGGCACAAAACAAAGCCTAATGAGCTCTAACAGTCCCTCAATTGCCCATCTTGTCTGAAAGAAGATCACTCCAACTGGGGCATCTGGCAAGCCAGAAGTAGCAGCACAGTATTTTGAGCGTGAAAGGCAATGCTGAGAAATTAAGTCATTTGGTTCCCAAGCACAGCTGGCTGCCTTCATGTCCCTGAGAGGAGTAGGGCTTGGGGGAGGGGTATAAATTGCATGTTTCAAACTGTCCTTATTAACTAGACATTTCATTTAAATCGTACTTAGCACCTGCCTCCAATTACCTGACTTCAAGGCCTGTGCATGACAGAAGCTGGAGCGCTGATTAAATCCATGCCTCGTTCTAGTGAGCCATTAAGCCAAACCAAGGCTCACTGCTCCTTTGAAGGAGATCATTTGTCTTCATTAAAAGTGTCCATCTTTGATTGCCCTGACAGGAGCTTCTCCCTGAAAGATAATATGGTCTGTTATTGCTGAGAGGTAAAATAATGTATTGCAGCCCTCTGGAGAGTGATTTGTATTTATTAATGTTCTCACAAATTACTGTACCCTGATTAACCTGTGATTGTGACAGGCAGCAGGGTGTGCTGCTCATCACGGCCATTCATGCTGGCCACTGTCTCTCCTCACTTCACTAAGTGCTAAAAGCACATAAGGAGGGCCTCCTGTCCTTCAGTGATGCCTTAGGTCCATCAGAGGGTGATGGACAAAGCCTTATCCGGGTTGTGTAAACCCAACTGACCACATCTTCAATCAGATCCTAATCTTTGGTGCAGATAGAGAGGCCTACACAAACATCAACATCTTTGATACTAATATGACTATAATACTACACTACAAAGCAGTGTCTCCTAGTTCTCATCCACAGTTTCAAGTATGTTACAAAGGAGGTCCAACTTCAGTTGTGAGGAAAGGGAAAAAATGGAATTTCAAAACTTCCTCATGATCACCTGAGAAGCCAGGAAAAAGAATGCAGGCGCAGAACTCATGTTTTTTGAACCACTAGCCATGCCATTTGGCACATTGAAAACTGTACAAATCCTAACACACTGTTCTTTTGTGATGATCAAAATCAAACTAGAATCACTATTCTTCCATAATGACATCATAAATAAACCTTCTCCAGAGGTCCTGTGCGCAGTTGACAGGAAACATGCAGGAGACTTAGAAGCAGTTAAATAGCTGCAGTTTGTACTGCAGTGAGAGTGTTTGGTAGCCCATCTCTGGGTCTCTTCTGTCCACCTCCCAGAAATTTAGAGCTTATAGTTTGCTACAATAGCCAATTCTGGCTAAACTGAGCTTCTTCCATTCCCTGGCCTTTAGGTAATTCTCATCGGGCCACTATACTGGGGTTCACTTCCTGTGAGAAAACTGTGCCAGACAAATACTTGGTAGTGCCCATGTCAGAAAACAGGAATGTGTCTAAAGATCTGCACTCATGTGTGCTATAGAACTTCTGTTAGTTCAGCAGTATTCAAATAGAGACATTTGAGTCAGTCCTCTACAAATGAAAGAGACACAGTGTGGGTAGTTAAAAGAAAGCAGAAATTAAGAGCAAACTCAAAAGGGATTTTCCACTGATGCTTCAGGGTATAGACAATCCGAGTTGCTTCTAGTATATCTCCAAGTCAGAGGACACTGGGGTCATATTACTCCCTAAATTCACAACCAAACTGAGCTTTTGATACAGTGACAGAAAATGGATTTGTGCTCTGAGTGCTCTAAAGCAGAGACAGGAGCTTCCCAAGCAGAAAGGCTCCATGGCCTTATTATATTATGGAGGCAAGGGCTGTCAGGCCACTGCAGCCATGACCACGGAGTGAGCAGAGGCTGACACTCCCCAGAGGATCAGAGCCAGCAGCACTGCAGAGCGTGCAAGAGCTCTGGTCATGCAGAAAGCACATCCAGGCTCAGATTATACCCTGCCACGGGGTGTGAGAGCCAAAGGGACCCATGGTAAGCCCTTCTGTAAAATAGTCTTTTGGTCTGTTATAGGAGAAAGCACTTGGTTGCCAAAACAATTTAGACTGTCTGCACAGCTGAGGGATGGCCAGGGAGAAGTTTCAGTAGCCTGGAGGCTGGTAAACTACTCTTGCAGATTGAAGCTCCAACTTTTTTCTAAACTTTGAATTTCTTGTTTTGGCAAGTCTTCTCATTTCTTTAAATACACACTTAAACCAGTCATTTGTTTAGAACTGATTTACTAGTGACAATAGCCAGACAAAGAAACAGAGCATGTGACCTTAAAATTCTTCAAATGTCTCCTTAAAACTCTCTTCTATAAAGATCTGTACAAAACACTGGGTAATGTTTAGACAGTTGAAATGTCCTCACGCTTGTTTTAAGTATCCAACTGTCAGGCCAAAAAGAGTCTGAGTTTGCTACAGCCATCCCTTCTGAGTATGGCTCTAATTCATTAATCCTAGCAGCTCAGAAGCTTTTAATTTTTATGATCAAATTCCCTGTCACATTGGCCACAGAAATAGCCAGAACTTTGTAACTCCTTTTACTACACGTATCCTTATTCTTTACCTCTTGCCTTGTACATCTTTCCTGGTGTTTCACTTCACTCATGCTTCACAAGTGATATTTAGCTGTCACATAGAACTACTTGCAGCATTTCCTATGGAAGTTTCATTGTTATATACTGACTTCAACAATGTAACGTCTGAAAAGTACCCAGAAAATCTTATTTCATAATTACAACTTTTAAATTAATGAGGTTTGTACTTGAAAATTTGTATTAAGTTCATCCATCTTACACAGCACATACACATATCTAGGTGAACAGAATTCTGAAATAGTTTACAAGAGTTGTCTTATAAAGTAGTTTATTTTTCTGCAGTGAAAATTGTATCATTCTCTTACTTTTGGAATTTTTGAAATGAAACCTAAGTAACACCCAGGGATCTAGGCTGTCGACCTCACTTCTACAATAAATCATGCATCTGGGTATTCTACAGCTCCATTTATTAACTTTAGAAGTGATATGGGAAGGCATTTTATCTAAAAGTACAGACTGAAAAGAACACAGACTTCACTTTCATACTGCATTTTACCTTGCCACCAAGACAGCCAAGACAGCCAAACAACTGAGAGGTCAAAAAGAAGAGAGCAAAGTCTGACGGACTCATATGTGGCCTGTCAGTATCTCACTGAGACCAAGCTCTCTGCTCTCATAAGTAGCCTGGATTCCTCATCATTCCTCATATGCAAGTAAAACCTGTCATCTCTCTTAATATGTGGCTGAGAACAACCATCATTTATCAGAAGCTGGTTGATCTGGCAGAGGCATGTTTGTTGGAATGTAATATTCAGGTGGTTTTGATCACGCATGTGTCATTAAAAAGGGGGTAGGCTCTGTGTATCCTGTGATTCTCTCCACACCACAGCATTCTGGATTTCTCTAGTCTGAACTTGAATTCTTTAATTAGCCCATTACACCAACCCTCTGCCATTTCCTTTCAACCCAGGAATCCTTTGGTATCCTGTCCTGTTATCTTCAAGGCAAATATGAATAAGGGTCTTGACGATTGGATAAATAGTGCAGAAAACAGATGTGAGGGGCTGCAAAGTGTATACATTATGAATAGTATTGCAATAACATCTTTAATCCCTTAATGAGAGCACTTTGTCAGGGTAAGAGAAGATAGATTGAGGGATTTTGCTGCTGTACACAGAAGTCCAAAGAACGCTCTTAAGCTAACAAACATGACCAATATCACAACACATTCTTACTGTCTTCGTAGTCCATGAAACTTGCACTCATTCACACATGTTTTCAGAAATGCTGGTTTTATTTTCATGGAAAGATCCTCTTGCATTTAATAATATATTTATTGGCTTTAATGACAGCATAGAAGGAGAGCTATAAACTGAACAACAGTTGAGAACAGTTGAAATCTACACACCTTTGTTGGGCATTTTGGGCAATACTTTTCATTATCTGCTTACAGAAGTTGCCACAAATACTGTGTTTGGAAAGTCCTCAAGTGCTGCCTACATTTATATGGGAAAGTCTGCACGTATCCAGTAACCAAGAAAATACAGTCTAGGGAGCTGATGGTCTGACACTGCTTTACTTCCCAGAGCTCTGGGGGATGCCTGCTAATGCTGTAACACATCTAGGCCCTTCTGGGGGGCAGGCCAGATTCCTGTCCATGATCAGAAATAGCATGCAAGAGGCTTGTCTTGTGGTATTCTGGCATTTCTGCCTCCAGACCCAAATGGAATCCAAGGATGAAAGAACATCTTATTCCAATAGTTTAGACACTCCAAAGCTTTCAGTTATGTTTGCTACTAAAATTGTGGGATGAAAGCAGGCAGAGAGAAGGGTTGGCACAAACAGGTTTTCCCTATTCCCATCAAGACTCAGGTTATGGAAAGATGTTTGATTTCTTTATTTAATTTTTTCCTCTAAGATGTACCCCTGAATGTCACAGAATTTAGTGCTACTGATATCTGTGGCTGTTAGTGCATACTCATTTATCCCTGGTGTTATAGGAGAAATCAGCACTTAGACTCCTAACCTTACAGGCAGCAGCAGCCTAACACTAGGCATACTGCTAGATAGAAGATGCAAAAAATGTTGGAATAAAGAAATAAGAGCAACATTTTCTGTAACAATCTCATATCACAATCCAGTGTACTATCTATATAATTTTTTGGAACAGTGACGAAAAATGAAGTACCTAAAGTTTCTTTAACTCTTAATGCAGTAAAAGACCCCTTATAAAACTAAAAGGCCAGGCATGGAAAAGATGAGTTGTGTTTTCTCAGTGCATTGACCTGCATAAAGGATCTGGCACAAGAAAAATCTACCCAGAAGAAAAGGGTCAATAAAGTTAAATACAATTGTAGGGTAAAAGAAAAGAAACACAGCCAGTGTTTCCCCTTCAAGTGACAATCCATTTTCAGCCTTGGCCTTTACAGCTTTGTACCATCGCACTCTCATGACACATTGCAACCTGCCAGTGCTAATCTTAAGTGGAGAAAGTAGAGTAAAAATTGGGGAAGTAGCAAAAAAAGTTGTATTTTTCTCTCTAGATCCTAACCAAACCGTCTAAATCTAACAGTGAACAGAGGCCTAGCAGGGGGCATCCAGGCCATCAAAAACAGTCCTCCACAGCTGCAGACAACCAAGCAACAACTGAGCTGGCAGATACGTGAAGGCTCTTTAGCAAGATTTCCAAAACTTCCAGCATCTGGCTGGGCTGGAAAACCCCAGCCTGTGCTGTGGAACACTAACACACAACTCCTGTTTCAGACTCCAGCTGGAACTAGGGACCATAGAAACATCCATGAAAAGAATCACCGTTAACAAAAAGGGGACCCCTTGAACCAAGCTTTTCCAAGCTGCCAAGATGAGCCACAGAAGTCATTTCAGCAGTCAGTTTCAAGTAGAACAGAACTGGAAAGATGAGTCTGCATCCATCTGGGTAAAATGCAGGCAGGTCTCATGGCAATACAGAATAAGGCACTTACACCTTCTTAATACGACAAGATTTCTGGAATCTCTGTTGTATGTATTATTCTGCCTGCTATCACAAAAGATTACTTGATTTCACTGTGAAAATTGTCTTCACCAGCATTGAGATTTCATTGTAAAGGATGCTGTGCAGTCCCTGCCTTCTCAAATTAGTCTGTAAAACATGATATCTGATTTTATATATGTTTGCTCTGGAGATATATCCAATACTAAAACCTCTGCTCCAAACACTTATTAAGTTTATAATAAAATTATCTTCCACTTTCTTTGATTCTAAGAATGACCAAAACCAAAAGAGATGTAGCAAAAAAACCCCAGTAACATTTAATTCATATGTGAGGAGGTGTCTTCACTCAGCATAACCCTTCCTGGTGCTAAAAGAAGGATTTCCAACTAGCGGTCTAAGTGACATTGCAACCAGGTTTTTCTGGTGGAGATTTCAATTTCTCCATTTCCTATTCTCATGACAATTTTCAGAGGTGAATTATTCTAAGTCTCAAACCTCTGAAGTTCAAACCAGAGATTACAACCCTGTTTATATTCCATTAGCACTTTAGGGGACTCAAGTGAAGTTCCAAGTGTCCAGCACTGTCCAGATCAGAGAGAGAAACAAAAAGCCAGTCCAGAAATTTTCACTATGCTACATATCATGAGAAATAATGAACTTCTTAGGGTTTTCTACATTTTATACAGTCAATGGCTGCTCTGAGTAGTGCCTGATCTTATTTAACCTCAGGTTTTGGTGGGGTTTTTGGTATGCTGAATCTACATACCATGCACATACAAAATAGTTGTATAACGTTTTCATTTATTCCATTGAAAAGGGGATTTACAAATATCAGAGCAGGAGGCCTTTTTATTACCTACAGTAGTCAACAATCTTCATCCTTTGATCTTCCTCCAATTAATTTCAAATGGCATGAGGGGATAAACAGGATTAACCAGTCAGCCCCATTTCAAAGCTTTGATCAGTTTGTAAATGAACTTCAAGGCAACTAACCATTCTCCAAATGGGGAAGCTCAGCATCACCAATGATGAATGCCTATATTTCGTGACAAGATCTATTTCCATTTGCACTGAGACTTCCTAATAGCACTCATGTGGCAACTTGTGCAACTGCTGCATTACAAATTGGATTGCAGAAATTGAAAAGCTTTTCAGTCCTTCTATGTACAGAGTGGGCACAATGCCAGACCTGGAATAAGGGAAGGTGCCAAGTTTCCAGTTGTCATGAGTCACTAGTGCTAAAAAAGAAAATGCACACACATATACGTGTATGTGTGCATGCATATAAAACATATTCTGCACTTTCTCATTGATACTATGCGCTTTCTCACTTTTACTCAAAGTGGCCAAATTCAGGACTGTTAATTCCTGCCCAAATTTTCTGAGGGGAGAAGGGGTAGTCACTTCCTTCTCATTCAGTTTTGTGTTCCACAGAAGTGGGTCAATAACACCTGTTTCCAAAAGCCACAAAGTAGCCATGGACTAATCCATTATCTCAAATTTAATGGGACTCATCTGATAAAATTACACCTGTTACATCTGATAAAATCAATGCAAAACAATGACTGCAGCATGATTAAGAACAGTTGCAAATTTAATTCCATTCACACTCACTTTCAACTTGATTTTAACTAAGTGCCACTTTTCCATGGCTTTATTGCTTCCTGAAGCTGGCTCAAATATTGCTAGCTTTGGTTACAGAAAAGCAACACAGAAGGGTGTGAGAGAAATACACACTTAACACTGTTCTAAGTTTCACATCTGTAGAGATATAAAATTGTCTACTTGGGACATTAGATGATAATAAATTATTAAATTAATCTAGCTATAGATACTATAGCAGAATTCAGAATTTGAACATCATGTTTAGTAGAGAACATCAGTTTGGACTCTTTGAAAATGATAATCACACCAAGCTCCAGGGTTCTCCATCTGATTTAGTGTGATGAGCATTAATTATACTGCATATAGATCTGGCACTGTCATACCTTGAAGTCACCTTGAAAATGTGGCAATTTAATGGATTTCTATTTAAACAAAAAATATGTCTCTGAATGCTTTGATCCAGAAGCAGTACAAGGAATCCCTCAGATTAGAGCAAATAAATATTTTCCTTTATTTCTGGTACATAATCTCTTGAACTGTGGTAAAATGAGACTTGAAAACTAAGTAACAAAATAGAAGAAGGTGATTACTGAGCAAAGAGAGCTGCATGTACAAAGCAAAGCAACCAGTGATTTTCAGCAACACACAGAACACTTATAGCTGCAAAGCATCAACATAAATAAATCCCATTTCCTGGGAATTCCTAATGGAGCTCTATACCACATCAAAGAAGCCAATAACATTGTTGGAAACATAGACCAAAGAGAAAAATATTTTGCAGTCTTTTTTATACACTGTAACCTTGCTGGGGAAGGAAAAAAAAAAAGAGAAAAAGAAAAGAAAAAATTTGCTTCTAAGTAGGGTGAGAAGATGAAGAAGAAGAGGAGGAATGGATGGGTGGGACCCCAGACCGAGTGTCTCTTCCCTTTAGAATTTGTTGCACATGTCAGCCTACAACAAGCCAGTAGAATTGTTCAGGGCAGACCTTATTAATTACAATTCAGTTGGTGGCAGATGATAGTGCTCACAACTACAATTGTCATTTTGCCATCAATCATCCCAATCCATGCACTTGCCAGAGCAGCAGCCTTTGAAAAAAGCAAGCACAAGCAATGAGCAGGCATCTGTGACGATCTGCAGGGGCTGCCCTGGGAAACTGCTTCTCTTTGTATTTTCCACCTTGAATTTTCATGCCTCAAGAGGAGCATCCCGTCCTATCCCACTCTGTTCTTCAAACTCCTGCACCTTGTTCTCCTCGGGGTGCCACACTCTGCTGGCTGGATGGAGTGGCATGGAAAGCTGCCATTCACATAAACCTGTACTGTTCATATAGGTAATATCCTTCCACAACAGTGGCATCTAGAGGAGGAAGCCAAAGCAAATGGAAACACTAAATGCTATTGTCAAGTGAAAGTTTCCAACTTTTTGGCAGTGGAACTAGGATGCTTATTTTTAGAAAGTAAAATATTGACTCCATCCTGCCCCCCTCCTCCAAGCAAATGGAAAAAGAAGTCATGTCCAGCTGTACTGATGGAAAGCATGTCCAGTATTTTTGGGGGAAAGCTTAGGAACAGCTTATACAAGGAAAACACTCGTCTGGCATTTTCTGGCCAAATCAGTGGCAGCTTCGGCTATCTGCAGCAAACATGCCACTTAGACATACCCAGAGAAATGTCAGGCTTTTCCAGCCTGCTAACTCATAAATGTAAATCCAGTCAGTAATACTGATTTTTCACTTGTTTATACCAGGATCTTTTTGCTTAGCCCTTCTGCCTTCTGCAGCCAACAATTTCTGCCAGTGGTGCATTCTGAGCTGTAACTCCAGGTTCAAGTCTAAATGTCATGCCTGTGCCAAGCCAGCCTTTCATGCTGGAATGGATTCTAACTGAAACTCAGGAGCAAAAGATCATCATGACCTTGTTCAGCATGCTACAGGAAATTTTCAAAACAACCTGAAGATTGCAGCAGATGGCACAATTTTATTTTTTTAATTTTTTTTTTTTTTTTGCAATTGCTGTACTTCTAGTTTCAGGAATTAATCTAATACAATATTCTAAGGAGAGGTCTGCTTCTCAGGTTTTGTGAGGATAGGCGTTTTGGAGATGAACCACAGACATATGATTCTAATGTCTGGGAGATTCCAGCTGCTGAATTCTTAACCAAACTCTGGTTATTTAGAGGTTCACCCATTACTTGCAGACCAGATGGGGTAAGGAATTTATTTGCTTTGCCTGAAAGCTCATACCCTGGGAGCTGCTTGTCATATTCACCTTTTTATTGCTAAGTTGTTCTTCCAGTTCTCAGCATGCTTTTCTGCTGTGTTCCAGGAACAATAAGAAAGTTCTCCCATTGCATACTCAGTGCATGAGTTTCCATGCTTGCAGCCTGACCGCATAAAGCCTAGAAAAAGTCAAGCTGATGTAGCCAAAGATTGCCTTGAAATTCACAGTGCTGATTAGATTCTCTTAACAACAAATTTCTTGTTTGTTGTTCATGATGAACAACATCATAGTCAAGTTTGTTGTTTGTCATAAGACGCACACATGCTACTGCTGAAGCCTGCTTTTACTGTCCCACACACAGCACCTAACCCAGAATCTTGTGTTGGTGAAACAGAAGTGGGAAAAGACTTTCTTTTCCCAAGTAAAACAGTTACATGTGATGCAGTTCAGTTCTCATGACAGGTCATAAGAGGGCAAAGGGTGAGAGAACAGTTTGCCAATGCTGCCCCATTACAGCACACACCCTGTACATAATCCAGTCTACACCTCCACAGCTCTTTGCTTTATTTTTGATTTTGTAAGAACAAACTCAAACTTCCAACAGGAACTGACTTCTCTTTCAGGCTCCTTTTTTTCTGACATATTTTTTATTTGTTTCAGAAGCACACACAACCCCTTTTACAAATTGTGGGGGCAGTGAAAGGACCCACCTGCTGTGGATCTCTAGATAAATTTTAAAAAAAGCTCCTATCACTACAGTATTTACTAACATGCCTAATACTGCCGTGTATATATACTTTAACCTTACATTGTGATCAACACCTAAAATAGTTTAAAAACACAAGGAGGGCTGATCCATTTAAAAATAATACTCCTCCTCTTCCTTTTTGTTGTTTTCAGTAATCTGAGCATTGGATAAAAGCAGACCATGAGCAAGCTGTCCAAGTCAATAGATCAGAACCAGTGCTAGAGTGATACATGATGTCTGTCTTTTCTGAGGGCAACACAGTCTATTTATGTTTAACTTCCATTGCAGTAAGAGCAAATATGGTTCTTTGCTATATTGCTAAAGAGTATGGACATGTATCCCTTGAGAAATCCAAACCTGATCTTTCTTTTAATCTTTTTTTTTCTGCAATGCAGCCACAAAGAAATGTGGAACAAACTAGACATTAGTTTGCCACTCATAAAGTCCTGACCAGATCTGTGTCTGTATCATGGACACTTCTACAGCTTAGTTAAAGTGTTTTCATTAGTCTCCTAAATAATCTCAATCCATATATGTATATTGTACTAAAAGAGCTTTTGAATCTTTTTCTACCTTTAAAAGACTGAAATAAAAAAGCAAATGCATGCAGCTATATTTCACAGATTCACAAAATGGGTAAGGTTGGGAAGGATCACTGGAGCTTATCTAGTCCAGCCTCCCTGCTCAAGCAGGGTCTCCCAGAGCACTTTACTCACAATTGTGTCTAGATGGCTTTTGAACATCTCCAGGCAAGGAGACTCCACAACCTGTCTAGGTGATGCTTGAGAATTTCACAGTTATTTTTAAATGAATTTTAAAAAGAATGAATTAAAAAAAACCAAAACCAAAAACCACTGAAATTGGAAAAATAACATGGAAAGTATGAATTAGAATTTGAACAAGCTTTTCAAACAGCACAACACAGCTTTTGTGTCGTTGAAGTGAATGTTGTTATGGTACTGTTGCACAGTCTGACACAACTGTAGGATTTACCTCTTAGGCATTCTCCAGCCTGTGTGATGGAATATCAGAGCAGAGAAAAAGATGGATACTGGCTGCCCAGTATGCCAATGGTCCCTTGGTCCAGTTGAAACTTAACTGATAAACTCTTTTGTGCCATAAATCTGAAGAGAGATTATTGCATGCAATGCACAGTCAGAGGGCAGCCAGCATTCACTGCTGCAGGGGGCACAGCTAACAAATGTCATACCTCAGGACATGAGCTGAGCTGGAGACTAACACACCCCCTGAAGCACACAGCCTGGATTCCTTAGGCAGGCTTTAGTCTGATTTTCCAGGACCATAGTTGAAAAGGAGACACTAATGTACAAAGAAGGAGGAGAATACAATGTGATTAGCCTTGGCATCCTCTTCCAATCATGAGGACAAAACAGCCAGCATGTTCTAAAGGTTGTTCTTACTTTTCCAATGAAGTTAACTTTGCAGGCACACAACAGCATCTGGAGGGGGAATACCTCAAAATATGTGCAAGTGTGACTAAGCTTCTCTAATTTTGTTTTTCTTCTCAATGCGAGATTTTGTTTTGAAAATTTAATTTCTGTGTACAAAGTGAAGGCATTTTAAAAGATCAAAGTGAAGCAATATTTTTAAACTACTGAAAAAGCATTTCTAGAAATTCAACCTATTTTTTTTTAAATTTTGTCTAGCAACTTTCTAGATTTCACTTTTTCATTCCAGTAAATAAAATACCCAGCTTTTTTATTTTCTCATTTTTCATGGGAAAAAGAAACCAGAAGACCCAGCAAATCAAACACAAAAAATAGCCCTGCCCCAAAACCCCCAAACCCAAACCACAACAGAAATAAATTTCTCAAAGTCCATATAACTGCTAAAGGAGATAAGAAGTAGTAAGGGATTTTTTTATAAGAACTGAATGTCATAAAGATGTCAGAGTAAGGCTTGCAGGCATTTCCATGGCAAGCATTATTAAGCACCAGAGAAACAAAAGGAGGTTGTTTTTAACATTTGGAATATTTATCGAGTATTGAGTATATTTATCTGAATCTGTTCTGAATCACTTTGAACTGCAGAGGCAGTAACCTCTTGCTAGGTTTCAACAATGAACAAAACAAACTAAATGGGACACTGTGAGCAGTTCCCATTTCAAAACATTTGAAGGTTTTGCACCCTGAATTTGATTCTGCTTAAGTAAATCTCATAAAATGGTAAAACATCTTGTAAAAGCTGCATAGAAGAGAAGCCTGTGCTACACTGCCCTCCAAGCCCCTAACTGTGTTCTGTCTCCATGGGTCTATCACAAACAATGTCTCCACAACCTCCCAGCCTCTGCAGGAACAAGGAGCCCCAGCCCAATTCTCAAGTACTCCAGCAGAGGCTGGAGAGATTTAAATATGAGTTTAACTGTCAGTAAGTTTCACTTCACATAAATAAAAGTTTTACTGACATTTAATCACTACTGAGGTGAACATAGCTAATTTGTTTCTTCCAAAGCCTCTTCTGGGTAAAGTCAGAATTTCCAAAGTTTTTGTTGTTTGGACAAGAAAAGTGGCAAATTACATGATCCTTCTCATCTTTATGTGCCAGGAAAGGACCACGGTGAGCAAAAGGAAAAGAGACAATCGTGGTAAACATGGTTTGGAACAAGCTTCCACTAAGAGTCTTTGGCAACAGATGAGAGCCTTCCACCACAATATCATTATTTCCAGTTAGCAAATTCAGATTTCATGGCTACTCTCAAGAGATCACTGTCCTGCTACTATCACTAACATCACTGCATGACCTTCTGCAAGTCCAACAGCAAATCTGTTCTTTGCACTGAAGCAGAAAATAAGGCTTCACTGGCCACTCTTCATGTCAAAGCCAGTAGCACAAGAAGTGCAAGGCTTATTACCCACTTATTAACTGTAAGGACCACAAAAATATCACTTCATTCTTCCTCCCTCTACAATCTAACATAATTTTTTTCTCATTTAAATATTATCTATCATACATTAGGAGCCTATAGCTCCAGTTGAGAGCATGGTTACATTGCAATAAATGGTCTGTAAATGCACTTATTAAATCTTCACTATACACTTAACTCAGTCTTTTATTCACAGCTGCCCCACACTGGACTTGTGTCTTTGCAGCAATATCATAGAGTTATCAGTTTAAGCTAACAGGCCTAACTGAGGGTCCCTGATTGATAAGGCAGGTTCTAGAGGGGATCCTGTGTGCTAGCTGCACCATAATTTGCATTTAGTCAGCTAGTTGAAACTGGTATGGAAACTCAGTTGCCCTGGAGAAAAAAAATCAGTGGATCGCGTTGCGTGTTCACACAGCTGTTTCTGCATGGAATCCCCTTTTTAATCTCTCCCAACCTCTCAGACTCCCCATTCACTCTCTTCCTGTGCAGGATCTTTTATTTCTTGTCTCTGTTTCTTTCCTCCCACTTAAAAACTTTCTCCTCTCATTGTCTGTTTTATATCTCAAACTTATTCAGCAGCAGCCTTTTTCTTGTCTTCCCATTCCTGCTTAGCACTGACAGCCACATTTGGTCTTTCCAGTTCATGGGGTTGCAACCACCTTTTATGTTTTCCACCACACACAGACCACATAACACTGTACATATCTAGCTCTAAGAATCTCTGTATTTTTCTCCTTATTCTGGGTCTTATCTGCTTGGGCTCAGTGATCCTGCTTGAGTGATGGAGAGTGATGCTGCTGCATTCAACTACTTCCTCAGAATCTGTGTATGGAAATCTGTGTATCTAATAACCAGTAGCCAGGACGGAAGAGGAACATGTGTAGGTTCCCTCCTTACACTCTTTCTGCCTCTACACTCTGCATTTGAGGGGCAATTTCCTGCAAAACTGATCTGGAACTATTTGTAAATAAGGCCCAGAATGCAAGACTTTTTGCTTAGAAGGACCAAAAACTGAGGAAACATAAGGTGTCCAACTCATAGACACACATCTGTTTCCAGCTCCTTCCAGAATTGACAAGGAGCTTGCATCATGCTTAGTTCTGCATCCCCACAGAACCTCTGCTGATTGAAAGGGACATAGCAAAACAGCCACATGGTTTTTGTTTATTTCTCTTTTATCAGTCTCTGTCATGAACCTCTCCCACCCCACAAACAATTGAAGTATCAGAATTTCATCTAATGCTTTCCATCCCTTCTTTTCAAAGGCTCTGCTCTCTCAACACCTTCCAGCACATCCGCAGACAAAGGTTCCCCTGGGTCAGCTGCCAGTCTGCTCAAGTCTCAGCCTATCACAACTCTGGCATTGGAACTGCTCACAGCTGTGGAAGGGCAGCAGGGAGAGCATGATCTGCCTTCTCTGCTTGCTTGAGACCCAGCCAGGAAACTTAAGGCAAGGTCTACTCCATAACAGTATTTTGGAAAATCTTTAAAAACATCTTTCTGAGTTTGTTTTGCAAAAAGCAGAGATTATTTCATTTTGTGGAACTGTCTCAAAGCATTTCAAGGCATTTATCTGCCACCATAGGGTTATATGTATCTCTGTGTTCCAGATCCCACTCCCTGTGTAATTTCACTGAAATATTTCAGATGAGATCAGGAAGAGGAAAACCAATATGACCAAGGAGGTTCACATTCTAGGTTAAAGACAGTTTGAAAACTAATGTCTATTTTTATATTGCAGAGAATTAGCATGCTCATTAGGCAAAGTGTAAATTCTTGTGTGCATATTTTTTCAGGGAATGCTCTTGAAAATCCAGTTCTATTAAAGCAACAATAGGGTTTGAGTTTTTTAATGGACAAATCAGTAATTGTCATCAACATTTTACCACTGAGGGACAAGATCAGGTAGTTGTGGGCCTGCTGTTTTTCAAAATCACATTCTCTAATGCTTCTGAAGCTTCTACAATCATTAGAGATTATTTTCAAACTATCCCTGTTTTCCAAGGGAATACTGAATGCATAAGACATGAAGAATCAGCCAATGGTCAGAAATTGAATTTCTGTTGTCTGGAATGCGAGGCCAGATTTCATTCATGATTCTTTCCTTTCTGTTTTGAACAGTTTTCATATTTCAAATTCCTTATCTCACATACTTTTACCCATATTTAAAAACAAAGTTTAGATGTATCTCCAGTGTGTAGATGAAAACATTTGGCTGCTTTTTGGCAACTATTGTCATCAAAGCATTGAGATACAGAGATTTTCTTGTATAAGAGAATGACCCCTGTAAAAAAAAATAGTACAAAGTGCAAGTGGAAAACAAAATATGTTCAGCTGTATGGTTCAACATCTCAGCGGGCCTTGAAAACATCTATTTTCATCTTTGAAAATAGATCATAAATGTACTGTTGGCAAAGAACCGCAGGTTGTTACAGACAGGACTGCTGACATGGCTGCAGCAGAGGGAGCTGTTTTACCGACTAAGGCAGAGGGAGCAAGTTGGGATTCCTGTCTTGGTAGGTACTAAGGAGCATTTTCAGAATGAAGTACATCAATTATTTCCTTTGGCAGCTGCATTATTCTATTGTTCTAGACTATTTGAACCAGTAGTATCCAAAGGCTGTAATTAAGCACTGATTTCTGTTGAATATTAACTCCCTACTCTTTCAGCAGTACAAATACATACAATAAGATAATGGAGTAAGAAATAATGCGGGTTTTGTCTAGAGTGCTCTACCCTACAAATGAATTCCATAACATCCAAGGGCCTGATATGCTAGATAGTAGCTTTCAAATATCAACCTGGAGGTGTTCATCACCCTGAAAGGATAGAACATCTTCACAATAAGACTGCCACACCATGGGACCAGGTTCTGCAGGTGTATAAATAGTATACATACTAATGGGGGATTCTTTGGTAAGCTAGAGTAGATAAGATACAAGAAAAGCAAAGTGTATAATGTGCCTTGATAGGTGGTGATTTTAATCCACCATTTGGATACATTGTATTCATGAAGTCAGAGGTCAGTGTATTTTGTTGGAAGCAGTGTATTAAGAACAGTAATAGTTCTACCCTGATACTATGCTGATATGTAGCACATTTGATGCTACTAAATTGTCATGTCATCAATCACTAAAAATATATTCTAGGATAAAATGCAGAAGGATCATCCAGGATAGAAACAAAACAGAAACAGCCTTGGAAAATATCTGGAGAGACTTTCCTCTTTGTTGGAGTATTGCCACTTTGCATCCTTGTCATGTCCTCTCCCATTTCTGGGTATCAAAGCAGTACCAATGGCCAAGAATACTTTCTATATATCATGTGCTGGCTGGTAGCACATACCTTTTTTCCTGGAACCAGTCATACCACACTAATCCAGGATTTTGTCCGCACTGCTGCAATACATCTACCTGTGACCAACTGCACATGGGCCACCCAGGAGCTCCAGCTGAATCAACACTGCACAGTGAGTTACCTCTTTCAGAGTAAGGGAAAAAGAGATGAAAACACACTGCACTGGGACTTCTTGCTATATATTGGTACAACATGGACCCACTTAAAGGTCCTGCCATTGATCTTCAAGGAGTCAGTAAGTAAGCTATTTATTGCCAGCTAAGGATAATAGCTATCAGTGAAAATCTTCAGCCTCTGCAGGGGAAAATAGAGGTAATCTAGAATTTATCTAATGGCTTTCTTTTAGAGGTCAGGAGGGTCCAAAGATGTTACACTCTGACCTGTGATGAACTGGAATCCCATGAAAATCTTATATTAGGTATCCTATTAACTACTAAGAACTGATATCTGAAGAGACCTCTGTTCATAAGAACAAAACTGGCAATTCAAATTAAATTCAGCAATATGTTAAATCTTATAGAGATATAAAAGAGAGAAAAAAGAAATTTCAAATAGTTTAGAATTAACTGAAAAGAAAAATCTTATTTTTCACTTTTGAAAGTGTTACTTTTCAAAATTACCTGAAGGGTTCCATACTTGCAGCAAAATCAAGATATTTTAAACAAACAAATACTATTTGGACCACTTTACTGCGTGGCCTCTGGGCAGTGGATGTTCAGAATATGGTTTGCTTGTCTCCCCACCCTTCCTGACCTCCTCCCTCCATCTATGGCATTTCCCTTCCTGGATGTGACCATGGTGCCAGAATTCCATGTGCTTCCTGCTGCTTGCCACCTACAAAATGGTAAATTCCAGAAAACCCCACATACACAAAATTAAAAAGAAACAAATTTGATTGATTATGTGTTTTTCTAATAGCATTTTGGCTTAGTTCTTAGGGCAGAATTATGAAACAAAAAGGACAGACCCAAGCTGAAATGACTAATTAATGGCCTGTGCAGCCTGATTCCTAGGTCAGTGTAGAGCTGGAAGGAGTGCAGTGCAGTCCAGGAACCTGCTTCAGGGACACTACACATAAACAGCTGGTGAAGTATAATGATGCACTTTTGGCTGTGGGCAGCCTGACACCTCCTCTCCTGTGGGCTAAAACAGAAAAGCTGGGCAGGCTGCACACAGTTTCTTAGCAGTTACCTCCATGCTTAAGATTATGTTCATAGGTAAAAAAAAAAAAAAAATCACTAGCCAGTTCCAGTCACAACTCTTTGAAGCCATCTTCCATTTTTAAAAATTATTGCTATTTTGATCATTTTCAGCCTGGAACAGAGGCTCAAGTTTCATACAACATTTATATGTTGAATTTATATTATTGAAATCAATCTCTGCTCAATAAAACACATCAACATATGCTTAGTTCTAAGTATTTTAGTCTTGGCTGGATTTTCAGCTGTCCTGAGGCATGGTCTCAGTGAATGCTGCCCTTTTGCCTATCTGTCATCACAGCAAGAGCATTAAAGCCTCTGGCACTTCGGGGCGCTACACACACATTTTAAACAAATAAAGAGAAACAGTTCACTCCCAGCCAGACATGCACACAGAGATCTGTGAGGTGCATCTGATGTCTGGTACCTGATAGAGTACAGGGCTTGGGGCCTTCCTGGTGTTTCAACTCTCCCTGCACAGCTTGAGATGATATTTTGTCCTAGCAAAGCCTAGAGCCTTTGAGCAAGTAGTGCTCCTGATTCACAAGCATACTTTTCTCCTTAGAAAGGGGAACACAAAATATATTTCAGTATACTTTTCTGGAATTGGAAGAAAAAGCCTCAAGCCAGTCTTCTGTGTAGCACTCAGATTTTATACTAGCCTTTGTCACTTGTATGTGAAAAAAGAAGTGTATATGCAATTTCCTTCCTGTATAAAATTGCATCACTGGGGGAATGAAATTTAACTTGCTTCATTTCTAAGAAATAATCTGCTTGTATAATTCCCATAAAGACCCATAGGTTCTGCTAATCTAAGTATCTCAAACTTGAGCCTGAGTCTCTAAGAAATTAAACTTGATTAAAAACAAACTTTAATCAAACCAAATAATATCAGTATTTTAAACATCAGTTATTATCTGGCCTAGAATTCTCCTTGTATCCACAGATAAATAGTGTATTCTGTCAGGCAGTATGTAGCCTACTAGATCCCAGTTAATCAGAGACCAACAGATAAGTAGGATAGAATCACTGCAAAATTTCCATCTTAGAAAGCATTTTTTCTGCACTCAGTTTTAGGAAAAAAAATTCTGTCAGTATCTCATCTTTAATCAATACTTAGAAAACACCTCTGCCCCAAATTTTAACTTGTGTATAATTCTGCTTGCTACCAACTAGACAAATTTTGTGTGTGAAATTTTAATGTTATGATTCTTACATGCTTTTCAGGCTGGAATTCTGAAGAGAGAGAACTGGTAACGTTCATTAGTAATCAGATAAAGTTTATAAAATTCTATTGATTATTAAGAAGAGGGTTTAAAAGAGATTGAAATACTATGAACACCAGTGGAAAATTTCATGAACAGTTTGTCATTCCAACTCACTTGCCACTTCCAAGCTAAGACCCCAGCCAACCCACACCCTCCCATACAATCTTTATCATGACAACTTCCATTCATCATCCTCCAGCTACACATCACTGCTGTGGAAGGAACTGATGATAAAATATAACCTCTCCAAACGTACGTTGAGTTCACTGATAGTAGCAACTGCTGATTGCTGGCACTCCCAGAGATACTGAGTAAGAGCTGGCTTTCATTGCTGCCTTCTCTTTGAAAGAAGAATCATTGTGTGGCACCTCCCATCTTTCTACCCCCAGCACCAATTACATCCCTGCAGTGGTTTCTGGAAAAGCTAGTCTGGGGAGATCAGCTCAGTTATCCTGAGAGGTGGCACCACTTCACATTCTATCCTGCATTTGGAAATTCTTGCAACTGAACCAACTAACCTATTAAACAACCCCAAATCAATATACAATTTTGGATTGGTCACCATGGCAAAAGTTGCAGCTGCTCACAATATCTCCACAACCTTAAAGAGATCTGAAGATGCATAGCTACAAAGCTTGATCAGCTTTGGAAAAGAGGGTCTCAGTGGTGCCAGCAGCTACAGAGGTGTGGAATTCCTTAGATGCAGAAGAGAGGCAGCCAGGCACCAGGCACCAGGGTTGACTTTTCAAATGTTTGCAACAGATGGTCAAGACATAGGGAAATGTCCACAGCAGGGGAAATCCAGAATGGATCAGCTGCTGTGAATGGTCATTTTACATTTGTCTGGTAAGAAGCAGCAAGTAGAAGGCAGTGGTGAAGAAAAGGGTAGTGACTTAATGCTGATGCTTACATGCAGATTCCAACAAACAGGAATGAGGTGTGTATGGTCCAAGAATAGAAGCAGAACAAGGAAAAGGAGAGATGCCCGTCCTGGGAAGGACTGCTATGATTTTAAGAATTTTGCTCATGGTATATTTGCAAAATAGGACTGCAAGGACATGCAAAGAACACAATGTGGACTCGATGAAACTGGATTAGTTAAAGTTAAAAAGCACTTCAAGGAAGAATGAGCTCAGGAAGCTCTATTTACTTGCATCAATGGTTTTATAATAAATATAACATGTATATTGTTTATATGTATATTGTATATATCAATGTATGTACATAAATGTATAGTGAAACATTTCACAAACATCAATTTAAAAAATAGATGACTAAAAAAATTTATGCAAGAAGATTAGTATTTTTGTTCTCCTCCCATGCAAGCTTTTTTCAACTAGAAAAAACACCCTTTTTGAAAGGTAATTTTATTTCATAAAAGTCAAGTTTAAAGAAGCTTAGAAGATGAGACACATAATTTGATTCCAAAAAAAATTCCACCTTTTATAATTAATATTAGAAAAAATGCTGGAGGTGGGGGGAGGCAAGAAATATTTTGGCTTTTTGTCATGGAAACCACCCCCTCTCCAAAAAAAAACCTCACAGGACTAAGCAAGTTGAGTTGAATAGCCTTCATTTCTTACTGCAAAGTGTCCTTCAATCCAGTTTTTTGCCTTAGCAAATGGATTTCTTCAGTAGACAGTATACAATGCTACCTGCTATCATGCATCACTGCCACCGTACCTGAACCCTGACTACATTTTATAAGTGGATCTTTATATTTGATTTTCATAAAACCACAGCATCTCTTTCCCTTCCAGGCTCAATAAACAGCTTAGTCAAGGTTTTGACTATCTGTTTCATTTAATTACATAGGCCTTGATTTATGGTTCAGGAAAGGCTGTAAATGAGGACATCACATTTGCAATCCAACCTCAAAACGTTTTCAAAAACAGCAGCAAAAATCCTCGCATGAAGTTTTATGAAAACAATCCCCAGGGGAACCACAGGCAGTGTAGCCTGGTCAGCTTCTGTGTTTATCAAACAGGAGAGATGAATGGCTGACTTTGATTTTTTCCTAGGTGTGCAAATAAAGAGTATTAGATTTGCTTATCCCAAAATGTTTACCTTCATCTGTCCGTGCTGGGAGCTGAACAGGTTGCTCTGTGCCCCAGGGGAGGTACGGGCCAGGAGATGTGAGGCTGAGCTAATGTGGCTTGGCAGAACTACATGGGACCAGGAGGGCTGAAGGCTGGGGACTGTCAATTAACTAGGATACAAGGCATCAGAAATCATAAACCAGTTTCCAGGTGCTCAGTAAACCCACCTCGTTCAAACATCAGAGATTCCAGCGAGCACATAAAAATACAACAAAGAAAGAGAGGCAAGACCCCTGAGGAAATTAATACCAAACCCTCTTCATAGCACACCTGAATTTTGGAGCCATTAAATGCAAATTCTGCCTGGGGCTCCACATTTATCAAGTGTCCTGTTATATTTTTAGTGGAAGAAATTCTATGTTTAAGCTTTCTGTTCCTTGAGTGATTCAAGGCCAATGACAAAACAGCAGCAGATCTGGGATCACCTGCACCTAGAGCTGTAGCAGGGCACTTTATGCACTCTCACATGACACCCCCAGTGCATGTGTAACTGTCAGGAAAAAAAAGTCAGCAGGAATAATCTCAAATAATTAATCTCATGAGCAGAAATTCCAAGGGAAGTTCCAGCATACGTGGTAAATATGGAGAAAGAAGCAAGGATATATAATCTTGCATTATGTGAGGCATATTTTGGTTCAAAGGTAGGAAAACTTTAAAATTGTATGGGACCACCACGATAATTTACACAAGACTACACAGTTATTCCTGCAACAATGTTACAGTACATGGTTAATCTGTAGTGCTACTTTAAAGTTGTGATGGGTGTCTTTTCAAATACTTGTCTATGACAGAGAATCCAGCATACCTTTGGCAAATTATTGCATTAAGGAATTATATTCTGTTCTAGAAAGAGTTAAAATATTTTTATCAACAGATTAAACAGAAATCTCTCCCTCTTGTAGATGTTTTAACTTCAATAAGATTAATATTTTGAGCTTCTTAAAGCCTTTTGATCTAAGCAGATGCTTAAGATTTCCAATCATTCTTTTCAAACTGTAAAGGAGTGGAAAAAGAGACATAATGATGTTGAACAAATCAGCACAAGAACTAGTCACACTTTGAGCTCATCAATACATTTACTTTATTTTCCAGCTAAAAATGTTTTGTTGGGTGTTACTGATTCACCATCACACATTGCAGTGGTTGAGGTGAAACACCAAGCAGGAAGTTCAGGTCCAGGATGGAATTTCTGACCAGACTGCAAAAGCAGCCTTTAGCACAGGCAGGAGTCTGTAATGGGGCAGTCAATGCATAAAGGAAAATGACACTGAAGTTTCTACTCTAGGAAAACCATACCAGTGATGTGAACTTGGGTATCTCAAGCCCTTGGCAAATGTTTTCTGATTGACTATTTTGGAATGTCTCATTTGCATAGCAAAAAAAAAGAATTTGAAATATCTATTTTAAAAACTGGAATTCCTATTTGCCAATCAACCCCAGGTGTTTTGGTGAATGTTTCCTTGGATAGCAATGCAGAGGAACAGTAGCAATAAGCTTCCCTTATCCTACTTGCCATTTCTGTGACTATATTTGGGCAGCAAGCAGAGATTCAAACAGAAGGTTTTAAAACAACTCTTTCCAGTCAAAGGTTTTCTCAAGAAAAATGTCCTTTCTATGTTTCTTTCTAAAAATCAAATGCACTGTTTTTGTCTAGGTCACCCTGCACTAAATCACTGAGCCCACATCTCCCCCAGAAGGAGTGGAGAGGAATCTGATCATTCCCACAATGGCTCACTCACCCCTAGGCTGACAGGAAAACTTAAGCCCTTTTCATGAGGCTTATGAAATGGCTTATGGGCAGGAGGTGCAGAATAGAGGCCAGGGAGTGTGATGGCCAGGGTAAACCTGCAGCAGTGCCAAGCAGCTCACTATACCCAGTGCTGTGCAGAGCCTTTGTACACAGTTGTCTGGAGATGGAGGCACCCTGCTTCTGTTCTCACACACTCTTTATTAAATGGGCTTTTGTTAAGCTTATAGTTAAGATTAATGCAGCTCAATGAAGTACGAGCTCATTGATTCCACATTTGATGGGTAAATTTCAAAACCAGACAATTAATTAGGATATCTCACCCCCTACAACTTAATGTCTTTATGAAGCTGAAAGAAGTATTCAATAGCAAACAACTGTTGCTGATACTCAAGTTATTTCCCATATATTGAAATGCTTTTGATTCAGATACACAGGAAAAATGTGATTTAAGGTACTGATTATTCTGAGATAGGAAAAGCTACATTTTACCATTCCCTTGATACAAGCCACTGTAGAGCAAAGATTTATGCCAACAGCATCTTTTAAGGATTTTCACTCATACCACCTTTAGGCACAGAAATGTTTGGATCTAAAATTCTGTCCTCATCTCTCTTTCTTACCTTATAAAAGACACACAACCCACCCTGTAGCCAAGTTCTTACACCATGCACACCTCACCTCTCCCAATTACAGCAAGAGAAACCTGGGTAACCACTTCCTCTGTTCTATACCTGCCTATTGTCAGGAGCAACTTAACCTCTAAAAACCGTTTTTGCTTCAAAGTGGCAGTGATAATAACATAAGGTGCCTTCCAAAGCAGACTGCAAATTCAGGTGAGTGCCATCAATTGCTGCATTTCATACTGGGCCATAAAACAAGAACAGCAAAAGTATATCTAGGACAGGACTTACAAATCTGAGTGGCTTTTGTGACTCTTGCAGGAGGAAAACCCATTATTTTCAGAAGACCAAGATGCAAAGAATATAAATGCCAAACTTGTGCTCAAAAGCACTGTGGTTTTTTTGGTTGTCGTGAAAAGCCAATTTCATGATTTTGTGCAGTTTGATTTCTGATTTGGGGATTTGACAACACTATATATATATTCTTCCAGTAAGGAATGGAAAGTAAATTCAAGATCCCTTTTGCTCACTGAACCTTTGTGTGCCTTGGAGAGGTCATCCTCACCATCCCTGCCACAGTATGCTCTCTGCTCTACTCCAACTGTGCTCCCTGTAACCTCCATGGCTGAAACAGCTGCTTACTGAACTGCAACAAAACATCAGGAGAGGTTGCTTCCCCCAGGAATATGCTGGAGACTGGAATGCTATTCCAAAATTCATAGCTAAATCACTTTCCAAACATGCTTTCCAACAGCCTGAGGACTCTTTGGTTCAATAACTTGTTAGAGGACATATAGTAGAGTTTACCAGATTTTACATAGAACTCTAACATCTTAGCTCAGTCCAAGTGATTGGTAGGCCAGGGTAAAGTGGTGGGGCTGGGAGGGGGGTGGTGGGGAAGCACTGAAGAAATGTCATAAAATACCCTTTTCTCTCCCTCACTGAGTATTGCAACTTTGAAATGGCTTGTTCAAATAACTTCAAATTTGGTAAAATTCTCAGTTGCCTTCAGCCCACCCATGTCACATTTGAAACTCAACAGAGTAAGAAGGAAAGTCCTTTAGTAGAGATGCCAGTAAAAACTGGATTTATAGAAGAAAGCAAATTTTGCCCTCACATAAAGAGTGGAAGATTGTGAGTCAGACTTACAGAATGGCATTCACTTAATTCTGAATCATCACTATATCCTCCATAACAAATAAAAAATCAGAAAATGCATCCAGTTCTACCAACTTATCTTCTGACGACATTGCAAGTGGTTGTTTCTGTTTCCAAGTTCCTGCAGTACAAATACACAAGATGCACAGAGGAAACCTGTATTCACTTCATTTTACATCCAGACACAGAAAAACCAAGTGAATCATACATTTTCACAGAAGGAATGGAAGTAAAGTCAGATATATTTAACCCTGTGGCTGAGCTTTGTCTGCTCATTTGTGTCTGTCTGTTTGTAATCTTTTCCTTCACATTCGTCAGCATCTGAGCTACAGCAATTTGAGATCTCTTGAAAAAGTTGGCAAAGTTAAAACATATTCTTATGCTATAGAAGCATAGATTTATCAAAGGGGTAGAAAGAATTACATGCAGATTATTCATAAGTTATAAGGATTTTTCACATTTCCTGTTGATTCAACTTTTGAGAAGTCAGTGAACTGATTTTTGTGGGTACTGCAGGAACTTACATGAGTTGAAAGTTTAATAAAGTTTCCGGAGGGATGAATCCACTCCCCTTTTGACCCTAAAAATATCTGTAACCTAACAACTACACAAAACAATAGTGAAGTGTGACTAAACGTGAATGGCAATGTACTGCTGACAAGCTCTGACCATTAACATTTTTCTTTCTGTTTAACTCAGCAGGCAAAAGGCAGCTAACAGAAGCCGTCTGCTGTTATGAGCACTCAGAAGCATTTCACTGCGAGCATGCAAAAGAAAATGAGTGCAATTCTCTCTCAGAATGCTACTTTCTAGGGTTTCATTATTTCTTTACAGATTAGCTGTGGATAAATGCAAGCAGCATATTTAGAACCAGGACACTTTCTTCCATTGAGATCTTTGGAGCCTGAAACCCAAGCAGGTGAAATAATTGAGACATACAAGGCCAACATCTGTCATGCAATTGTAATAATATGATTCGTTTTGCCATGGTGTTACTAAAGCAAGAATGTAGTTCTTTTATAGCTTAATTGATCACATTTAGATGTTTGTTGAAGTCTGAATGCAATTGGAAAGTTTCTTCAGGGGTCAAAAGTGAATTCCCCTCACAGTAGTACATAACCTCTTTATTAACTGATGTGCTGAACTCTCTTAGGCTTCAGCACGGTGTGGTGAGGCACCAAATTCAGCTCTCCTCCTTTCTGGGGGAAATTAACAGCTGCTTTGTTCTCATGTAAGTGGTGTGTCCTGCTTTGCTTGCAGGACAATGAGCCCTGTTCAGGTCTCTGCAGAAAGACTTATAGATGCCTATATTCAAGAGCTGATTCATGGCATGGATGGATGGATGGATGGATGGATGGATGGATGGATGGATGGATGGATGGATGGACGGATGGACAGAATAACCTGGGTGCTGTCTAGAATACAAACCTCTGTTTCAGAGAGAGCTCTATGCTTAACACTTCCAGTTGGTTACACTGTGTGGCTTCCAGCTCTTAGCACTAGTTGTTTTGATTCCCATTCTAAAACACCTACTTGGCCCACCAGGTACCAGAAATGTTCACACTTAACATTGAATTGTGGATCCAATCCAGATCTGTCAATTCTTTCTGTGCCTTGATCTCCTATAGTCTGTGAGACAGTGGTTAATATTACAGTGGTTAATATTACAATATTACAGAATCAGTCAACAAGAACTATTTCAAACAAGTCATCCAGATAATGAAGGGACATTACTAAAAATATTGCTACACATTTTTCTGTCCAAGGTATAACAATAATCAGATTAGACTAACCCTTTGGCTGCTATCAATCAATGTTACTATTGAAATTGATGCAGATTCCGACTTGATGAAAACCTGGCAGATAAGATCAATTAAAACAATTATCTTGGGAGAGAAATAAAGATTGTACAGCAATATCCAGGTATAAGAAAGCCTCTTCTTGTAAATGTCATGTTGGGATTATTACTGAAGGGTTCTATGGTACTTAAATATAAAGGGGCACTTTTAAGTACAAAATTTAAATAAAGAAAAAGCAAAGCCCATGCTCAGTGAATTATGAAGAGTCCATGAAGGGTGGTAAGTGTGAGAATCCAGTCCCTGCTCGTAGAAAGAGCCCTACTGTATGTTCCTACAAATATTGATGTTTGAAATCCAAAGCACATGTGATGCATTAGTGTGAAACAGCGATTACATACATGCTGCTCTCTGCCCTGCAGTTCAGGAAAAGTCCTTATGTAATGAAGAACTGAAAGACTTATGAGGGAATCCAATAGACTGTTATCGTGTAAAAATACCAGTGCTCTCCAAAGTCAACTCACAGTTCCTCAAATGTATGCCGGTGTGTGTTTTGTTTTCCAACAGGCCTGAGAGAGAAGGAGCTCCATTCATGTCAGACCCTCTTAATCTCATACCTCCAGCTCAGTCTGTGTGAATGGAACAGTGACTTGGGAAACCATTGCTTTTCTTTCCAGTCAATTCTCAAACACATAAAACCTACCACAGGAGATCCAAACACACTCAAACAATAACAGGCAATTTTGCCAATTACAGAAAGTACTTATGGGCAATAAGAAGGGAACTTTTCATCCAATTCTGATTTTGGGTGTTGGAAAATTAAGAATGATTTCTTGATGTTTCCTTCATCTGTTTCTGCCAATAGCCTTCTGAATCCTGACAGCTTTTATCATGCACTATCCAAATAACTGGAGCAATTCTTGATTTAGGGATTTAAGAATTTAAGCACAAAAACTCAAGCAAAATGCTGTATAGTGCCAACACGATATAGATGAAAATTATTTTATTTAATGGACATCCAAAGAGTAGGACCAAGCCCAGAGTTTTTCATAGGTCAGACTCTGAGTTCAAGATAAGATCTTTCAAACTAAGCAAAGCCCCATTAACTTAATGGCGACTCAATAACAGTTGTGACTGCCTAAGTGTTTAATAGGAACTACTAATCTAATATATTCTTCAGATCTAGAAAATGCTTACTTCCAAGACTTTGGGATTGTTTTATCCACATGCCTAATTCTACATGTTAAAATCCCCCTAACCCTAAAGTATATTACTGCTATAGACATAATACCTCTGCTTTTGAGAATTTCTCAGGAATTGTGTGCAAATCCTTTGTTCTGATCCAGATCTCCAGGGAGACATGATTGGTATTGTCTCCTGTAAACTTTAAAACACTGTATATGTTGTGCCATTAATATCACAGAGTATTATAATTCACTGTTTCTGTAGCCAAGCTAGCAGCACTATCTGTGCTTCTAGACCACTTGCACCTCAGCAATATGGTGCTGGTATGGAAAAGCCATTGGACACCTGGGATAATGTGGCCTCTGACTCATACAGAGATGGAAATATGGAATAAAATAGCAAGAGTCCTTTATATTCCATTCAAATAGATTGAGTATGCTTTCACTGAAGTCTCAATGTGGAAACTGATCTGTCTTCATTTCCAAATGGCATTTGTGAAGACTTTTGTGAATTTTTATTTTTTTTCAGTACATTATTTGTAGCTCAACAGGGCATTGCTAAGTCACAGTGCTCCTGCAGCAGCAGCTGTTTGATCACACCTTTTTACAAGATATACATACATGTTACTGCTGCATCCAAGGAGCACAGTAAGTAGACCATGTCAGAAGACTTACATAGGTAAAAACTTTGAGAAATGAGTCCTGGCTTTCATTCCACTACCCCACAGGCCTCCAATTTCTTCAAGACTGATCTTTTTGGCAGTTTGTATATGTGATTAGACATCCAAAGAAAAGACTTTTTTAATTCATGGAAATCATGTAAAAGTAGAGGGCTCAAAATATGCAGGATGGCATGATCCATTCAGTAAATTCTCCTATTGTTATAAGATTGCTATTCTAGAATTTTACCATATATACATATATACATACTTCAAAAGACTTTTTAAGAGCAAAATTTACTGTCCTTTCAATTGCCACTATGTAAAAATAACAATTACTTGTACGGTGGAGCTCTTTGAAATATTGGTTTGGTATAAAAAATACTGGAACATTTCCCAGTGCTGTGAACAAAATTTGTTATATACAATATAAATTAGGGTATTGACATGGGACTCTCCAGATAAGATTATATAGGTTCATTCCTCAAGAAGTCATAGTTGTCTTAAAGTTTCATTTGGGGCTCCACAGAAATCACAGTACTTCTGGTCGTGCTTGAAGTACTCTATGCCAAAAAGAAAATGCAGGAAAGGAATGATCAGAGCAGAAAGTAACCAGCTTTTCTTTGACAGCAAAAAGCAATTGTAAATTGAAGAGAACTTGCTATTACAGTTGGCTTATTCTACAAAGCACAAGAATTTCATATTCCTCATAATTTGCCCTGGATGTTCACATTCATCTAACTGTTTCTGAAAACCTAGTAAACTTTCAGTCTCCACAACATCTGTGCCAATGAGTTCTTAAGATCAATCATCTGCTATGTAATTTTTACTGTGCTAACTCTTGATTCCTGCTTTCAAAGAAGTGTCCAATATATTTTCACTAACTTCTTCCCTAAACTTTTGCCAGGCCTTTCCTTGTTCATTGCCTCTTGAAGTTTACAAGACTGAGATCTTACAGCTACACCTAGCTGGTTCTTGGTAGCTCAGCTTGAGTTTGCAGAAGTTCCTTATCTGGTTTGTATGAATTGTCTGTCAGAATAAAAATGAATCATGAACAAAAATTAATCATGTGCCAGTTTGTATCCAAGCTCTTAGTTAATTTACAGTCAGTGGGTCACTTTAGACCAGAACTGGAATAAGAATTAATATATAGCTTATGTGGACAACTGGATCAAAGTCTTGCCTGAAGCTAGCATGAAACTATAGCTATAGTCTAGCTCCTCCGTATGTAAAAAATTCCTGCCTTGTAAGAATAAATATTTCCAAAAATATATTTAAATTACCAACACTGGCAAATAAAGCATGAATCTGTGGACAAGAGATAATCAGAAAAAATGGGACATGCTTTCCAAAAAGCTTTCTGCAAGTTCCTTACCAATCTACTACCAGAAGAAAGTGCAAAGAACACCTGGGAGATTGGGAAAGGATAAAGAAGAAAGTGCCCTGAACAAATAACTAAAGACAGACAGAATTCTAGGAGCAGCAGCCAGGAAAATCAGGCAGGAAAAAAAAAAGGAGTACTTTGAGCAAAGCAAGGAAAAAGAAGGCAAGTAACAAGACGGAGGCAGCAAGATGTGCCTGTTTTGTGAGCTGGAGAACATAAATTGAGTGGGACCATTCTGACAGAAACATGATATATCTTGAGTGTGGAAGCTATTTGTGACCTTAAAGAATACTTGTTTCTGAACTGGAATTGGGAAATATTTGGCTTAAGCAACCTTTCATGCTCTTTTTCTTTTGCCTTCTGCAAAGTCCCATCAGGGCACTTCTTCCCCTCAGCACCAGGATAACATTCTGCATTTCTGCCATTTTCTGTGGATGGGCACCACTTAAGTGTCTTGCTTGACTCTGACCCACAGCCCTCAGGTCTAGACCACTGTTCTCCAACCTACAGCAAAGGGTATTGAGTGAGTGTTTGGTGCTATATCTCAATGAGTGCTATATCTCAATCATAGGCAGAGGTGTTTATCGTGGCTAGCACAGTGCAGCCTTTTGTAGAGGCTCCCTGCCTCCCTACCATGCTTACCCTACAGTAACAGGAACTGCTGCAGGCTTATTACTGCTATGTTGCCCTCAGTTTTCTTGCATTTGAGTGTTTGGATCTTGGTACCACAGTTTCTCACGCAGCTTCAAGAAAACAATGTGTATTTTTAGATTGTTTATGCAGTTCTCCTCTGGGAGGAGAACTATGATTGATGATGATGTCCACCATCCAGGTCAAAGAGGTGGCGATCTGTGTAGCCAATCTCTTGCCTGTTGTACAAATGTATATAAATGGAGTCAGATAATTAAAATAAAGAAGCTTTCCCTTGACCTGCTGCTGCCTGCCTCGTTCTTTGAGAGTCCGAAATAGCAACATATGGTGACCCCAATCGTGTGACACTGCTACTGTCATCAGCTGCTCTAGGTGAGTGGCTCTAAAACTTCCAGGGACCTTGTGTGTGTAGCTAGGGAGAGCTTAGGCCTCCTAGCTACAATACTGAAGGCTTTCAGTTGCATTATAGCTGGCAGGAGAACTTCCTGCTCTGGCTACTGCAAGATGGGCTGAACATCCTTCTGCCCCTTATAAGGCATGGAGACAATTCAGTGCACTGGGCAGCTCACCAGTCCAGGAGTTTTAAAGCCAGGATCTGAGTGGGAGATGACAGAAATGGAAGCAAAGAGAGGTTTGTGTGATTGTTAGGATTATTAGAGCCTGCCCCTTCTGAATCTATGCACGTGCGTAAGAAAACTCTGCCATCTGTACTTTAAGCTCATAGGAGATAAGCAGAGGAAGAAGGGGTTTTATCACATGTGCTGCAAAGCCTTTGTAAAGAATGAAAACAAACTGTGGTGCTGACTTTGTCTATGAAAAACAGCAAGGTCTCAATCATGTCAATATTTTGTCAAAAAATATTGAATCAATTAGTGACCGTGACATTTTCTAATGGCTTCCAAACAGCAAAACAGATTTTGGCATAAATAAAAATCCTCTTTCTTTATTAAATCCTTATATGGGAAGTTTCAGAGCAGAAGGAATTCTTAGCATCAGAGTCATAAGGCTGAAACTTTGCAGCAAGAGAAACTTTGGTATCAGATAAGGCACAAAATACAAAATTGTCACTCCACAATTCAGATCTCACCTTAAGGCCAACTGGAGTTGCTAAATGGGTGCCAGTGAGGTTTCACAGAGAATTATTATTTTGCACATTGCACTGCAAAAGATTAGAAGTTTCCAACAATGAAATTAGTGAGAGATATTGTTTCGTGCATGTTAAATATATTCTTACAACTCTTTTTTCAGAAGTTTCTGCTGAAAACAGGTTTGAAATACACTGAGTTTCTCATGTCAGAGATGAGCCTTATCTTTCTCCCTAAAACCAATTAAAAGTTGGCTGAACCCAAAGCCATTGGAGGCAAAAATGGATGTTTGCCTGTACACAATAATGAGGTAGAGCTGTGGTGAGTATATTTCAAATGAGGGGTTCAGGAGCTGGCCAAAATTGCTGATTTAGTCTACAGGCTAAAACATGGAATCTAAGATTAAGGGAAACATTCCCCTTTTATCTACAGGGCTTAATTGTGCCCAGATGTCATGGGAATAGAATCACAGACTTATGAAACTGTAGAATCATTTAGGTTGAAAAAGACCTTAAGGATCAGCAAGCCCAATCATAAACCTAAATCTGCCAATTCCAACTCTTAACCATGTCCCTGAACTGCCACATCCACACATGAAAATAGCCTGACTCAAATAAAAAGAGAAAATCATGCATGGAACTAGAAATACCCCAAGAGACATGGGCATGTGGACAAAGAAAGGAGGACCATGGAGGAGAAAAGTGATAATAATGCAATGATGATGATGATGATAAGGGAAAGGGAAGTTAGAGCAAATCTGACTCTTGGAGTGATAATAAACAAGCAAGAAGTACCTGTAACCAAATTCTCCTTTCATGGGCATCCTCAAACTACTCTGGCTGTTTGGTGGATTGAGCTTTAGGCATTACTGCCTTGTTTTGTTCAGGTTTTATCCTTATTACCATTGTTTAAAAACATTGCCAAAGACATTTGGAAGAAAACTACATGTAGTCTCCAGGGGCTGCAGAGACAACTGTCATGGAAGGATGCTGAGGCTTGGCTCAGACCTCTGCTTGCCCACCTCTGTCTCACTTTGCTGTGTGCTCCTAGAGCTGCTTTCAGGAAGGAGATCAATATTTCCCTGAAGGAACCAGAATGATCACAACAATGAAAATTCCAGTAAACAGCATGCAGCTGGCTTCAACTCTGTTGGCACCTAAATTTTAAGTTAAAGAAGAGCAAATTTAGGCCAGGTAGAAGAGTCTGCTGGTTCCTCTCCTATTTCCTCAGCTAAATGCAGTAGGAGTCCTATACAGGTAAGAGGCCACAGAATCCAAGATTCAAACAGGATCCAAGATATTCAAACCAATTGTTTCTAATTGTTCTACTGATGCCTAAAATATCTAAGAATCTGTTGCACGCTTTGGCTTTAAAAAGTAGTAGTACACACCCAAGAGTTATGTTTTTTTTTTCATTGAGCTGTGTTTATCCTTCTGTTTTCCCTTCCATGGAGCTCTGGTATTCCTGACCTGTTCATGTTATGACACTTTTATGGTCAAATTTTAAGCATGTGCTGTGGCAGTGTCCTAGCATTCATACTGCCCTGCGCTCACATATGGTCAGCTTGAACCCAGCATATGCAGATACCTGATCTGTTTTCTAGAAACTTGTCACTTGGACAAGATTCTGACAAACTGGAATGTCGGCCCAGGTTTTTTGGCAGAGTGCCTCCGTTTTCTGTGTCCGTAAGAGGCCTTACTTTCCCAAGCTCCTTGTCCCACTGGTAGTTTTATAAAAAAGCTCAGCATGTCCCTGGAACTTCACAAAGCCTTCTTCATTCATAAACAAGTTGCTTGCGAGCCCATGAACAGAATGGCTCTATCCGTGATGTCTGATTGACCTTCAAGAACTGCACACATGACAGCAAAAATAATAATAATAAAAAAGGGGGCAGAAAGTTTAAGGAAATAGACAAATGAAGAACAAGGGACCCATCAGTGTGTTATTAATGTGGTGAATGCAAGAATTAAAGATATAAATATCATGACGGGCTGTATTTGCATTGCCACAGTCTGTTTGAAAGAAAGAACCCCAGAGCTAGGAACCGACGCCTCCTGCATCCCTAATGGCTTCTATATAAAAATTGTCATTTTCTTTGTATGATTAAAATAAAGAGCATCAGCAAAATAAACTCTCCCTTCCTACATGTTTCTTTTAATGACTCTGCTGCTGCTAGAAGATGCCAGTTTAACAAGTCTGCAGACAGAGGCCTTCTGTCTGCAGAATAGGTACAAGACAAGCCGTGGCAGGGAGAGGGTCTCTGCCACACACGCAGCTGCCTCAGACCAGCAAGACCACCCCAAGAGGGAAAGGAGCATTCAGCCCTTGGCCTCCTTACTGTCAGCAGCAGACTGGGAGCCAATCAGTGCCCTTTGCCAGAGAAGTTCCAGGCGGTCTGAAGTCTGAGCACTTGTCACTAGCATGAAGTTAACAGTTCATTTAGCTTTATTTTCTACTGGGTGCTACTGACAGCTGCTCCTGAGAATGCACGGCATGTCATTACTGGTCTCTGCCATATGGGTCATTCATGCAATTCCCATTTCTAGTTATTCCAGTAGTCACCATTCCCTGTCATCTCCCTATTTTATCCTCTCTGGCAAGCTTGCTTGCTCTCTTGCTCTCCTTCACAGCGAACTTTTTGTCCCTTTTCCTTTCCAATTGGCACTTTTCTTATCTTCCAGTGCTGTCTTTCCAGTGGAATTCCAACAGAGTAGCAAGGACTTTCTTGGCTTTAAGCAGCTAACAGCTGACCATAACTCTCTTTCTTCTTCACTGAGTTCTGTGCCCACACATTTCTAACTGTACATTTTGAAAGTCAGAGCTTCTAATTTCTTTCACCTCTGCAGTGCAAAGCTTCTGATGGCAGAGGGTAACTCAGCCACCTCCCAGGTACCTGCTTTATAAGACGGAGTACAGGAGGAGATACATGCTCTCTCTTCTCTCCCACCAGGTCTCATTTGTTACAGTGCCAGAAATGATGCTAGGAACTTTCATTTAGTGCTAAATCTCAACACTGAGCAAAATGGTGACTTAAAAGACCAGCAGTGGAACAGACTTCCATTCAGACTAAGAGTGAACACAATCAAGGAGCAGGGGCTGCACCTAGGAGCCTTATCATAATACATTAATTTCTGCATCAGATGCTGAGTTTCCAACTGACTAAAAAATATCATCATTTTAGGTAGCATAACTGATAGTTCTGCATCAAGATGCCTGCCAGTGAATCAGTCATGGAACCTAAACTAGGCTTTATTACTGTAGAAGCAGTTATTCCAGTTTAAGTGATGCTGGTAAGGCTCTGTAGAGGAAATACCGGCAATCTCCTAAACTGTGAGTGTTCTGGGGGTAAACAAGAGCTTTCACCTTTAGGAAAGTGAATCCACAATATCTCAGCAGTGTGCTCATCACAGTAAGATTGTCTTGTAGACTTTGAAGGTTATAGACAAGGTCAGGTTGGAAGTCAGTGAAAGTGAGGTTGGTGGATACCTCACAATGACCCAGACCATAGTCTTCTTTGGTGCTTTGCCAGCCTGCTCTCTAGAGCTGTGGCACAATAGATTTCCCTAAACTGCCCCTCAGGCAAACTTGCTGCTGCTGGGATTAAGCCAGTGTGTGGTTTGTCTAAGAGGGCTAACACACTGCTGAATGTGTTCTTTGGTAGTACTCTCAACAGTCCTATGCCATGCTACTGCTTTCACTTACCCTGTAACAGGGTGGCCACATCTGAACTCTTCATTGCTAACTCTTAAAGTACTCATGAGCTGTGTAGGAGAACTCCAGGTGATGGAAGCGAAACCATGCCAAGAACTTTTCTGAAAATCCACTAGCACAGAGGACAGTTCTGGTGCTGAGGAACACTTCCTGGCAATGTTTATGAGATGAAGCCTTCAGGGACCCTTTTTGTAGCTATCTTTGCTGGGCTCAGGGACCATTAGTAAAAATGGCAATGTCTGAAAGTTTCCCAGCTGTAGACATGGCTCCCAAGTATTTGGACATGTTCCCTTTACTGTTAACAAAGTTTTCTATAAGACTTAGGAATATCATAATTTTCAGGCTACAGTTAAAAGAAACAAACAAGTGTTTATCCCAATCCTTATGTCTTTGGTTCAAGACTAACTAGCTTTATGCAGGTGCTCATAGGTAATTCATCTTTTTCTGCAGACATTGTTCTTTTATGAATAAAAATTAAGACACTTTCAACCAAAAAAATACAGTTACTCATTTTGTAGCAGACATTTTATCTGAATCTATACTAACATTGATGGAATTTTTAAGTGCAAGTTGAAGGCAGTTTAGAACAAGAAGCATATAAACAGACCTTTAATGAGGAAAAAATATCCCATTTTGGGATGAATTACAGTATTTTACAAATTCATTTATATCTGCACTAGAACAAAATTTAAATATTTGAAGGTGTACAGAAAATGGAAGCACTAAGGCATCAGGATAAACAAAGAGCATCGTTGGAAGCTGGAAAATGATCAAAGAATAAATCTGCAAAGGAAGAAATAATGGATCTGTAGATCTTAAGGAAGTTCTCACAGAGTAAGTAAGAGTAAGCAATTGTTTTAATCTTGGCAATTCCCTAGATGAGTATACAATATGGTGAAATACCACAACTGGTCCATCCCTCTCTGCTTGCAGATCATGTTCTGATCTTCAGACCTGGTAAAGTCCAGAATTCAGGCAAACTCCTATTTTGGAAAGGGCTTCATGCTCTGAAAGTCTAGATGCAGCTATTATTGTTTTGTTGACTGAATGGGGAGCTCCCAGAAATCTATCATCCAGGCTTCTGGCTTCTCTGATGTCAACAAGAAACCCCTGGACATCCTCTGCCTTGTTTAGAAAAGGTGACCTGACACTGGCTCTCCCCAGAAAGCTCAGCAGTATCTCAAACAGAATCATTATCCTCAAGAGTGCTTACAAAAAAAANGCAGACATTGTTCTTTTATCAATAAAAATTAAGACACTCTCAACCAAAAAAATACAGTTATTCATTTTGTAGCAGACTTATTTTCTCTGAATCTATACTAACATTGATGNACCTTGTTGAGTTTTTTCTGCATTTTATTTTATTTCACTTCAATAAAACAATTTTTCCTGTTTGCAGCATCCAATCACACCAAACTTCAAATAATCTTGGTAAGTATGAATTGCAGGCACATTTGGTGATATTCTCACAGCTTCTAATCATCCAGTAGAGACAATAATGCCTTATCACTGGTATACAAGAAATTGAATTGATTTTCACTAATATCCCTTCCATGTCACATAGAAGAAAGACAAATAAAGCCTGGTCAAATTGTCTGACTCCCCACTGATGCAAAGAGCATCCCATCCAGACACAAACTGGAATTCCTAGGAGCTCTGTTTCTTCTATTCAGAGATGACTATTGCGAGCACCCTGACATACAGAAGAGTCACCACCTTGGATAGTACAAAGTTAAAAGTCTTAGAAACAGACTTTAAATGCTTTTGCTTGCACAAAACACCAGAGAATATCATACATAGTCTCAAAAGACATCTGAGTTCTGGAGTGTCTTAACTACATATAGAATAAGCTGGTAGGTGAACAGCTACCCACAGTCAGAACACCAATATTTTAACTATTCTTTCCACTCATCATTTTACATACTCCTCTGCTGCTCATTGTGGTTGGAAAAATTAAGTAAGTTCTGCAATTCACAGTGTTAGTTTTATTCTTGGCTGAAGTCTGATTTGTAGCTTCTCGGCTTTTTTTACTATTACTGGAGGCATGGCTCAGAGTATAATTTAGGTGACCATGTGATGGGCAGTTTTAATATGGATGTGGGGAAGATCATCCACACACCTAGTGTAGCAACTTTTCTGGTGCACCACTCAAAAAGACTNGTTTTACATACTCCTCTGCTGCTGATTGTGGTTGGAAAAATTAAGTTCTGCAATTCACAGTGTTAGTTTTATTCTTGGCTGAAGTCTGATTTGTAGCTTCTCGGCTTTTTTTACTATTACTGGAGGCATGGCTCAGAGTATAATTTAGGTGACCATGTGATGGGCAGTTTTAATATGGATGTGGGGAAGATCATCCACACACCTAGTGTAGCAACTTTTCTGGTGCACCACTCAAAAAGACTTCTCATTCTTTCCAACCTCACAGAAAACATTCAGAAGTTTTATGTTCATTCTACAGGCATCTTTTGGTTGCAGTGATCACTGAGTTTGATGGCCTTGTCTTAAGAGTATTAAAAAATGTTATGCAGTTCTATATGTCATGAATTAGGCAAAGGCTATGTGTAAATGTCCTCGGGGCTGCTGCTACTGGCTAGCCCTGCTCTTGGGACAGTTACCAACGATTGTCCGGTGGGTTGCTCTGATCTCAGCCTGGCAGCGTGGTCTGAAGTCTTGGAAGAATAGGCAAAGTCCGGCGTGGGGTTAACAGAGGTTTATTCTTTGAGGGTCCACGGCCGGGGTTGAAGAGAGGCAGGCAAGGAGGGAACAGGAACAGCAGGAGAGGAGGTACCTGAGATGCAAAGAGGCCGACTCGCTCTTTCTCACCCCTTAAGTACCTTCCTGGGATAGGGGGTGGCTTTGGGCTTGGGTACTTGACAAAGACAATGGAGGTGGGTGGGTACTTGGGCTAGGAAGACACCACGAGGACAAGGAGTGGGGGAAGGTAAGAAGAAAAAGGGAACATACCATTACAAGAAACAAGAAACTTATACAAAATTGAAAAACCCTAATCATGCACTGCAACAGCTATGCTTGATTTTAGTATCAGATTCTTGCCATCTCAGTTTGTGGTGATGCACTAAAACTGTTCCCCAAGGCACTGGAAAGAAGGATTCTATGTTCTTCGGGAATGTGCCTAAACTGAAATGCTTGAGACCTCAGCAAGCACAGATGAAAGTGATTGGCACTCTGACATGGTCACAGTTTTCCATTTGTGTATTTGTGGAGCAGAACATGAACATTAGTATATCCAAGTCAGGACACAAAGAGAACTGTCTTAAAGGTCCTTTCCAACCTAAATAATTCTATGATTCTATCTTAATGAGAATTTCAAGACTTATTAAGGCCAGATTATATGAACATCTTAAATTTCTATATTTGGTAAGAATTTCGGTTTTCCAGCTATAAAGTGTATAATTTTGCTTTAAGTGATTTTTTTTTAATAACCAAACATATTTCAATTATTTTCTATTGTTCAGTTCTCTCTGTGAAACCTGGGCTTTGACATCTACCTGTTGGAACTTCCTTAGCTGTTTAGGAACAAAGACCAGACATGCATCTGCTTTTCCCAGATGTTCAGCAGTAAGAACTCTACAATTTTTGGCAGCTTTGGCATGAGCTTCCTAACTCTCTGATGTTTTTAATAGGGGTTATGCATACATCTGCTTTAATGTTAACTTCCTATCTCTCCTTCTCTAACCCCCTTCCTCCCTCTCCTGGACAATGAGAAAAAAAAATACAAAGGTTATGAACCTAACTGCAAGCATCTCTTCCTGCTTCGTGTGTGGTTTTCACCCTGACCTTGATACTCTTTTCTGTTTCCCTAGCAGCACCTCATGAACCCCCTTGTGCTTCCTTAAGAACAGAAACAGCAGAAAGAGGGAAAGAAACTCTGGCAATTAGAAACATACCCTGAGATTTCCTGCTTCTAATGCCTATTGCGAAGAGGCTGCTGTTTCTCAGTTTACAGAGAGTAAAACAAGACAAAATTAATGAGTTTAGCAAATTGAGGACAAATTGAATAAAAGGGGGCCAAATTCATCCCTGATGTGTTTTATTGGAAGGGAACAGATGGGTAAAATTATCTTGATATTTCTAACTATTTTTTAAGTGTACAAGTGAGGACTGGGGGGTTTGTTGTTCTTTGGGTAGTAGGGTGTTTTCTTAACCATGCATCATTTGGTACTTGCAACCTCAACTTCTTCATTAATTTTCTGTAACTAAGTATTGTTAATATATTCATGTAACCAATATGACAGAGGGAAGAAACAACATGATTAAATGGCTGAGTTACTCTCACTGTGGAATGAAACAACCCCTGAATAGAGGCATGACCTGATACAGGTCATATTTGCTCTCTGTGCCTTTGGCTATAATCAATCTAGACCATTCTGTTAACACAAGTTCTTCAATACAGATACCATCTCTTCACTATGCTTAAGTAGCTATTTTTAATCCTTAAGGACTTGGCCTAAGTGAATATTTATTACAGTGAAATGTTTTCATGGCTGGATTACCACAGAACTATAACAACAACTCTTCCACAGCACTCAGGTGCAAAAAAGTGCTATGTACTACATTCAGTGCTAGGAGGTGTTGACAACACTGTCACCTAACAGATTTACTTGGCCTTGGGGGGAGAAACACTTTTGGCATGAAATTGTTTCCAGTGAATAAAATACTAATTTTCATTAACCACATTTAAACTGTAAATTTACTATTACATAAGTCACATGTAAATGAAAAGCCTTAAATCAGGCGTGGAACGTACTTGTAGACAAACACTTCTTGGTAATAAATTCGTACGAAGCAGCAATTGCCCTGCTGTGGCCTAGGTGGAGCATTTGCAAGTGCTGCACAAAGAACTGGCTATTCACATGGTTCTGGCACTCTTTCCTAGTTTCCTGCTGCTAAATTACATTAAGAGACTCAAAACATACTTTCTTAATATCCCTCCCCCCTGCAGGGAATTACTGTGGCTGCCACAAGAAAGTTACTTGATCATGATGGGGCAGGAAAAGGGCTTGGTACAATCCTGAACAACTGATCCATGTAACCATCTCTGGGGTCTCAATTCAGCCTGCAGTCTCTACTCAGCAAAATACATGGCCTCTCTATTTTACTTACATAAGAGGTTAGGTAAGATGGGCTGCAATGAGAACTAACAAGTTTTTAATTTTCCCACTGATGTCAGTGGCATATTGGAGGTTACCACAGGCTGTACAACTGGGGTTATAGACAGTAAGCTCTGCAGAGCATTGACTGCTTTTATGGTTTTCTTTTTCTAAAATACTTCTTATCACTAGGGGCTGAGTTTTAGCTGTGACTCCTACAGTGGTACTGTAATACAGCATGACATTGGCACACAAATACGGACGTATCAAAAGATGAAAAGAGAAAGCCACAGTATTCCAACAGTTTCATCACTGAACTGTTGTGATGCCAGGCAGTGAACTGACATGTCATTCAAATTAAGTAATTTCTCTGGTTTTGGGACCCAGCTTACCCATATCCAGTTTTCATACTCAACATTCTTAAAATTTTTTGGTTTTAATTCATGACAGTAAATGCAGCAGAATTGACTCAGAAAGTGCTGCTCAGTGAGTTAAAACATAAAAATGTGGCTATATCCCTGTTTCTGAAATTGCTGATCATATATTTACCACTGAAATGCACACTTCTGAAAGAATACTCATTGAAAATTCAGTCTAAATGATACCCAAATCTTTGTTTGGGTTATGTTTCCTGACTCAAATGCATTTGCAAATTTTTGTATTTCAATAAATATAAACCAGCAACTTTAAACCCATATCACAAGTCAGGCATTTTGTTTAGTAATGTCCACAGCAATTCCCAAACCTGTGATTCACTTAACTGTTGGAAATTATGTATTTTGATCAGGTGGATCAAGTTTTTCTTTGGATCAATCTCAATTTCTACCTTAATTTAAATTATTTTAATTTAAATATCTTAATTTAAATAACATAGCTTTACATGCTATAAATTGGTCAATGGAACTAGGTCAATTTATAATTAATGAGGATTTTATCAAGCAAAATGTCTTCAGGGATTGCAGGTGTGTGCTTGTATAAATAGACATACTTCTTGCAAAAAAAGACCTGGGAAGCCTGATGTAGGGTAATGACATTTCTAAAGATTGTCTTCTGAAGACATGGAGGACACTAAATCTGTGCTACTGCCATCTGAGCTTTAATGCAGCATCTACTGCTCTGTCAGTAACAACAGCACTGGAATACAAAGGGCAAAAATGTGAGTTTTCAACCTTTCACCAGTCTGTGCTCTCTCAAATTATCTTTCCCCTGGTTACTTACATTGATTTCAGCTGGTAGAAGCTCCGGAGCATTTTGTACATCTCAGTACAGAATTCACACAGATTATCCTTCCCACTGTATCTCAAGTCAGAAGTAAACAAGGCAAAGCAACTACATCTGTTTTGCCCAGAGTCAGAACTGCTCCTCGCAAATCTCTCTACAGCAGCTCTTCTAATTGCTAACTTGTACAAACAGATCATGCTTTGCACAAATTCCCTTGTATTTTGGGACTTACACTGTCAGACTCGAGCATGCTTTTTGTGTTCATGGTGTCCTTTTTCTTTTTTTCCATGTCTTTTACCAAGTACTATATTGCCTAACAGAGATGAAGAATAAAATATTCCAATCCCATTCTGTTGTTTTTATCTGATGGAGAGAACAAGCATATGCTTTTCACAGATGCAGCTAGAGAAAAACAAAGGAGTTACTCAGAGGCTGCCTCAGAGTTTGACGTAGTGCCTCTCATATTGCTGCTATTGGATTCTGGCAAAGATGTAAAATAGCCAATACCTGCAGCATATTGTCACAAATCCCAGAGTCTCTCCTCAGCTCTCATAGTGCTTGATTCTAGATTTCCAAAGCAGTTTCAGCGAATTCAAATCTGCCTATTTTTAAAATATATCCACTGATATTTACTTACATTACAGGTAAGTGCAGCACATGGTACAAGGCTTAACTGACTAACATTTGGAATATTCTTTGAGGTCCCTGATTTATAAACAAATTTGATGCTTCTAACTGGGTGTAGCTGCAACCTACCAACCTGTGTTTGGACTAAACTCAAGACAAACCAGCCTGCTAGCTGCTAGGACTGGCGTTTCCTAGTCCCCAGAAAATTTCTGTTGTTCAGACTCCTCTGTGCTGGGTCTTAGTCTCCTCACTGTTGCTACATTCTCTACAGTGGGGACCACAGAAATGAGGTTCAGGAGGGTTTGTACCGGGCCTATACATGATGAGTACTCCCCACACGATTTGAAAACACTAACAAAGTGTGTTCCTGCTCTGTTGCGTAAGCAGAACATAAACAGGAAAAACAGGAGCTGGACCTGACATAATTTTCAAATTAATTTAAGCCCCCCTTTCTTCTGAAATCCTTTATTCAAACTGTCATGTATCAGAAGAACAACTATGCTTAAATTGTTTTGTAAATTATGCTCAGTTGGAAGCTTTTCAAATCAAAGGCATCTTTTGGACTTAGTAAAAAAGCAAGGTACCCCAACCTGCGATTTAGCAACCTCTAGATGTTGACTTGTCTATTAACAACAGATTGCCATATGGAGCTGAAAGCCAGATTTCTCAATTCTGCTTCATCAAGGTACTGATGAAGTACCCCCATAGAATGTGGGGAACTTGATATTAATATACCAAGGGTCACTGTGACAGAATCAGCAGGTTTATTGAAAGCACCTACTCTGGTTGCACAGAGTCAACTCTAAGGGTTAATTTATACACTCACATTCTGGTGTCTGTACATGGAAGGCCTCATGCAAATCATCAGGGCTGGGCTCTAAAGACCCAATTTGGAGGAGGATGAGGTCTGTCTTATTGAGTTTTTCAGTGCAGTGCTAATTTTTCATGTTTTGAAAATGCATGTGTGTGTGCGTGTGTGTGAGACAGACCAAGAGACATTATCTCTTGACTTGATCTGGTACTCTGCTACAGATACATATGATTGTGCACATAGAAAGCCATGAATGTCTGCATATAAATATAGATCTTACATGACTATAGATGTATTATTTAAGTTCATGCAAAAGTACTTTTACTCACAGTGAAGCTAATAAAGAAGGGAGAAAAAACTTTTTTAATGACATTTTATATGACTAAAGATTGTTAATTAATGAAAAGAGCCTTTTCATGAAAAGTCTATTCCTGATAAAAGAGACGTTGCTTTCTGTATGAAAAGTTATACAATTAATTTTGTGTATCATACTTTGTGGGAGAGATATATCAGGAAATCTAAAAGAAACTACTCATCCCTTTCTGTCCAAGCATACATGGTGTGTTGCCTCTGTGCCATGTGAATGAAAAGAAGCTGTATCAGTGTGCAGCCCGCTCACTTCATCATGAATACAGCTGCAGCTGGCCAGGGATTGCACAGTACTTTGTAAGAGAGTGATAATTTGTAGCTGGAATTCTATGGTTGCTTTATGTAGGAAGTTGAGCAAGATAAACACAATGATTGCTTCTAACTTTAAAGAAATTTAAAACAACACCCTGGGAGTTTGTATTTTTCAGCTTATAAATTAAGACATGGCAGCACAAAGAAAGAAGGTGATGGCTTAGACTCATGCAACAGGCCTGCAGGAGGTGGCCAAGTAAAATTTCATTGTCATGATTCCTATCTGCTATATCATGCACCTTTTTTCTTTCAAAGCAAACCATTACGAAATTAACAATTTTTCATACAGAAAACAACTGCCTTTAAAACAGCTCATCCCAAGCCATATGCTTGATTTTCTCTATTTACCAAGCTTCATAGGCTGCCATGATCATTGCTGATTCAGCATACTTCTATACAATGCCAGTCCAACCTTTTGCACTTCATAGCAGTTAACTGTAATTGCAAAGGTGCCATGCCCTGCAGCCTCTGCCTTTGCTCTCATTGCTGCAATTCCTCCATCATTATACAGTCAAAAGGACAAGTAACTATGCTGGCCTTTCACAGCAATTTCCATGCAAAGATCTAAATCCATTGTTGAGAAAGTGTAACTCTTTAGGAATTCTATCCTGGAATACCGTGATGGTCAGTTAAGTGACAGAATCATGACTTTAGCTGAGTTCCTCCATACACTACATGGAGCACAATCTTGATCTAAAACTCACTGATCTAGTGCCTGTGTTTGAGATAAGGCAGGAAGATGAAAATGACTCAGGGCTGGCATAAATGTTGGGAAATGGTCCCATACGACTTCTCCTAAATAATTCTTAATCTTTTAGTGTTGTTCTGCAAATGGTTGAATATCACTCTGATTCTCACTTCAGAGCTAACAAAGTCATTTATCTCTTGCAAGAGGGATATGAGTGGAGGAGAGGACTACGTCTCTGGTGGAGGCTGTCTCATAGTCTAAACTTTTGTTTTCTGCCACTCTAGCCGTGGCAGAAAACAATTGCCTTAATGATTTTGACAGTCTGTTGTTGAACCAAACGTCTTATTCCCATAAGATGCTTTGCATCTATCTATAGACAATAACTACGTGATCACAGCTGAAATGTAGGTTATTTCATAATATGCAAAGATAACTTCATTTTGCTTACCATACATACCGCTAGAGCTGAAAAATATCTGAGTCTCCACAGCACATTCCAGCAATGCTGCTTTTTCAGAAAGAACTTTCCTCTTTCTCTCCAACTCCAGCTTGGTACCTAATAACATAGGCATTGTGCCCTGAAAATATAAAACAAAACAAACTTTGAAGTGCCTTTAAACTAACATAACTATTTCATCCTTCTAGCACATGCCTGTGCGTAGATTCCCATTCTGCAACTGATATTTATTGATCTACATTCATATGATCCAAGAAAAGCTTGACTGCATTGCCTTGTGGTAAAATTATAAGGGGAAAAACTGGAATGTGGGAGAGAAGGAAGGAGGAAAGCCAAGCTTTTATAACTCTTTGTAAACCTGGTTTATGTGAGCCTAGCCAACCCAGGGTCTAAATGATCTGTTACGCTTAAGAACTGGATGTGAAAGGCAGCACTGTTGCTGAGCTGCTGGTGCCCCACAGAATCAAAATATTTCTGCTGAGCTACAATTTAAACAGTCATACTCCAAATATGGGAAGCAACCCCTGTGAGGAAGTATGTTTTCCTTCTCAAAAGCACTTTACCTTCAGCAAGTAAACGTTCCTAAGTGTAATAATAAAAGCACTAAAGTTTAGGTGCATTTTTATTTTGTGCTAATAAAGCAATCAAAAATGCACACTGTCTCAATTTTGCATTTTTATTCTAAAGAGATTTCAATGTTTTCCTGTAGATATAGTTCTGATCAGCATATCCCTATATGTCAAGAGAATAGAGACCTCTCCTACCTTTTTGCTTTCATTAACATAATAATTATTTGGGATTCTCAGCCATGAGCAGATTCTGCTTAAATTATCAGATTGCAATTTCTCATTAGTGTGCCTTGCTCTGGCACAAAACCAAGGAACCATCTACCAGCTGAATGCCTTCTACCTGTCACTTGTTCCTCTGCCTGGCTCTCACATATAGGCTGTATTTTCACTTGTCCTCAGACTGCAAAATCAATCTGAGTAAAATAAGATTTCCCAAAACATGAAACCCCATTTAGATCCAGACTCCCCATCTTCTTCCTCCTCCAACCCATATAATGAGAGTATCTGTGAATTTGGCAGATGATAAAACCATACTGGTGGAAAACTGACAGTGGTGAATAGACCCAAGAAGAGTAAAAAGATGCCAGCAATCAGGTGAGGTGTCCAAAGATATGAACATCATGATTGTGAGAAACCTGTATGGTGGCGGGTGGAAAGGAGGACAGTTACAACATTTTAGTGAGTCTAGTATCTAGTGAGTACAAAGAATTGCCAAGCACCACATAAATCAGAATAAAGATGTATTTTCCAAAAGATAAATCCACACAAAGTGAGAGGATTTTTCAAGTTCTTCAGCTCCTATTTACTAGCCTTTATGCACACTCAGATTCTTCAAATCTGTATTGATTTTATCAATATACCTAAAGAGGTGCCTAGTCCTTGAAAATCTGGCATCTCTTCTGGATGTATAAGCCTTAAAATTCTGCTCTTTCAGAAATGAACTCAAAGGCTGAAAATGAATTTGAAATGGCATATGGCTCTCACACAGCTTCTCTGAAAAGAATTTATCCATTATGAGAAAGAAAATGGAAAGAACATCTGGAGGTCTGTTGAAAAAAAGAGTTAGCAAGAATTAATTCAAGCTTGCTTTTCCTCCAAAACTTCATGAAGGTTAGAGTCTGAAACGATCTCAGCTGAGGTTCAAAACTAAGGTGGTGCTCCCCTCACTGGATCTTCTGCTCTGCTCAAAGATGTAATGTAGGATACAGTGAGGGAAGAAGCCAATACACATTGTGAGGATGTTTAACAACTGGAGTAAAGCTCTGAGGCCACTAATTAATTTTTAATGTCTCAAGGTCTTCATGCAGACATGCAGAGTGGAAGATATGCTTCAGTCAAACAAAAAGGTTCTTGGGCTCATTGCTCAAGCAATCAGATGAGGTTCTCTGGCCTGTAACACCAACAGGCCAGATGACCTAAAGGTCCCTCCTGGCCTTAAGATCTGCGAATCTAGAATTACACACCACTATAAAGCTTATGTAAGGGATGGGAGAATAGAAGCCAAAGAATTACAAAGAGTATTTACAAGCCTGCTACAGTCATCACTAATGTACATATAATTGGCAAAGCATTTACATCAGAGGCCAGTTGTAACACATACGTTTATTGAAGGCTTGCACATTTCATTATAACTGAATTACTGAATATATCTAAGCCATTTATAGTGAACTGTGGCAAACTCTAAAATAAAGTAAACACATGTGCAGGGATTATTGATGTGGTATGGCTGTTCTGATACTTAAAGGCATTATAAACGGTTTGCAAGGCATTTAATAAAAGTGACCTACATTTGTATAGCGCCTTTTATCCTGAGGTATCCCAAAAATTCTGTACAAACTGCAACTACAACTGCATTATTTCAGGCTGACACCTGTGTGGCTATTCTGAATCCAGTTGGGCCACAGTGCCATCATGCTAGAGTTCGAATGCAGCTATCCAATCTTGCATACATAAATGGTGAAGGGGAAGCAGCAGCTGTTTCCCAGGTTTCACTGGACATGAGTCCTTAAGAAGCTATTAGATCATCTAATCTGATATTTCATATTACTTAGGGCATCTAAAAACAAACAGGCAGAGGAAATGGCATTTCTCCTTACATATCTGAGCATTGCAACCCTCAAACCTCACATCTAAGCTTGTCTCCCAATAATGTCCTTTTTACATATTCTTCTTGGAAATAGGGGCACTAAGAGCTCTTGCTGGGATGGTTATTTACAACAACATCTCACTCGTCTGAATTTCCAATACAGAGTCTCACAGCATGTGGGAATACCTTACCTTCTTAGTCAGCAGTCTTAAAACTCTGTTTGTTGGAAGACAACATGCTCAGATGATTACAGTCACTCCCCGATAGGATCTTGTTTTCTTCATTATTTGCTATTTCATTAATCTTTATTACCAAAAATATCATTTAAAATTCTATTTTATTATTTTGTTTGCTGAAGAAAATACAAAATTATATTGGAGCAAAAAGCAGTCTCTGGACATGCCTGCCAGCATGACTTAGCAAGGAAATGAGATTTATTGGTGATACAACTTTTAATACAGCCTTTTAATTCAAACAATACTGACTGGCCCAAAAGGGCCCTTTAGACCTGGTCTCCTTCTGTGTCTTGTGGAAGGAAAGATAAATGACTGGGGAGGGACCCTCCAAGCACTCTCTACTGCATGGTCTCTTTTGATCATCATAAGATTAGGACTGAATTGCACCAGGTGATTGGACATTATAAAAATGCCTTCCCTGAAATGCAGCCAAATCCTCTCAGTACTAAATTCTCGTGCAGCATGCTTGGCTTTCTTCAATAAACTCTTCATACCAAATAGATTTAACCATCCAGTCAGAAAGAGGTAGATAATACATTCACTTTGGGAGACAGAAAAAAAGGAGTAATTCTTTTGACCAAAGCTACAGGGTGGTAAGCCACTGTGGAACAGAACAAAATCCGAGCACTGACATTCTTGAAAATAGTATTAAGGCTCTTCAATTGACACTAAATGGTGAGGATATAATTTTAGGTCTCCTCCAGAAACATTATCTGTAGAAGCCCAAAGCCCATAAAACTGGCCTCTAACACATCAACATTTTTTTCCTAACACAGGAAGGAACTTTCTAACACACTTTGGGTTTTTTTACACTTACTTTGTGAGATTGTTGTGTCATAACAGAGCATGATGGCTGGTACACAGGTTTGATAAAGAAAATGGAATTCTGAACTTGTCCATTTTCTTAACTCTCTGAACCTAATCAAAGGTATTATTTCTCCCTGAAAACTATGTCTGTTGTACCATTATGTCTTCACCTCTACAGTCTCATTAGTAACATAGTCTGAATTCTGCTGTAGTAGTCAGATTGCATACTGCTGAAATTTATGATAGTGCACGTAACTCACTATAATCTACAATTTTAAAAAGTCAGCATTTTTGGCAAAATGATGTGCTTCATCTATAATATAGTCACCCTCATCTAAAGCTAGCTGTTTAGGATACTCGTAAATTCACTGTATGAATCACAAAACTTGTTTCACAGGCTGAAATACCCTAAAGTGATCAAAGCACAGGACAGTGAGGGACCTTGTACTTGCATATTGTGAAGATCCTGTGTTATGTAACATTCATGAAATATTTTCCCCTCTCACTCTCACAAGGGAAAAATCTAGCAAAGCAAATACACCTGGAGTGGTATGAGGGTTTTTATCCCATTTTTGGGGAGAAAGATCGTAGATTTTTCCATTTTTTTGCTCTTAAACCAGTAATTTCGTGTATTTCTTTAGATCACAGTTACACAGACAATTTCACTGGTCTGACCAAAGGGCTGTGGTGTCTAGCAGGTGGCAAGAATAAGCAGCTGACGGATGTAGGCAGGCTTGGCAGGGACAGGAACAGGAACCCCTTACACTCAGCTGTGAAAGGATTTGTAAAATGGAACTGCAACCTCAGGAACTTGAACTTGCTGAACGCTAATGGCAAATCAATGAGAGACTCAGGATATTCTCAGATAAATGCTTTGTCTGGTGCCAAAGCTGACCTAAGAAGTTCCTGCCCTCCCCTGCACCTGCTCTTTTTCTTTCCCTGCAGCATTACCCACTCCATCACAGAAATGTGTTGGATGAAATTGAAAACTTTTAACCCTGTTATAGTTCTGGTCTGCAGAGTGGGTCCATGAGCTGTTGCAATGTAAGTGAAGCACTAGAATGAAGGGGCAGAGGCGTGTGGGTACTTGGGCAACATAATTATAACATTAGCAAATACACGTCTTCTGAGTTTTAATATATGGTTTGATACTATATTTCATCTGATTAAACATCTCCCGAGCATTCATGAATGAGTTCAATTTGAATGAGGCCCCAAAAACAGGTATTGTGTAATAACCATTTTATCACTGTCTGGCAAAATACTTAGTTAAAGAAAAAAACCCCACATTTAGAAAACATGCAAACTCTCCAAAACATAGATCTGTCTAAGCACTCTTTTCATTGTTCCATATCATTCTATTGCTACCTTTAAATTTCAGTTTTTATCTGTATCTCTCTACCATTTTACACTGTTATCCATAGACCTATTATATAGATTCTTGTGGTTTTACAGCTGCCTCACACAGTCTATGAAATCTCAAACACACTTGTTTAGACTATGAGCTTGTTTTTTCTGGACTACGATAACCAAATATACTCTCTGAAGCTAATGTGATTAACTTGGCCAAGCTGATTCATAACGAAGAATGTCAGGAATTCCTCTTCCAGATGTAGCCTGCATTGCTCAGAACTTTCTCCAGCAGAAGCACATTTCCCAAGCTCCACCTAACTTGCCATAGATGGTGAAAATCCCAAGATATGAAATTAAGAAGGCAGGAGGAGTGGGAGAAGGCAATGATTGCCTTAGATGTGTTCACACTTAACGGAATTAACATTTGCTGATACAATAGAACCTAAGGAGGCAGGCACATTGTTTAATGTGTTAGACTTGCAGACCTTTAACTCTTTTATGGTTAATTAGCCTTTAACTTAAGAAAGCCCTCAGGTCATAGAACTTCCATCAGCTCTGAATTCAAAGCTTTGCCCTCTCTCACCCTGGCAGTTTACAGTGTAATGATGATTGATAGCCAGATGAAAGCTTTAGCTGGGGCCTGTCTTCTTGCATTGTGCTGGAAGAGAAGTGGAATGATCTATAGCTGCAATGGTTTCAGAACCCATTTGGTTAATTGTGACCTTAATTACCCACTTAAGCAGGTTTGGGCCAAATTGATTTTGTACCACTTTATTCTACAGCAGGTTAAAAATTAACCCTGCAATCTTAGATGCATTTTACAAGGTTTCTATTCACTTATTGCCTAAAAAGCCCCTAGTGAATATGATCTCGAGCTGATATTCATGAACTCAAGTAAAAAGGAGGAATGATACCTTTTAATGGTAACAGATTACTGCTGACACTTAACTGCTATCAAAGATATACAAGTGACCAAACACCCAATTATAGCTGGTTAGTGAGCAGTGTATGAGATAAACTCCCACCAAAATGAAAGCTTTTTTGTTTAGACCCAGGAATTTTAGGCAGCTTTAAAATGTGAGGACAAAACTGCCCATCTGCAGGATGAAAGTGGCTGGATTTATTGGTCTGAGTAGCATAGAGATCAGACTTGCAGGGTATTTGGAGCAGGAAGCACCGCAGGTCTCCTCAGGAAGTTCAGCTTTGCTCACATCACATAAGGAACATTCTGTATGAAATGGTTCTAGACAGGAAAAAAAATGAAGAAAGGATCATAAAGACACACTATTCTTTCTGATTTAAAGAGAACCCTCCAGAGAGAATTTGGGTTTACACTGCCTCACTGTGCAAACTTCCACATGCAGTGGGGAGCAGGCGAGGTAAACCTATTCTAGACCTGTTCTTATTGTTCAGACAATGAGAGCAGACAATGTATCAGTATTTTTCCCAAGAGACTCTTAAAACTGTCTTTCACAAAAATCAGTATTTGCACACAGTCTGGGCTCCCATGGGCACTGGTAAACAGAGCTGTAGGCACTCCACATCAAGGTCCTGTGGACAGGTGAGGCTGTTGAGCTCTGACCTGCACCATAGCCCAGCTCACTGCAGTGTACTGCAGACATAACTTCACTCCTGTGCATGTGATGGATTGTATAAATCCACAGTATGTCTCATTTCTTCTCTTTAATGTGATCCATGGTTCTTAAATCTTAACTACAAACCATTCCAAAATCTTCTCTTTTACATTGATCACAGTTCCTAATTAGAATAGCTGGCTCCCCCAGGTTATAGGCTAGAGAGCAAAGAAGATGCTTACTGTAAATTATAGCCTGCTCACAGAAAACTGACAGCCTTAAGCAGAAAGAAGCATACACATGTTCAGCTGACTCACACACAAGAACTGTGAGACATTCCCAAATATTTGCTAGCACAACAGGTAGTGTGGAAGCAAGACAGTAAGGACCAAAAGAAGAAACAATTTTGTGGGTGCAGCTTCGCAAAATAGCTGTTGCACACTACTAGAGATGCAAAAGGGATGCTAATCATCCAAACTAACTCCCTAGCAATGACACACTCCAGTTGGTGCCAACGCTTGTATATGTCTTTTCAACAAAACTTCAGTAAGCTGACAGATCAGTTCCATAGAAAAAAGTCAGCTTTTGGCCTGTGCTCAGTAAGTTCTGCATGATGTTTTTTCTACTTGTGTTTTAAGGAAAAAAAGGTGTTCTGTTTTATTCCACTTGACCTTGATCTCCACATGCTCCTGCCCTCTGTGAGAGAGAACAGATGTTTGATGTCAGGAAGACACCTTCATCAGACGTTATCTGGATGCACTTGCAGCTGATACTACTTTCAACTCCCATCAGAATTTCCAATTCATGTTATTCCCACTGTCTTCTACCGTATTTTTTGTTGTTGTTGTTTTTTCTAACTTAGTATTAGAGGACTTTCTATTTAAGGGTCTGGAACACAAGCTGTGATTTGGCCTCTCAATAGAAAATTACTCTAGCTATATCCTTCACAATACTGATGAGATCTGAACAGGTAGATACCCATGAGGGTGTTCTTATCAGGGGATTCTTAGCTTTACAGTGTGCAGCTCCTTTGAAGACTAATGTCTTTGTTGATCTACCTTGCAATATTCAATTTTGCTAGAATTTTGTTCAGTTGCATGTGTCCTTTTGACCAAGTATCACCAAAAAATAGCAGGTAGTCTGAGGTGCTTACACCTTAAACATACAATATTCTGCATCATGGCTGGCATAAGTAATGAAAGATACTTGTAAAGCTGACGTAAACCATCCACCCAGAGCAAGAAAGCTTTTTTTAAAACCACTGAGATAGGCAATGGAATTATTTTGCTGTTGTTCCCTCAGGCTCTTAGCCTCCTCAATTTAGTGGCCCATCCTGGAAAATTAGCCAATTCAAATTAAAGTCTCTGGCATCTTGCTGGCAGAACCCCATTAACATGATGGAAATCTTTGGCTCTCTCCAGTGATCAGTCCACGTGGAACAGTTCTTGAATGTCATTTCTTCAAAGGAATAGAAGCCACCCTCACCTAAAGGAACAGATGTACACATACTTGCATACTCAAGTTCTCATTTAATTTTCTTGAAATAAGCACAGGTTTCGTTTTGGATCTTCCAGAAGACACCAACATCATCTTCTTCTTCTGCTTCTAAGTTAAAAATGACAGACTTATCACATTTATCCTCTGGAGTCAGGAAGGGACTGCACAGCAGACACATATAGATTAAACTGCTTTTATATTGGAAATGTTTCTATTTAAAATGCAGTTTTTGGTTAGAGCGTTCTCACATGTGCCATTGCTTCCTTCACATAAAACAAGGAGCTTTGATATTCTTATTCATGAAAAAATCACAACACATTTTAATAATCCCAGCACAAAAGTGCTAAAGCTAAACCAGCCCCCTGGTCTCTATATTGTTTGATTACTGACACATGCTGTGATTCTGAAATCTGCTTGTGACTTTATCTGGATGGGATGAGGAACAGATTTGCTTAAATTCTTGGTGACAAGAAGGATAAAGGAGAGGCTATTTTCCACCGTAACCGTTATTTGCTTAAAAAAGTCTTCCCCAAAGGAAAGTTATAATGTGATATCTTGAAAGAACACTACTCCATTCTTTGTTCAAACACCCTTTAACTTCACATCATCAAGACAGAATCATATTAGCCAGCTAAAGATTCTAAAAGTACTGATCAGATTGTTTTAAATTTCACTGAGGCTGGAGCTGGGAAAGGTTAAGATGCACTTCCCTGCAAGAAAAGTAGAACAAGTCTGCTGCCAGGGTACCCATAAAAGCTACTATAATGTTGATAACAACTTATTGATTCCAACAGCTACTCTGATGAAGGCATTTCTTTTATTTCTGCAATCCTGCTGCTGCGGGCTGGAAAGGTAATGCCAAAGGAACACAGTTGGAAAAATATTCCATGAACATAGGAACATTCAGCAGAGAGAGAGAGAGAGAAGTGAGTGAATGAAACCAGATGAAGCCAGCTCATGATCACAGCTTCCACTGCTGAATAACTAAGACCATGTAACACTGCCAAGCATTTCCCTCTGCCACGTGAGAAACCCCAGGGAAAGCCAAGCCTTTGTCTTGTTTGGACACATCAAGCAGGGAGGATATTATTGACTGATAGAAATCCACAATATACATCACTCTCTTTGCCTCTGGTGAATGTTACTGTATCTTGCTATTTTCAGACATGCACAAATCATCAGGAAATTATTATGCCAGAAGCCTGTTGCTACAGGTCAACAAGTTCCCCAGTGCTAATTGTGTGCACCTAATAGGATTTTCTACCCATGGGATAGCACATAGGAGAAATACCTCTCTCAAAAGCTGCAGTATAATTCAGATGCAGCTGGGTTTATCATTGAATCACCTGGACCCCAGTAGAATCAACAAACAGTATGTGTGCAGCCTGGTAGGTGGAGAATTACAGAGGAATTCCAAAGATTTGGGGTTTTTCCCATAATCTAGGACTTTAAATAATCTTGGAGACGTCACTTCCTGTCCCTATGCTTCAGCTACTGTATCAAGAGCTACCCAGATAATAATCTATCTAGCTGAAAACTAACTTACCTGTGTACACACAAACTGCAGTCACAGCCTTCACTACAGACAGACAAGGTTTTAAGCCCTTGGAGTTAAATTCCAAGAGCTTTCTGTTCTGTAGAGCACTGCACAGTGGTTCTTGATGAATCACTCTGAATGCTACTACTGTACAGATGATAACAGTGGTCATCTGTCTGCAGTTATTTAGAGAAAATCAAGCAGCTAGTGCCCCTCATCAAGACACTTGTGGTGTAATGTGGTGTAGTTAGATTCAGACAATGACACTTTCAGAATTCTTCCTACAACTGGACAGCTTGGTGGAAGCTGGAAAATCACTCATCCAGCTGATTCAGAGGAATACTGGATCATACCCACAAAAATCATTATAAACATAATTCAACAATGGCATGAATATTTGAGAGAGAAGGAGGTTCTCCTCATACTGGACCCTTAAAATGGCATTCAAAAGAAGATGAAAAGGCAAGACAATATGTGATACTTGTCATAGATGTCCAGAAGGTTTGTCTTATGACATTTCCATCAGTGAACAACACTCCATGAGATTTAGTACTTTTTGTGCTTTGAAAAAAAAAAAGGCAATTAAAGCTGGAATGTTCCTCTGTATCTTCCCCTGTAGGAAAGCCAGTCAAGAGCACTTCCAAACCTTGTTGACTTACTTGCCACTGCAGCTTTAAAGGAGATGAGAGGCCACCCTCAGAGTTGTCATGCTGATAATTTGGTAATTAACATATGATTATAAGTTTAAAAATTCATATTCAAAATGGATTTGGCAGTAATCTGTAACAATTAAATATTTTACCTCAGTTTTAATCTCAAATGATAGACTTATGGAAATTATATCACTTTGTTGCGCAGTGGTGGTTATGGGGTGTCATGTAACCCAATCCACAAGTGAAATGTAATCAAGACAGAAATTCAACAGTGAAGCAAGATGATATCCCTCTTTATTCCTGCTGTTTCTATCCAGCAGGTTTTCAGCTAAAGACAACTTCAACATTCAGTATTTCAAAGTAAAACCTTTCAAAGTAAAGGTTTAACTTGCATCAAGGTACTTCAAAATGCCAGCTATATTCAGACAAGCTGAACAGCCTGAGTGAATAAATGCAACACATAATGTAGACCGCATCATATAAGTGGCAGATGGAAAGGTCAAGATGATAACATATTTGTGTTAAAAATAATAAAAAAATAATAATTTCCTTAATAAAACAAATCAGAAGTACAGCTACTGAAGTGCTATGTTCTGAGAAGGTCATACAGAACACCAGGTTTCATTAAATAATCTCAGAAGAGCCGCTTCTAATAATTAAATATTGTTCAAAAAATAGTTCTGCAGGTTGAGGCAGACGGCTGATGCCCACTCTCCCCATAGCCTGCAATCATGAGGCCCTCAGTTCAATGACTGTTGGAAAGGGGAACGTGCTGCAAAGACCAGCTGAGACATTTGGCTTCAATGTTTTTACTGATGGAACATTACATCAATTGAATGTATATTTCCTCCACAGAACTTAAGCTGTAGTCATGATTTTCCATTTAATATTTTTGGATTTTCTCGCATTTCTCTCTTTGAAGGAGAGGAAACAGGGAATAATTTCACTCTAACGCATTTTTATTTAGTTTAGGGGTTTTTTTAAGAATACAAATGTCAGCTATTTGAAAGTTAAATGGAAGCATTTTTCTCACCTTCAGGTTCTCACATGAAATAAATTTGCCTTTTTCAGATGACTGCTACCAACAAAAGATACAGTTGAGACCATCTTGGAAGGTGAAGCCTAACACTGCAGGTGGCCCTGAAAATACATGAGAAGAGCTTGAAAGATGAAGAAGGCAAGAGTAAGAGGTAAATGAGAGGCAAGGGGATATATCCTATTCCTGTATCTCCTTCTTAAGGGCAATGACAATCCCTGAACTGACAGAGCTCAGTGACAATCTTTCCTGCACACATCTGGTGATTCTCATCTTTCAAATGAAGGAGATTGGAGCCCTCTGTTCCTGCTTTCTGGCTACAAGAGGGGAACTAGTTGTGCTATTCAAGGGAGCAATATCTTACATTCTCCTTTTGCCACAATCAACAGTTTGTTCTCTTGCAGAAGGTGGCCCTGCCAGGCCAGCTAAAAAAGCAGCATATGAAGAAAAGGAACAAGCTGAGGAACTGCTTGGAGGAATGCTGCTGGAAGTTACAACACAAAAATGCCTGGTCCTTCTGCACTGTAATGTTCTGGTTATGTTTTTGGCCTTAATAAGTGCTGTGAGGGATGACAGAATCTACTCCACTCAAACTCCACTAAAAAGCCCCTCCTCAATCTCAGAAACATTTGGCTTGCATGCTGCAAGAAGAAACTTACGTTTTTTCTTATTTCTTTATTTATTTTTAAATGGACAGGATATTGAATCAGCATGAATGGGGAAAAGAGATGCAACCAAGAACTTCAAGCTAAATCCCATGAGATAAAACCACAGAATTGCTGCAATCAGCAGAGTCCACACCAAGTCAGCTTTTACCTCTTCACTTTCCAAGAGGAAACACAGAAGATGGTAAAACAGTGTTGGGAGGCATTAAAGACAAACATGTAGAGAAAATCAGACTTTTTTTGTAAACTGATGTTGCAACTTTTGCACTGACCTACCTCAATTTACCATGTTAAATTAGTCTTAGGTCACACAAAAACCAGAGAAACACAAGGATGGTTTCTCCTTTTTAATGTTGCTTTGTTAACCCAAAGATATGATACAGAATTTGCCCAGAACTGAAAGAGGAAAGCCTTCCAGCACTGTTACAGGATTTCTGGGAACAAAAAATAGAAACTGGAGATAGGGAACCTTACTGAATTATCCATCTTGCCTACATACTAATACAGAACTAAAAAACCCTCTGATATATTTTCCAAGTTGTGAAACTCCTTGACTGGGATGTCTGTGGTATTTTTCTATACTTGTTTTATTACCGTGCAATAATTTGCCACAATGTGGACAAAAGGCAATAAAATCCATGCTGAGAGTACCAAAAGCATTTTCCATTTGGGTTAGAAAGAATCTGCAATCTCCTCAACACAGCTAAAAAATAAGACTAAACTATGAGTCCTAACCTGTATGTGTACAAACCACCAGCTCAAAGACATCTTCCAAAAGTCTCCCTCAGTTTCTCTGAATCAACCTGTGGGTTGTTTCTTTTGTTAACAAACTTCCAGCAGTACTGGCATATTCGATATGTGTGTCCCTTTCCTGTGACTCAGTGTGCTACCATTAGGTCAGGCCAGGTCACAGGTGCCACCCCCTACATTCACTGTTCTCCCATGACAACAAATATTTGCACCTGAGATGCACTGATGAGGGCTTCTGCCTTGTTCTATGTCATAGATAAAACAGGAAAGAGGAAATCCCTGCCCCACCTGTTTTTTCCCTCTTACCTAATTTTTCTTTCTCTACCCTGTTTGGAAAACAGTCTGGCTTGAAAAGATCTATAAAAACTAATTCCTTCCTGCTGGTGACAAGCAATGGAATAATTTCTGCTGGCACAACAAATGAAGCAAGCAGATAGTGACCACAACAAACTTACTCATTTACAACCAGGTATCATCAGTATCAATGGCAATGCTCCCCTTGAGTTTCTGTGGCAGCAGTGTGGATACCAGTGGTGAGGCAAACACCCACTTTACTCCACACACAGTAAGCTCCACAGAAAGGAGAAGCAACATCTTCCAAAAATAGAAAGATTAATGAAGGAGGTGTGAGAGACATTTCCAAAGGTGATCGATGTTCCATAAAGAAAATTATGAATTTCAAGTCAACAGTAGTACTGCAAAGTAGAACCAACCAGAAGTACCCCAATAAATCTTCTTTTTTTTCCTCAGAACTTGCTGATTTAGTCAAATTAAAATATTTTTATAAACAGCTTTATTTCCAATCTTTGAAAGTTTTCTGGTTTTTCAGGACAAAGGCTTCTGAGGACTCAAAATTATTTCCCAGAACTAAAATTCATTTTCAGAGCCAACCTTTTTGCTGGCAAATCAAACATGTTAAAATCATGAGTCAGGAATTTATAAGCCTAAAACTGTATAATGTGAGTCTTAAAAACTGAGATTGAGTGCAAAAATAATTTTTAATTAATTTTGTTTTGAGCTTTGAGCTATCAGAGTTCCAGGGTATCAAGCTGTGCTATAAAATTTTTTACACCCAGAAAAGCAGGATGTTTTGTAAAATAACTAGAGATGAAATTTCATATGACTGTGGGAGCTAAAGAAAGACACCTTGACAAACATGAAAAATATAATGCTGCTATTCAATTCCACTGAAATAAGATGCATCCAGTGAGCTGTGCAAGATCAGCCTGTATCAGCTTTGTTTTATATTAGTTAAACAAAAAAGCTATAAAGAACAAAAACAATGCCTTAGGAAAATAGTGCAGCATTCTTTATGTTAGATAGGGTGCACATCCACTGTTTTTACTAGGGGATTTAAGAAGATTTGACCTATTTGGATGCCTGTCTCTTAGAGACTGTGATAGCTAAATATGTAGCCATATCAGCAAATGGAAAGAGAATTTCATTCATTTAATATATGGCCTCATTTTAACTCATTAATGCTTGTCTGGAATGACTGCTTAGTCAAGATAATGAAATAACATTTAAATATGGTCTTGTTATTGATCTGTCATCCTTTGATACAGAGAATAATTTAGGCGACCTGAGAATTTAAGTACACAATTTCAACAAGCAGATAAGACAGTATGCAGGTACATGGATTAATCCTGGCAAATACAAGGCTTGTTTTAAAACATATTGATGCATGGGCATGGGAACCATGTCCACCATGTAAAGAGTTTAAGTCAGTGTGAACCAAGATATTCCCACACCTCACAGGAGTCAGGAAGGGCCACATCTCTGTGGTATGCCCAGAGAGACACAGGGAAAAGCAGCTGCCTGGAACTGCTCAGTAATATAAAGCTGCTACTTGGAACTCCTCAGTAGGCTTGGGCTCTGCTGTGCTCTGCTCTGCTCTGCACATACAGAACACAACAGAGCAGGAGCTCTTTAGAAATTCCCATCTCCAAATATGAGATGCACATAGAGGGGAAAAGGAAGGCGATGCACAAAAATAAGTGGCCTGAAAAAGAAGGCTGGTGGAATGGCAGGGGTCAAAGCATTCCCTGACTTGAACCAGCAGGATGGCAATTCCATTTAACTCCCTGCCCTGAGCTGGCCTTTACACAGAATCAAGGATTGTCATTTAGGGTCTACAGTTCAGAGACCTGCACTTCCCACTGTGGATCTGTGCCCAGCCTGCTGTATGTATTGAGGTGGTTCCCAGTCAAAGGACATCCCTGATGGTGCTCAGCACTCACAGCCTGGCTGGGCAGAGATTGTTCTTCTGTCACCTTCCTGCCACTGCTGTGGAATGTTCTCTGGAAGGTCAGAACTAGGATTATTTTGGAGACAGAGTTACTCTGGAAAGAACAAACTAAGTACTGTGCATTTCATAAGCTATTGCCAAAATCTTCTAAAACTTATTCATGAAAAGCTGGTTAGGGTTTTGTTTTCGTTTGGGGCTTTTTTTAGCTGAAACCATCTAAATCTCTTCACCATGAGCAGAAGGTGAGTAAGTAAGAGGGAGGGAAAACCCCTCATTACCTTGAACCTCAGCTCAAGCACAAACCACAAAAAATAATCAGCCATTGGACAACATATCCCAACGTAAATATTGATATTTTTCAGTACAAGTAGCTATTGAGAGATGAATAGCCAGGGGAACAAATTCAGAAGACAAGCAAGTTAGTAGACATTGAAGAGGTCTGATTTAAACCTCTCTTTTATTGTTACAAGCTCCCTCAATTTCACAGGATTCATTCTTAACAGATATATCAGAACAGTGCTCTAAGCCTGAACTAATGTCCTAGATGTCTCAGCTTGCCTCCTCTGCAGGTACACACCAGTACAGCCTCACCAACCAGCATTCCTCAGTGGTGGCAACCACTGCTGATTTACTCTGAAATGGAATACCTGTATTTCAAACTCCTGATGCTTTCTTTTGCTAAAATTCAATCTGTTTGGTTACAGGGACATGGAGGACTGAGATAGAGGAAAGCACTATAAGCTCTCCCTTTTGTTCCGATGCATCATACAGAAGTGTCTCTACTTGTTTTATTCCTCTCTGTGAACTTCTCTTTATTTGTTTTTTTTTGGTTTTTTGTGGTTTGTTTGTTATTTTTTTTTTTTCCAGAACAGCACACAAGTGTTAGGAGAAGGGACATGCAATTAAAGTAAAACATAAAATGTCACAGAGAGATTGAAAAATAAAGAGCTGCCGTGCTGGTTTTCCACATGTGCAAGCCAGGCAACCATTGGCATATCCAAGCCTGACCTTTGGAAAAACAGAATCCCCCTCGCCTTCAGTGCTTCCTGTAGCCCTGCTTAAAAAGAAATAATAATAAAAAAAGAAAGACAAAAAAAAGAGAACACGTGACTACCTGCATACATCAGCAGAGATATTGATCATTCTGAAGGCAAAGACATGCATCTTTTTGTGATGCATGTTGTGAAAAATTTTGGGGTAAGGAAGAATAATATTTTATTAACTTAGTAATGAGAAGTTTCCACAGCTAAGTTAATACATGATAATATGGACTAAACAGCAGCCCATTGTTTCAGAGCAGAATGGAGCCCTGTATGGGATCACTGCTGGATTCTGTACACCACAGATGGAAGGGAGAAATTACACCCTGGATTTGGGGTGTGAAGGGGGGAGTATGCATTTCTTTTATGGTTTTATTGGCCTTGCACACAGGTCAGTAAGTCACACACTCAAACACACACACACAAACATATGCTCACGCATGCACACACTGCAGCACTGACAATCTGTCAGAGCTGGGAGGCAGCTTGTGTAAGTTGAAAGTTTAATGAGTGCCCAACACTAAGCTAACAAGTTTTTCAAACAGTGGCTAACAAAAAACAGGGATCAGGGAGACTGCCTTTGGAGCCAAGAGATTTGTTTTAATATTAACAAGGACTGAATTCAGGCAATAAAAGAGAAGGAGGAAAATAATATCTTCTGAAAGTGCTGAAAGCCAGGCAGTTCAATATATTTGAAGCAACATATGTTTTTAAACAAGAGATTCTTTTTATTTTTTTAGGATAAGAAAGAAAATCCATTAATATGAAGCAGAAGCGAGTGGTTAGCAACACAAAAGTTTCAGCAAATATGCACATAGTAAAATTCATTTTCTCTTTTACACTTTTTAAACTTGACATAATAATAGCTGGGGAGTCTTTTTTAGTACAGGAACCAAGATTCCCCCATGCTACAGTCCACAAAGGTCATGATAAAATCTTTTAATAAGAGTGTCCATTTTAATACTACTGGAGATCTGGATCTTTGATACTAAGTAAAAAAATGTTGTTAAATCTTTCAGTACACTTCCTAGGCTTTTTTGAGGCTTGTAGGATCTAGGCTAAAAACTTTGAGACACACCAATGGTGGATGATCTGTCTTCTGAGGTATCCTGAGATGTGTTCACAGCATCCTCTTTGCAGTAAAATATCTGTCCCTAGGTTCCTGGTAATGTCTTCCCTGAAGTGCAAAGTTAATAACAAACTTGTAAGTGATGGCTGCTGCCACCATATTAAATGGAAGGTTCAAACCTTGAAAAAGGCCTGCAAATGACTGTACCCATGAAAAGGTATTGATGTCCTGACCCTGTGTTAGGACTTGCAATCTTATTAAAGTCTTATCATTCCAAGCTTACAATGAAAATGAGACCTAATTTCAGAAGTTAAATGGGATTGAATTGCTTTATAGTCAGAAAGGAAAACTCAAAGTGCATTTGGGATTTAAACCATGACCTTTTCTCTCTGATTCTACATAGTAGTATCTCTTTAGTTCTAAAGACATCATACACCTGGGGAAATTTTAAACTGAGGCCAAAAGTTACAGTTTTTACACAAGAGACAATTTACTAATACAATGTTCAATTAAATTTTCAGACATTTTCATATATGTGATTTGATCAGAACCATGTAACTTTTCTCAAAGCTGAGACAATTTAATCAGATAACATGATTAAAGTTTCCATATCCAATGGTGCACGAAGAAATTATGTATCTGAGGGTACTGTTTCTTTGAACAATTAGCCTGAATGACTAGTTAACAGTCCGCAGTTGGGTCATCTGAGGATACTTTTAAGGATCTCTTCAGAGCTTCAGCATGTTACTATATCAAGACCAGAGTCTAAATTATTGACCAATATCCTCTCATTCATTCTTCATGATTCCCTATATCCCTGTACAATGCAGCAAATTCTCATAATTTTTGGTTATTGCCTTCACATTCTTTTCTTCATTTTTCCTGAAACCAAATAACCTGAGGAATATATACTAATTCTTGTGACTGTGCATAAAATCAGGGATCTTTTAGAAATATTTGACAAACACCACTTTGAAAATATATTGAGCTTTTTCTAGCAGAAGCCACTTCAAATGATTCTTGGAGTCAAAGGCTTCCTGGGTTTTTTTAGTAAGGGAAAGAGGGAATGGAGCAGAGAGAGAGAAAAAAGAAAAGAGATGGTTAAAAAGCACTGGCTATGAACATCTAAAAGATTAAAGTCAAATATGACAAGGCAGCAACTTCATCCATAAATTAAACAAAAATTGGTTATCCCAAATCTATAATCCAATTGCAAAACTATGTAATTTCTACCTTCTTATATGGATCTAACAGCTGGAAACTACCAAAAGTACCAACAGATGTCTAAATGCCTTTGAAAATAAATGCCGTAGGAAAGTACTAGGGATTAAATGGAATGAATTTAAATCAAATTCTTAGATCAGCCAAAGTTCAGCAACCTTTTATTTATAAAGTTATTCTGCAGAGAAAATGGAAATATCTAGGACTTCTTGTAAGTGAAGCCAGAGCATTTGCAACAGCTGACATGCCATTAGGCAACTGAAAAAAAAATATGTAAAAGGAGATGACTAGAAGAATTACTCCACTAAACAAGTGGAAAAAGATAAAACATTTGTGATACATTTGTGATTTAATAATGTAAGCAGCAAGATAGAGAAAAGAAAAATAGCTGGGACCTTTACCTGACCATAAGATAACACAGTAAGAATCAAATTTATATTAATTATTTATCTGTACTCAGAAAAAGGAATTCCACATGGATTTTTTTTCTGCAGTATCTACTGAATTTTAAATTTGAATCTTATTCAGAAATTATTTCATGTTTTGCTCATAATTGTTTCATATTTTAACCAATATATTTTAAGAAAGAGACACTGTCCTTTTCTGTGGTTTTACTGCTCTTGACATAAGGAACACCTGGTCTATGATGAACACGTAGATACAATACAGTGAATAGTCATTTTCATGCTACTCTTTTTTTCCCTTTAGATTCACAGAAACAGTAAGGGAAATCAGTCTCTAAGAAGACAGTATGTCACCTTTGAAGCATACACTAGGTTTACTCTATGAACAAAGTGTCAGTCTTATAAACTTAAACATGTAGTACCTAGAAAACAGTAGCAAAAGAGTTCCACAGCTCAATGGACAAAGCTTTCTTAGAACCAAGGGGCATCTAGCTTTGCTATCAAGCACTGCTTTGTTATCAAATAATGCAAGGAAGATGTTCTGTATCTTCAGTGGCACTGAGAATCATCAGTTGCACTCCTATAAATATTAGTGGTTCGCATTTTGAAAACAATTGCTTTCCAGAAAACTGATCCTCCCTTTTAATACCAGACATGAAGGGAGTTGTTGACACTACAGGGCAGAAAATTTTAAAAGCAAGAGTTGGAAAGATTTCTGAACAGCATTAAACTGACCTGTTAAAACTGACCACCCCAGATAGTCACAAAGTGAGAATAACTAGTGCTGGTACTAATGAAGGGCTTAGATAATTTTATGACCATTCACATCTTTAGTCATGTTAGTCAGAGATAATGATTGAACTAATCAGACCAAGCTTCAGGGCATAAACTGTCTATTTGTGGGCTGTATGTGCCACAGATTACTTGCCAAAATAAGATTCTTTCTCTTTCCCTCTCTACTACCTCATAAAGTTCTGAACAATTAGCCTTCTGCATTAACTGTCAACCATTTCTTTCTCCAGTGGTGGGCACCAGTCAGTGCCAGAGACACTGGACCTGATTTGTCCAGAATGTGTGATTTCTGCAGTCGAGACGTTCCACGGTGGCACTGAGACAATGCCCTGTCTGGGCCTGTGGAGGCTGGGAAATGGCTCAGCTCAGAGCACACCTGAATGGTGAATGCTGTCTGCAGCACAGGTGACCTTTGAAATAAATATATCACAATCTTGTAAAAGGCTACATTATATATTTCAGTATAGTGGACTCCAAAATTTTTTGTCACTGTCAACTCTCAGAATTTCTCTCTGCCCTACCCTTCTCATCCAAGTTTTCATTGGAAAGACAACAAAGGTGATGTAGTTAGAGAAACCAGCTACAGACCCATTCATCATTACTTTATAGACCACCACTGGTCCATAAACCACAGTTTAGGAATTGCTGGCCTAAAACATCATAGAGACACTAGGAAATAGCAACTAATCTGTGGATTTAAACTATGAGAATAATAGTTGTGGCAAATCTCTGTCTTCTTTTTTTGACCATAAATGCTCTACCAACAAATTGTGACTCAGTTTATTTATTATTCACAATTGCTGGGCAAATAGAATCCACATGTCCCTAGACTATGCTAGTATAAAAGATCTTGATCTCAGTTTCTCTGCTAACATGAATTGGAACAGTCACTGTGTCATTTCAAGTAGGTAAAGATCGTATTTAAACCAGAGCTCTGGGCTGCTGGATAGTTTCTGACAGTTTTACAAGAAAATCCTTGTCAGTAGCTATTTTCTGTCTTTTATTATAGGGAAACAGGGGCAAAATGGTCTGATTTGATAGCTATTTGCCTACTGAACTGATGAATAATTTGTCCATTAGATGACGTGCCTAGTGGAAATCAATGTCAGATGTGACATTACTGCATATGAGCTCCTCTTGGTTTTCAAGTCCAGACTTGCACATCTGAGACAATTATCTCACAATTGCTTGCTTTCAAAATTGACATTTATGGTCCTAGTCCAGTCGTAGCTAACTAGATGTCACACCTGTTCAAAGGGACAGTTTTCTGTTTAAAATAATTGTTATGATGAAGCTGAAACATTCTGTGATTATTTAGATGGTGTCAAATTACAAGCTGTCTTTTTTTTTTTGCCTAATTTTGTTTAGCCTACTTTCATTGCAGTTTGTCAGCATATTCGTGGTATATTTTGAATATTTACCCATCTTTTCATATAATGAAAATAAAAATATGTTTCCATGTGTCATACTTTTGCTCTTCTGCATAGGAGTATTATGGTGAAATCATTGTGCCCTGCATCTGTGTCATAACTCAATGCCTTATATAGGGCTAGCACTTAATCCTGAGCAAGGATTTGGGAAATAAGAGCCAGAAATGCGAAAAAAAATCCAGAAAATGGAAGAAATATTTGATAAGATAGGTCTTCATCCTGCTGTACTAATTTCTCCTGTGTCTGTAATGAGATGCTGCAGTTTTGGCTTGCATTGCTTTACAATTGTCCCTTCCTCTCCCAGTTAGGTAGGAGCAAACAGCACAGCAAATGGAAAATAACAGACTACTTAGTCATAAAAGATATTTCAAACATCTCATAACGTGTGACCACATAAAAATTGTTGACCATAGGAGATTATGATCCTGTAAATTTTCCACTAATTTTCCATGGCTCTAGATGAAAAAAAAAAAGAGGGTAAGTTTTGATATCATTGTAGTTGGTTTTTGATGTTCGAGGTTTTTTGTTTGGTTTAGTTTGGGCTTTTTGTTTGTTTTTTTTAATACAAGTCTGTAGTTTCCTTTCTGGCAGAGAGCTGAAATATGTAAGCCTATAAGGTTTTTGCTGTTTTTTAAAATGACTGAATNCTGAATTATTATTATTATTATTATTATTATTTATTTATTTATTTATTATTATTATTATTATTATTACTATTATCATCATCATCATCATCTCTGGTGATATGGGATAGCAAGAAGATTGTTTTGTTACTTGAATTTTGATTGCAGCATAAACATTTTAATGAAATCCTGTAAGTTGTTCTTGGAGCTACATCATCACGTTTTGGTTTAAGTTTTATTCTCTAATTTCTTAGCTGAAAGTTACTTCAGCAAAAAGAGGTGGGAATTGGTCCAAGAAGAATCAGTGTCTGGTTGAAATAAAAATGTTTCAGTTCATGGTATTGCCAAATTATATGGCAGCCCAGAAATACTAAGAATTGCACAGACACATGACAAGAATCCTTCTACTAAAGAAGCTCATGTGAAGTCAGGATGGCAAACAGTGGAGCTGGAAATAGAAGCCAGTTCAGTACCCATCCCCAGGACTATCTCAAACGATGTCTTTCTCCCATTTTCAAATTTCTGTCTCTGTTTTTGAAGTGAGCACTGGCACTGGCACACTGGAGCAGCTTGGGGTCAAGTCCAACCAACAGCTTCCCCCTGACAGCAGTCACTGCCACATCTTTCCAAGGGAAACTTTAGTCCTAAAGTTTTTTATCACAAAAATTGTTAAAATGTAAGGACTAAGCTTTCTTCTGCCAGCCTTCCTCATGTATATCTTTGCTGCCACGTTATTGTTCTCTTCTTTGTCAGTTCAGCTCCAAGATAAGCTGCAGGAATATGAGCTGCTCTGTTTGATGACTGGCAAGGAGACAGGGCAATGCCAGAGTGAGTGCAGTGCTCTCTCAACATTTTCTAATGTGTCCATCTCTACTGTCTACCTACATGCACTGGGTTCCTGCTACAGGTGGTGGGTAAGCACCCAGGCTGAGCACTCCCAGTTGTGTGCCCGCTGCCACTCACAGAATCATAGAATTATTAAGGCTGAAAAAGATGTACAAGACCAAGAAGTCCAACATTTGACCAAACACCATCATGCTCATGAAGTCATGAAGCATTCCTGCTGCTAGAAACAACAATGGGAAATCAAGTGTTAGGAAGTACCTTGCTTTCCTGCATGTACATACATGCATAAGTTCACTTTATGCCTCAGATTCACCAGTAATAAAATTTAGATAATAGTACTGTTCTGTCCTACAGGGCTGCTGGGGATGAAAGCACAAGAGACTTTATGTTGGTCAGAGAGCACAGCTACTAGGATCAGCTAGTTCAGAAGAATTTATTGTTTTAAAAGGGTAACTGAGGTAAAATCATACAACCCTAGATTTGGGGTTGGCCAGGGATCTATGTCTCATCACAGTTCCAGTGTTAGGGCTGAGCCTACAGCAGCAGCTGGGCCAGGACTCTGGATTTCAAGCTTACTGTAGAGACTGTTCCCCCTTGGTTTTGGTCTGGATTCATCTCTACTTCACCCAAACCAGTAATAGAAAGTACGAGCAAACAGCAC
>VXBB01014815.1:1128949-1166114 GCA_013399915.1 Illadopsis cleaveri
TTTTAACTATTTTTTTTGGTTAAAAAAAAATTTCCCTTTTTTTTTTTTTTTTTCCACAGTTCTTTGCCTTCTGGGAGGTTTTTTGGGGGGAAGAAACTAAAAAATGTGGCAGGACCCTCCCTCGAAATGGTTATTAAAACAAAACAATAACAAAAGGCTACAGATTCTAAATGAAATATAAACAGCAATATTAAGTTCTTCCCGGTTTGAGGGAAAATATGCACAATTGTTTACAGTTAAAATTTCCCAGATGGCATTTCAGAACTTGCTATTCTTCTGGCACCTCTTGTCACAAAGGCAGGGAAAAGAAAATGGATTTGTACAGGCCCTCAAAAAGTAAACAATATGGCACAGATAGGACTCAGGCATTCATATATTTAATCACTTAAGTCTCTGAAATACAGGAAAGCGAAACCAAACCAGTTCAGTAAAATGGACTCCGAAACCAGTGGAAACATTTATATTAATTAATCAGCCAGTTATTGGTTACTTAGAGTTACTCCATACATTTTACCATAGACTGTTTCAGTTATTACTGGCAATTTCTCAAGGAAGAAGGTCTGAAATATTTTTCAAAAGCAGTTACTAATTTTTTCATAGTCTGAGGCTGATGAAATTAGCCTTTAGTGAGGTATATTTTAAACAGAGACCATTTCCTCAGATATTTGCAATCGGATGACATGGCACTTCCCAGCAACTCTCGGTAACTTCACACTACAGATTGCTGAGCTCCATGAAACTTCTTGTGGCCAGCTACAGAATCTAGGTTTTTCATGGCTTATTCTCCAAAACGTTGTGGACTAATGCTACTACATCAGGAGTTGGTAGCAAAGTGTCTTTTCCACTGTTGATAGTTACACCATGCTTCGGACAACTCTTTTTTGTTCCAGTTTGAAGTCACCCATTGTAATAGATTTATATCCAAACTTAAAACCGAAGTTCTTGCTCCTGCACACATGGGCTTAAAAATAACATTTTTCTGTTCCTTAGGATTTCTGATTTGGGTGCAAAGACAGACTGTTAGAGTTTTGAGACCTCCCATGGGCAGGAATTATTACCCTGTGTTACAATATGAAGAAGGGGGCAAGTTTGATTTGGGGTCCTGTGAAGCTCATTTGTTTACTGCTGCTGCAAACTCCAGGTGACCTTGGCTTAGGCCTACATTTCCAGAAGTACCTGTCATTCATTTCTGTGGGAAAGTTACTTTGAATCACTTAAAACAGACTTTTCACGAGGTAGCATGATCCTAGCAGTGATCCTTAGGAAATCAATCCCTGAACAAATATTTCTAATCAGAACTACCCAGGAAGGAAGCCAAAATCCCAATTACTTTAAAGAATTTATTCCTCCCTGTTTCTGCTTCCCAACAACATCTCTAAAATTAAGAAAGATCTAAATCACAGTGTGTTTTCTTGAAAACACATAAATCAGATGCAGGCAACTGGAGTCACGTAAGTATTTGAATAGACAACTAAGCCACAAGAACATTCAGTCCTACACCCAAGTTACGCAAAGCTGAGCAGAAATCCAAACTGGTTATCTATGGTTTGCCTGAGCTCTAATTTTTGATTTTCATCATTGAATTATGGTCCCTCTGCCATCTTACAGTAAAAGAATTGTGTTTTCTCCTTTTCCTCTGTCTGCACTGGGTGTTCAGAAGGGATGAGAGTGGTTTTTGGCTTCCCTTTACTGAATTCTGTGATAAAAAAATGGTGTTGATTAATAATCATCAGCCATCTACTCTGAAAAAAAAAAAAGAACATGAAAAAAAAAACAAAGAACATTATCTCCTTCAAAGAAAATCCTCACTTTTATGAGTACTTTGTACTAAAACCAGAAGGCTATTATCTGCATTCTGTTTTCAACTTTGAAGAGCTACTGAGATGTAAAAAGCACAGCTTTTCTAAAGCACTTACTAACACTATAATAAAGTGTGAAGCAGCAAAGTCCCTTATAGTTTTGGGGCAAGCTTGCAAAGCCTTTTTTCCCAAAAAAATGAGGAAAGTATGAAATGAATTTGTTTCTTTGTGTCCTTTTATTTTAATTGACAATTCTATATTTATTGTTAGGTCCAAGAAACACAAAATTATCACAGTTACATGGATATATATATTGTGGCTACTAGTAGCACAATCTGTAGAACTGACCACTGTGAAGAACATAGGGCTAAAGTAACATCCAGACCAAAAACTTGGCAAGGGAAGCCCATCGGCTAAAAGTCAAGATTTGCTTAACTGGAATTCAGCCACTCTTTCCCTGTTCAGTGAATATATTCTATACCCAGAAAATCATCTCTTTTGGTGTCTATGGGAGTCACTTTGACTGAATTGTTTTGTCCTGCTAGTCCTGAGACTGGGACCTCATGATACACTGGAGTTACTTATGCTGCAAAGACTGAAATTGTGGAATACTTTACCATTGTGGCTATGGCTGCCTGTAAGAGCCTTGGCCTTGCATGAGGAGACACAGGTTTTGGGGTAGCTGTAGATTGTACCACTGAGGAGACCAAAACCAAACTGAGGCAATAACATGTTCCACATAATAACAAGTTTTCTATTATGGCAGGTTGTTTTCCTATGGTATCATTTTTAAAAGATCTTATCTTTTACAGCTGGATATATATTCTGAAAAGATAACCTGGAATGAGGAGTCTGTCTGAGATATCATCTAAAGCAGACAGATGTGTGGAACTGCCCCCTTCTTCATAGTGTAAACTTAACTATTCCAGAAAAGTCTTCATTGCTTTATTGTTGAGAGTCATGATACACTTAATTCATTGACTTTAACTGAAACATAACTTTGCCCTTAATGGTCAGATAGAATGACAGACCAGCATGTTCTGAAACATATGAAAAATGATGAAGGCTACAGCACATGTGCCCTTTCAGCAGTCTTTGAAAATTCAAAGGAACAGCAGCCATAGCATCTAATGCAGCACCTTTCCATGAATAATACGTACTAGCTGTCCAAATCCATATTCCTATTTTCTAATAGTGTGTATCCTCCACACTAGTACAAAAGTTTCTAAACTACAACTAGTTTTCATACTAGAATATAAATAATTCAACTTTGGTAAAGTAAGCCATTAGATCTGACCATCTTACTCTGAAAATGAGAATTGAAAAGTAGTAATAACTCTGCCATACAACATTTGGACACTTTCTTTTGCTAGTGCAGTATCTCATTTCCCTCTCCCTTTTTCTCTTTTGAATACTGGCAATTCTTTGTCTTGTGGTTACTTTAATTTCTGCTTTGAATGCTTCCCTCCAAGCTAAAGTGGCTGGCTTTTGATTTTGCTTCATTTTGTTCTTGTTTAACTGGCGGATTGGAAACTTCCAGATGTCAATATCTAGTAAAATTTTGTCTTGGAACAGCCCTTCCAAACATTCACTTCAAAACCTCAGCATTCTTCCATCACTGACTTACACTTCAGTGCCCTGGCTGGTGAGTGTACCACCACAGCAGGACAGCCACGCACAGGCTGACAGTGTGTCCACTGCCATTGCTGCCCTTTGTCCTTTACACACAGCACTCGGCCTCAGAGGATCAGTGGCCCACGTGGCCCCACAGTGCACATTCAGCTTTGGCCTATGGCAAACACTTCAGATGAAGGAAGGAAAGTCTTGGTCATAGCCAATTGTAAAAGTCTGTACATGACAAGGAAATGAGGGACATGGCATCAAACGCCCCTTCTCTGAGGATCAGCATGAACCTCTTAGGAGATAAGACATCCATTCCCTGAAACATTCTTGACTTGCCCTAGCCAGTTACTGTCCAAATGAATAGTGAACCTTTCTACCAAATCTTGCTCAGGTCTAGAGAGCAATTACTCTGCCAAATGCTGTTCAGCCTGAGCTGCAGTTACGTGTCCTGATGAGCAGTGATGGGCTCTGTGTTTGTGTCTAAGAGTAGGAATGACAGGAGACAGTTTCTAGTCCTGCTTCTGATGTCCTGCTTTTCTCTGTTCCTTACCACCTATGGTCTTTTTAGACAAGCAATGATTATGCCTTAGCACAGAAGCTAAGTGAAGCACGAATGGAGATTAAAGCTCTTAACAAGAATGCTTACAATGAGAAAAAAAACATTTTTAAAAATAAATTTGTCACTAAACATCAAAGATATCATTACCACTGGTCTAAGGTCACAGTTAAAACTAGACTTACAATTTCAGACCAGAGCAACAAACAAATTTTTGCTCATATTGCTAAGAAAAAAAAGGTTTTCTGCTTGCAGCTGTGAAACAAACTACTTATTTTTATTCTTGAAGTGACTACGAGGTTTTGGGCTATTCTGAAAGCCCTTCTGAAAGGATTAGGGCTGAGGGTAAATTAGGGTTAAAAACAACAAAGGCGGAAGAAGCAGTCACTGGACTTGAAAGGCTGAGAAGATAAAATGAATACTACTACTGCCAAGTAGTATTAAAAAGTATTTTTTAATAGTTTTTAATACTTTAGGTATTAGACTTCAGTCATTTGATAGTCTAGTTTGGATTAAGAACAAGGACTATGATAAACATGAATTAGTAGATGGATTTCCCAGTGTCTAGATAGGCAGGAATAGACCTCTAATGGTCAGGGGCTCCTAGTCTGTAGTTGCTTATGTTGCACTTGGGGTTTGTGATAACTAGGAATGGAGAGGTTTCCTTACCACTTAGTCCCACACAGAAGAGAACTAGCATTGACACAGATGAAAGACACAAAATCAAGAAGCAGGAACAAAATATGGAATTTCTGATCTTTTCTTCTTTACTACCTGACCTCCAGGCAGAATTCTTTCTTAGAGAAATACACTGGTAGAAGTGAAGGTTGCCTGAAAAAGCAGTGTGTGCACATGTCAGGAGAAAGAGTTTTCTCACTGCCTTGCTGTACATCATCCATGGGTAAACAATGCTGTTGAGTCCATACAAAATTTACTTAAAGGAAAATAAACTAGACAGAAACAGAAACTTCTCTTTGTACACTTCTCAAATACATGAGGTACTCCCACAGAAATACATATTCAAGAGATTCCACACCTGAAGATCTTGGTCTGCTTTTAAATATGCTACAAGCCTGATTATGATCACAAAGTAGCTTCACATCAATGAAAGAAAAAAAAAAATCCATCAGGTCAGCTGATGAAAATCAGCATAACACTGACGTTAGCAAAATTCACACAATGTCTAAAGATCAGAGATATATTCCACTGAGTTAATTATCAAGGTCACTAATAAAGTCAGTGGATTCTATCTACCACTTCTAGTTAAAAATCACACCAGCATGAAGTCAGACCATGCTGAAAATCCACTTAGTTGAGGGTAAATACATTCCATATTCTGAAAGAGCAGTGGAGGAGCTCCATAGAATGGGAGAACATGCCATCAAAGATGAGTTTCCAAATTTAACAGGATGCTGAAGAGTTTAGAATATTGCTGTCAATAAAAGTCTGAGCATAGCAAAGATGATGGCAAAAATACAATAATTTTTTAAAGTTAATATTTGATAAAATTAGAAATGATTACAAATTAAAACATATGGTAAAAGGAATTTTGATAAAAGTATTGAAATAATAAAGATGCAACTGACCAGTGGGAAAATGACTGCCAGCAGTTATCCTGAGACACAACATAAATTATTGTGAAACATAGCTACAAATAAAATAAGAAAGTGGGTTTCAGTTCAAGGCAGAAGTCACACATTTTTAAGGAAACAATTACAGCGAGGAGAAAAAAAATCACTGCAATGCACTCTGTAAGGGCTACTCCCATGCACTGGAAGTCATGGGACGTTCATTCAGCAAGCCACATGAACATTCTATAATTGCTTATGTAATACAATATATTCATCCAATAACAAAAGGAAAACCAAAAGCAAACCCAGAAACAAACAAACAAAACCCCCCACCAAACCGAAAAATATAAATAGGGTGTGAACTCGAAGATGTGAAAAAGACTGAATGCTTCTTAATGTAAATTTTATAGTTTTTCTTTGAATTTGCTCTAACTTCCTGCTTTGACACTTTCAAGAGTCACTTTTGTCTTTTTTTCTTTAATAATGCATGTAATAACTAGTACATGTTGTGACAGGAAGCCAGACCTGTGAAACAGATGCACCAAACCCACCAGAACAGTCCAAAATATATGGTTAGCAGCAAATAAGACCATAATAACTTTTCCTCAGGAACCTAATATTTCCAGCTTGTGCCTTCCTCAAATATACAACTGATGACAATGTCACTCCGCATTTTCCAGTAACCCTCCAAAAGCTGGAATTTCTTGAATAAAACTGTTCTTTGGATTCTCCAATATGTCTACCAGTCTGTAGCAGTGTAAGTTTGCCTATGTTAATAACATGAGTCTATCTTTATTTCTATAACTTCAGGACCTTCAATCAGAAAGCTCTGATTAAAGAGCTTTGTACAAATATCAAGAAGTTTCTGCTCCCATGGTGTTACTATCTAAAGACACGGCAAACAAAAGAAATATCATCAGAAAAAAAATAGGCTCAAATTAAAATTGAAAGGAAGTAATTTGATTACAATTGTGCACTAACTGTATCATGCATGTAGGAATATAAATGGAATCAGCAGCCAGGCCCCACCAACCTGAGATTTGTTTTTTAAATCTTGGATTTAAGCAAAAAGTCCAAATTGCAAAGTGCACTTTCAAGAATGGTGTTACAGACCTGGGAGATTTTCTATGTAAGGTCATACTGACCATCAGCATCCTAATTTTAGCTCCTTAAAATCTACATTTTCACTAAAAACCAATTTTTTATTTTTAATAAAGTATTGTGCTGTATTCACCTACTGCATATAAATCCAAAGGAACTGAGCTCACAGTTACATCAAATTTCATTACAGCAGCAAAACCTTGTTCCTAACATCATTGAAGAGTACATGTATGATGGTGTGGTTCCAGGGTTTTTACTTTCACTGAACTTCTGAAATGTCAGATATTCCACAGTATCTTACTCAGATAAGCTCTTTTTTCTCTTCCCTTGCATCAGAAACAGACTAGGTTTGTGCCTAAAAATATGGATCTGAAAATACAATTGATTCTGTATTCTCTGCAGCCTACTAGTTAGGGATGATTACCATTATTCTCAAATATGATGTACCAGGAAGTTTTACAGAGTCATCATCCATGACATGACATTTCATTAGGTCCCCATCCTTGGGAGTCAGACTATTGGGAAGCAATTATTGTCTGCAAAGATAATGCACATGCCTTTTTTTCATTGCCTGCTTACTGAAAAGTATGTATTATGTCCCTGGTTGTTTTTTTTATTGCACTCTCTTATTCAGTTTTTGCATAATTTAAAAGACTTGATGGAAGGAACAGATCATTGCCATGCAAATGACTGAGATGAAAACCTCATCATTGTGCTATGCCAACACAACTGAGCCTTCAAAAGTAGTCAGTTCCCATTGCAACCTAAGGAGGTTCTGTGGTGAAAAGCCCTCTGCAATCCATTGAAATTGTGTCCCTTAATGTTTTACAAATGCCTGCAGCCGCAATGACTCTTTCTCAGCACTGCTCATATCGCAGCAGCCAGCTCCTTTTGCAACTCAAATCGGTGACTACAGCAGCAAAGCACATTTGCTTCTCCCTGCAGACACTCACAGCAGCTAATCCTGGTCAGCATTTTACAGGCTTCTCACTGGTAAAATTTAAAGTTTGCAAATACCATCAATTCTATCAGCAAAGAAGTGAAGTGACTTGCCCGTGGTTATCTTGTGCACTGAGCACAGAAATCCATCTCTGGTTGGACTGGGAGCTTTCCCAGCTATTGGAATATATTGATATTTTTGAATCATGGCATTAATAAACACTCCTTGCAAATCTAAATTTATAGCTGAACACTAGCAAAGCAGTAGACTTTCCTAGTGTCTTCTGATGTGGTTCTTACAAAGCATCCAAATATTTATTATTTTAATCTATAACCTTTGTGAACTTACTGAACTTACTTTGCTTCATCTTTGTAAACAGCTGGACTACATATAGTTTTAGAGAGGAGTAAAAATGAAGACAGATGCTTTGGACATTCTTACCATATTGTTAGAACACAAGTAACTGATTAATACATGTACATTAAAAAAAATATCTCTGTACTAGTACACTATTCATGGTTAGTGCTAGGCTCAAGCATACACTGGCCTACAATCACTCCTACTGTTGACTTATTAGTACACTGCCTGGCATAATTTTGGCTCATGTGAACTGACACTCTCTTAAGCAATGCCTGGGTATGGTATGAAAATTCTCCAAGTTGGGGACTGTTTCCAGCTGATACTTTAATGCAGAAAGCTTTGCTTTGAGTGGAGGAGAGCAAAGCAGTGTGAGCATGATCTATTCCATGCCCTTTGATACAGGGCCCAGAGATTGGGCTTTTGCCAGTTTGTTTACATCAAATAGTCTGAGACACCAGAATCAGAAAATCCAGAAGGGGAGACAGGTACCAACAGAGCATGATTCAAGTGTTCCCCATATCATGATGCAAGCTTATTTATATGGCTTTCCTTTAAGGCTTACTCCTGCTCCTAGCTGCTCACTGACTGTATATGTGTGGTTGTAGCTGGAGGTGTACACCTCAAATCTTGTTACCCACATTATTTTTCAAGGGTTAATGTTGTAATTTTCATAGGTGGTAATGATTACTTTGAGCTTTCACTCACTTCAGAGGCACTGATGGGGTTCTGCATATCTGTAAAGATGTGCTTTCATAAACAGTCAGCTTGAGTTTCAGTGTCTGCCAAACCCAGTGCAATGCAGAGATGTTTCAGGTGGATTTTGAAGCAACTATAACTCCTGTGCTTCCCTGCACTAAGGCATATGTACTAAGCAACTCAACTAGGTTTCATCTCTGTTCACATTTTGACAGGCACCATTTTAGCAAAAGCCACAAACCATTATCAATTTACCCATGAATAGAGTCTCAGGCTAGGGGGTTACAAAGCATCCCAACATAATATTCTCCTTACCTAGAACAATAAATGTTCTTAGGAAGCAGTGAAAGATTGCTAGTCATTTGATAAACACCAGGTGAAAACAGAAGATATTAGTTACTATCTTTGAGATATTCTGTTGAATTATTAAGGATGAATAGGGTTTATCATGGCAACCCTCCTCTTCGATGGTAGAATTATGGATTGGTCATATTTAAATGGTAATTAATTTACATAGTAATGCAGATTTATTGAAGTTACATACAGGGTGATTAGAGTTATTAGATATAGATGTTTGCTGGCCAGATGCAGGGGTACTTACCACATCAGATCAGTTCTATTTTCACTGTACCCCAGTATGGCTGAATGCATGGAATACTTGTGAGTAATGCTGTTTTCTATCTAGTTTATGAAGGTGAATGTGTTGAGCTGGACATATATACATAACTTATCTTCCATATACTAAGATACAGCCTATTTTTACCATGAACAGAATGAATGTCTTGTTGGCATGTACGGCTCAAGTCTCTAAACCACCTGACAGCTTCTGACTGAAACGTGAGGGCTTGTAACAGCCACCTCATTGGGGTGTTTTGTTAAGTCTTTTGAAGCACTTGTCCTGTATCAGTTAGACTGTAATAAATAATTATTGGCAGCTCCTATGCTTCCTTTGGAAATCTGTTTTGTTAAAACAGCATGCCTGCTAGGCACTTATGATGATTTTCTTTATCTAAGTGAAAATTTGTTCACAAAGGTCTCATTTTCTCACCAGATTGTTGACTGTTGGCTGCATGTTTGGGAGCCAGTGTCACTTGTTTACATCATGGATAATACATCCTCACCTTTTCTCCATTCTGAACCCAGGTTCACATCAAGAGAAGTAGCTTTTCATTGCATAATTATAACAGCTGATAAACTCATACTGGTTCTGTCAGATAGTGCTTATTTCAAAATTTTGCAGATGTGGTACTCCTGTACTTTCTACCTAATATAAAAACATTAATTACTGTGTCTTCACCTTCTTGTTTGACTTTTTATTTGCATGAAAAGTTTCCTAGTAGAAATAAATATTTAATTTTTTTAGAAACCTGAGCTTTTACACAACATAGTATAATCCCCAGAGCAGCCGCTTTGTGAAAGAAAAATACAAATTGCACTTTTGTGGGAAGAAAAAATCCAAATAGAAGTAATTAGGCCAAAATACCAGTTATTTGTTTTGGACATGTAGAGTGCTGCAGATGCTTTAGTGTAGTTGCCTCATTTTGGACTTTTTCCCATCTGTCCATTTTCTTCTCTGGATCAAGTCCCTCAGTAAGTATTCCCCATCCCAATTACCTTCTCATATCCTGAGGGGCTACCTTGGTGCACCCTGGAAGCCCCAACACAACCTCTGAGAAGCACTCCAGGGGGTAGGACTAAAGCAGGGGCAGCCCTTATTCAGCTCTTTGGCAGAAAAGTGGATGTACACCTCACATATCCCCCTGATTTGTGGCAGTCAAAGAGAGAGAAGCATTTGGGCTCGGGGCATTTGGGGGATTTAACAATTAGAAGAATTGTGCAAGACAACCTGTTGCTTACTAAGCATAATTCTTTGTCATATTCGCTGAAACTACATAGTTTATACTACAATACAGTGCAATCTACACAGCAAATAAAATGTCAGAAATATGCAGAGGCATCCTTCCACAAGTACTTTCCTCAGAGTTTGTGAGTTTGGGTATGCTTTGTGGGGAACTATTTGAAAGCATGTTCCATAAGAGACATCTTCATTCTCCCATAGCTCTGGGGATTTTATACAGATATAACATATTTCTTTTGCAAATATAATTAAGTTGGGAAATTTCCTAATTTCCTTTCGAGCTCACAAAGTTTCATTTATCTCATCATATAAATCATGTTACTGTAACTTTCAAAGAAAATAGTGTATTTGATAATGATGTAAAATAAACATTGAAAGAATCACTCCCTACTTGTTTACTTTTGAATATCTTGATTAAACACTACTTGTTTCAGAAGAGACTACCTATTCTGTACATCTGTTCAGCACCAATACCACAAAAAATGTACCCTAGGTTCTTAGAAGCACACAGGATCATTTGTTTAACTCATCTGACCCTCTGCATAACACAGTCCCTAGATTCATACCACTGATTGCTACTTGATGACTGTCATTTCTGGATGAACTAGACTGTACCTTTCAAAATGCCTTTAGTAGTCACTTACACACTTCACCTTAGAAGACCAAAAGTCTTTCAAAACCCAAATAAGTATTTGTATTTATATGTGCCTTAGTTCTGTGCACCCAGTTTTGGCTTCCATAGTCTGCTAGCTGAAGAAGTCTACTATCATAAAAATTCTCCCACTCATGAGCAGAGCATCTGATTCTACTCTTTGCCAGGTAATTATTTTGGGTATTTTAGCTTCTCACTGCAAAAAAAGTAAAAATCACAGAATCAGAATGGAGAAAATATGTCTGTCTAAAATATTACATTAAGTGGGAAACTCAACTGGAAGCTACTTTTTTTTCCTAAGCATTGAGGAAATAAAACAGTTATTTACCTACCTGGAAAAGTTGCACATATATATATATATACATACATGTATATCATGTTTGTCTGGCAAAATATTCTTCAGCAAGTGTGGAGCCACTAGATAAGATCTCTAATTGATCACTCAAAGCCTGTCCCATAAAGCCACAGATTTTTTCAAACACCTTCATGCTCACATGCTACTAACACTAAGCAAAAGAAATGCTCTGAGAATTCATGTCTCTTACCATTAGACATCACCATATATCAAGTGGTTTGTAATCAGTTTGTGTCTACAATTCTATTCAGCCTAGTAATTTAGGTAAGTGCATATAAAAGATACAAAAGGGAAAAAACCTCACCAAAATCCATTTCACAAGAGAAAATTTGAATCTCTAGCTAGAATTAATTTGTTAGGCCTTTTTACTTTGACTAGTGGCACTTGGATTCCTTTTCTCACAAAAGTCTTTTTATTATTTGCCCTCCAAGGCATTCGTTTCAGAGGAGTAGAAAAATAATAAATTTCACTGCAGTTTCAGGCTATCTGTGACAAATACACTGTGACATTTGATTTTCCTTGGCTTTTTGATGTCACTTCTAAATCAATACTGGTGGCCTGTCATTGCATGGCTATGGCCAGCAATCTTTTTATCCAAAAAATTCAGATTTTTAAACAAAATGTGACGGGCAATAGAAAAGACATGTTTTCCCAGTGGCTTTTAGTTTTCACAAATGCTTACATCTTTTGATTCCACAGTTTTAAGAGATGAGACAAGCTGGAATTAAGGATAGAAGGGGGCCATGCTTTTATTTTCTATTAAGGAAATAAATGGCAATGATAATGGAAAACATGTAGAGAAATTGACTATGCTTTTATGCTCCAGTAGAAACAAGATCAGCTCTTCTTATAGCCTCAGCACATTGCAAACTGTGGGAAGTTCTGATCCTTTAACCAAGTCCAAATTTCATGACTTTTTGCTAAAGCCTGAACCAGGCTTTATAGCATCCAGAGGTTGAATCCCACTTTTTCATGCAGAGTTCATGTTAATGTAGCTGGTCTACAGACTGTTAAGATATTAAGTGTCTAACAATACATTATTTGTTCTCTTTTGCCCGAAACATGATTTTGACTTAAACACACCAAATAACAGCACAGCACCACATTGCTAGTATAAATAAAGCATGTGGTCAGAAAAAAACCCAACTTGATATTAGCAGCATTTTTCTATATGGCAAATGCCTGGGAAGAATTGTTAGTAATGCACATCAACACTAAAGCAAGAGGTACATTGCACTCATATCTGCATAGCAGGTCTACCTAATGCAGCCTAATCAAGCTTTGTATAGGTGAATTTGGGTTGGTCAAGCCATTCTTATAGCTAATATTTATGCTTAACACTAGTGCAAAAAAATGGTGATTGCATGACAGCAACATGGCCCATTGAAGTGTTTCACAGCAATGCAAACTATTTACAATTCAATTAAAAAGAGTGATCTTTTCTTTAATACCATTTGTTCACAAGTCAAAGTACTCTTTAGTTAGGAAGGACCTGGGGTGAAGTTGTCTCTAACAGTCTAAGTGGGAATAGACCGCTGTTCAACTCTGAATAGAAACTCCATGTCCTGCTGTTTAAGAGCAAGCTGAAATACCAATATCTAGACATTCTGAGATTGTTATTTTGACTGAGTCTTGCTAGAGTTCAGTCTTATTAATGACCTAAACATAGAAACTTCAGCCTAAGGGAAGATATTCCTGATAGGTCTCTGGAGAGAGCTGTTCAAAACACCTCTGACCAAAACCCATTTTCTTCCCTTGCCTACTGTATTGGCCCTGATGCTTAAGTTCAGCAGGATGCAACTACATAACCATCAGCAGTTTACAGTTTACTTATCCAGGTCCAGAATTCACCTCAATAATTTACACTTAAAAAACTATTTCAAACATGATCACTTGCCCAGAGCATAAAATCCATTACAAGCACTTAGGCTTAATTGATCCCCAGCAGAAGGCTGAAGCAGAAGGCTGATCAGCACAAGGTTGAGCAAAGAAAAGAAACTCTTTACTGGCACATGTGAATGGACACACAAACTTCACACAGTATAAGAAACAACATCATCCAGAAATAGTATGAGTAGAGGGATGAAAATGACACAAGACTTTTTTCAGAACGCTGATCTGCTTGCTATTCAGTTGAAACACTTTATCGAACTCTGAAGCCCCTTAAACATGGGTAGTCCCTGAAGAAGTTGACAATACCAACCTGTGAGTTTCAGTCACAGTTATGAAATTGATATGCAAGATTTCAGAAGGGAGAGTCAGACTTTCCCCCTTCACTCTCTTGTGGGTGGCCTTCACACATTTTGTGCCAGTAGGAACTCCCATCTGATGAGCATTCTCTGCTGTGCCAGAAGTTAAGGGGAGTAGGGACAGCTGTAGTGGTTTTCTGTGTAAAGTTATTTCTGTGATAATTAACTCCTATCCTTTAAAGGCTCTGCATAGCTAGGCATAAACCAATATATGAAAAGACGGTAACTTTCTACTATATCTTTCATAAGATACATTTTGTCACAGCTCAGAGATTATTTTTATTATTTGTGACTTCATGTATTCATTTTCATAATACTTTATCTTCTTTAGTTGTTTATTTACTTTAGTTACCTTACCTTACTTATTTCGGCCAACCATCTCATTCATACCAGATGTCACATGCTGGAGTAGGATAAGTTAATCCTACTTAATACTTGTGAAAAGCTTTGAGATCCTCAGATAACAATACATTCGTAAGTTTTTGGTAATATTTGCCCCAAAACATTAGAGTTTATGTCACATACCAACACCAGAAAGTATTTCATTAATATCTGGTCTGTAAAGGGATATCACTCTTTGTCTGAGTCTGAAAATGGCAACCCCTCAAGCAGAAATGGAAATTAGGACATCATAAATTTATTTGTTTCTCAAGCTACTCAGATTCAGAGTGAGATTATTCATGAAATAGTCTTACTTGGACAGATTAAATTCTGGACTGATGAATCAGTAAATGCTTTGACACAGGAACAATAATAAGTTCCTATGGCATTCCTATGACTACTTTGTGTGAATGCCAAAAAATGTAGGCATTCCAATTCTGAGCAATTAAAAGTTGTCTGGGAAGTATCAAATCTAAACTATGGATACAACTGACACTTTGGTAAGGCTGGAATTGCACTAGAAATGGTGGAAAATTATCTGGAGTCTAGTCCACCAAGTCTCATCTACAAACTGAACTGCTGGCAAACATGTTTACCTCTCTAAAGGAAGCCTGGCAATGCAGCCCCTTTCACAGTCCATAAAGGGTTTTGAACTGGATGAAGCGACATGTACAAGAAATGTCAAAGCAAAATGGAAACAGGATGCCTAAGTTAATCCAGAGCTAAGTTAAGAGACACAGAGTTAACAGTTTCAATAACAGTTTCACAGTTATTGAAACCCCAACTCAGGATTCCTTTGCCTGTATTATCCAATCCTGATCCAACAGCAAGGGGCTTCACAACAAAATACCACATGCCACCTCCTCTCTTCATGAAGCAAATAAAACAGAATCACCTACAGTGACATTCTGTGGGTTTTGGTCACAGAAAATCTCTTTCTTTTATATGTCTTAGAACACTGAATAAAAAAAACACGATGGTGCTCAATCTTTTTGGTGCCTACTTATTTTGCCATGACGTGGTCTCTCCATCTTTAAAATTGTTTAAAAAATCCAGTTTAATAAACTTTTGTCATGGGAAGGAAACACATCTATATATAGTAATCAGCCAAGGTGATTAGAAAACACTTGATACAGAATTGTGTTTAACATCCCATGTTGAACCACTTTAACTTCCCTTTAGTTTTGGCTTTACTAACACTAATAAGCCCAGTTCCAATTGGTTTTGTGTTAAACATGCTTCATGCCTATGCAATGTGTCTAAAATGGATCTATCTGTCAACATGGACAAACACAGACCTGTCTTCATGCAACTTGGGTTTTCTTGGGCTGGCATGAATTTGTCTCATGATAGGTGAGTCATCACTACTTTGCTGTTAAGATAACTTTTTTAAATTATTCCTCTATTTTCCAGAATCATAGAATTATGTTTGATAGATAGCCTAAATGTAGCAATGTATTTGTATAACAGGCTATTCTGATGCACCAGTCAAACTGGTTGTGAGTAATATTATCAAACCACCTGCAGTTTTGTTGTTAGAGCTCTCAGGAATCCATCAAGGTTACTGAGAAAACAACAGGATCAAAAATAAGAAGAGAGCCTGAGAAAATGTCTGCAAAAAATGCCTGCCCACGTGGACAGTAGACCTAGAATCTATATCTGGCATGTAATGTAAAAAATAAATGGCTTCTGTTGGAATCATATTGATTCAGTTATTCAGTGGCCCATTTCCCCCCTGCACCTAAAATCTTAGAGATGCTGACTTTATCCGCGCTTTCTTGTTATGCGGCCCTCCAGGTCCAGTGTCTGGAAGCTAAATAGCATAGCTAAAGTTATACCATACACAAAACTGAGACTAACATCCATGCCAGCCTCCTGAATCCCCACACCAGTGCACAAAGCATGGACAATGCCACTTCCAAATTCATTAACAAGAACATGGTTGTGTTGCAGACACATAATGAATATGTGGAAAGGTCTTTTGTTCTATTATGATCTGGGGTCCAGCTGTGGGGGCAGAGATTTAAAATGGTACTATAGCTGTAGGGTATGCAAGTTGTTTCCAAGATCTTTATAACTTCCCACATTCTGAGTAGTGGCATGTGACAAACAGGACAGTAAACTAAAGACTATGTGTCATGTTTCTAGTGGAGACTGCTGTATAGTTTCCTCTGCCCTCCTTGGATCCTCTTTAAAAGAAAGGCATAAAGCACAGAAATGTCCTTTTCCTTTATGAAGCTGTCTGCCTTGATGCCTTTGTTAGATACTTAAAGGACTGAGATCATTAAAAGAAAAACAACCACCCCACATGAATTTCATCAGTAACAAGAACCAAAGTTATGTGAGTTACATTATGGAGATATTTTTCTTAGCTGAGACAAACTGGAGGGATAATGTAGCCTACTGCCTGGATACCTAATATTCTTTATGCTTTTGCTAGAGATGTGTGGTTTTGACAGCTGCAGAAGTTAAAAAGGCTATTAACACTAATTATCAGGTATTAAACAAGATTATGCTTGTAAAATAATACCAGCAAAGTTAAAGGTGAACAAAGAAGTTAGATGTTTTGTCTGTTTAGTTTTAAAGGACCCAGGATAAGTGGGTGATCTACTGTTGGAAAGACTATAGCAAGATTCAATTCAATCATTCACCTTGAAAATTCAGAGGTGGGTGGTCACTGATAAGTGAAATGAGCATGTGAGCAAAAATGAGCATAGGTAGAGATGCAAGTCTTTGCAACACTGAGTATAATACAGAGTACAACTGACTTTTCAGAATTTATAAGAACTACAGGAGGTATGAACAAAGCCAAACTTCAGATTAAATTAGTTGACTCATATTCTCAGGCTCTCTACAGCCAATTGAAGAATAAAGCTCCTGCAGAGAGAAAGTGATTACTTAGGTTAGAGCATAAAACGAAACAATATCCTCCATCCACAAGCTGTTCAGAAGAACAGATTACAATTTTATTACTCTGGCACCCAGAAGCTCATGGCACATTTGGTGCAAAATAGAAACACTTGCCCCTCTCCAGAGTTTGGAATCTCAGTGAGCAAAGAAAAGATTCAATGCCTAGAGAATAGAAGGATGAAGAGGGTAAATTACATCTCTAAAGTTATGCACTGAGTATATGACAAAATTGAAAACAATATAGTCTTGTGCTGCATCCTTATCTGGACTGGATGCAGCATACCATGCAAAAGGAAGGGACCGACCAGCCCTTCCCCTGAAACTGAATTAACTCCTGTCTTCATATGTGTTTTTCCAAGGTGTGAAGAGGAAGCATCTGCTCTCAATTATGCTGAATCCTTTCAATTTTTCCAGTTATTTCAAGGAATAGAAATAATCACTTCAGCTTTAGTTTGTTCACCAGCCTGCACAGACTCAGTGCCTCAGACTTTTTAACAATTGCTGACCTTCACTGAGACAATCACAATGCTCTGTATCTCTCATTCATTTGTGGGAAAGGACATAGGAAACTGGAATTTCACACTTTGAATATTCACCTGTTTCCTAGAGCTTAGATACATTGGTAGAATGGACTGAAATAAGAACCTCAGGCCAGGCTTTCTTCCTTGACTTAGCACATTATGTGCTGTCTTGCCAGACTTTGTCATCCAAACTTCAATTGCTCATGTCTTAGAGACACTATCGACATCACACATGAAGCCATTGTCTGTGTTTTAAAGACAGCATGGAATAAATATGTTCAACTGAAATCTACCTTGCAGAGACAAATGCTTATCTCAATGTTTTTTAAGCATGAACACTCCTGGAGTTAGGATTCTCTTCAGAGCCTACAAACAGCTTTTGCTACCAAGGAATGACTATTTCATCCAAAATTGGTGGCTCTCCACCATATTCATCACCAAGTAGTTTATCTGAGTCTGTGCTATGAACAGGAAAAGCCATAATTCTGTAAAATCACAGAATTTATGACTCAAGCTGATGACTTTCTATAGCTCTGTGAAACTTCAAGCAGGATGTTTAGCCCTTTCAAATTCACCACCATCATGGTTATGACAGCCTGCAAGTCATACTTGGGCTTGAATGAGGCAGAACTGATCTGACTTCTTTTAGAGAAATCTTTCAGTGTTCTGTCACCATGTGGTACCAGGTCAGTATTCTGTCTTTAGCACAATCATCCCAAGAAGTGGGAAGGAGGTTCAAGATGAACTGTTGTTAACTTAGTTGAAATTCCCACACACATAGTGCTGAATAAACTGTGCTGGTGGTAAGACAGCTATTATTTGTACTGTAGCAGTGTGTAAGGGCCCCAGGGACTGGCCTGTGCTAGGTACTGTATTTCCATCTCTGCCTCCTGTCTTGCCAACCAACTCCCCATGCCCACTCTGAAAGATGTGAGGCACTGAACCAGCCTTTTAAAATGTCATCATGTACACTCAGGCCAAGATGATTGATGGGCAATGTCTCCAGCTGGGAAGGAGCCTTGTCAGAAAGTCAGAAGCAGAACTGAGCCCAAGACGTTTGCTTCAAAAGTGGAACTGGCAACTCTCCTGCTGTCTGCCAGTTCCACTCAGCACTCCAGAAGTATTTCCGGCATTTTCTGCAGGAAGCAGTTTTGATGACTGATTGGAACTGCCTTCCCCATCTGGCAAGGCAGCTTCAGGGACTGGAGCCTCTGGGAAACATGCTTCAAGACTTACCTTTAGCTCCTTGGCAGCACAGTTTTGACTGGTAATGTGCTACAGCCTCCACCAGTCACTAGTGACACAGCCTTGTCCCTGTACACTGCATTTCCAGCTCAACTTTGCTTTCACCCGGACTTTAACTTGAGAAAAACACGTTATGTTCAAAGGGAGTATAAAATCTCCTCCTGAAAAATAGTTCTTTGTGGTAGGACTCTTTATCCACAAGAAAATGTTTTGACTTCAGAGGGACAAACCATGACTGTGGGTTCAGCACAACAGAGTGTTAAACAGGATGATAAAGTTCCCAGATCATCTTACTTGGCTTGCTTGGGAAACTAATGAATATACTGAGAAGTTTCTAACCTAAGAACATTGATAAAAGTAAGTCATTGATAAAGCATACCTAGATCTCAGCTTTAACCAATATTTTCTTCCAGGCTCAAACACCTTAAAAGTCATGTGGATACTCTTGACTTAAAACAATTTACAATCTTAAACTGCATCTCAGCTTAACACATTCTCCCTAAATGGATTCAAATACTATAAACTGATTGAGAGGAAAAAATTATAAGTTCATAGTAATCTGCAACTTCTCCAAGCATTTTTTGCCTAAGGTACTTTTTTTTTGGGATCAGGTTTTGACCAGCAACAATTTAAAGGATTTTTTTCCCTTTGGGTATTTTACTTACTTTGCTGAAAATCCAATTAGAAAAATACATATATTTATAAATATATAAACACCTATAAAACTAAATTGGACATCAAAGTTTTCCAGAAAAGAGACATTCCTCCTGAACTATTTTACGGTTTGTTACAATTTTTGGTTTATGACTCTTCACTTAAATTCTTTTCTAATCAAACCAGCATTTTTTTTTCATGAATATTCTCAACTGAATGTAAAGTCAGATTTTATTATAAGAATTTAATGAAGAAAACTTGAGCAGCTCTACCATTTCCATTTCTAAACAAAATTTTCAGGGTACTTTAATTACAGGCATGAGAGGAACATTGTAACAATGAAGACAACCTGCTAATGCACAAGTAAGAAGTGAAGCTGAAGAATGACGAAGCAAGTTTACTAAGTAGTGAATTACATCTTGCTTCTCTAACCAGATGTTGGGTATGTCCAGACAAACAGATGCAGGCAGTTGGGATTTTCACTCTTCCATACTTCACACAAGCCAGACAGCAGCCAGCTCTCCAAAAGCCATGTAACCATATGAACATGGCATGGAGCCTGAACTAATATATCTTGCTTTTCAGCACCAGCATATGGCTTCTGAATTGGGCTTCTCCTGTTTAGTGGGCTCAAAAAATGGGCAAAGCAGACGCACACCTGCCTGCATTCAGCCAGAAAAGCATCTCCTCAGAAGAATCATTCCCATGTAGTTTCCAAGTGGGCTATGATGCGCTATGATGAAATATCATTTGAAAAAAAAAAATTCAAGAAAAAAACCATTTCAACACAAAATTCTGTTTTGCCAAACAACGTTGATTCCCACTTAAGTGCTTCATCTTCTTTATGTTCTTAAATGCGTATTGTCAAAACAACAACCTGCATATATTAGTTTTCTGGAATGACACCGATGTATGACAAAATACCTCATGGAAAAATTCTGAGTAGCTCTAAATTTAGCCCATCAGGTGAATTCCTACGCTAAAAAACTAATATACTGCTGGTCTGTAACTTTTTGGTGAAATGTTCTTTTGTTAAAAATACATTAATGTCTTTGAAACAAAATTTATTTATTTTAAGAGAAATTTATCTGTGTTCTTAGATCTTGAATTGACTTCCTGGCCAAAACCACACTTGTCTGAGTGGGTGTCGGAGTGGATAAGTGATTTGACCAACTTAAAGCTATGTCTCATGACACAGGAGAAGCCATGCAGCGTGGCATGACTAAAAGATTCCCACTATGGTTGGTTTGTAACAGTTCCTTATGAGCTGAGAGTGAAGGAAACATAGCATTAAATCAAGTGAACACAAGACCCTATACCATCCTAAATAAGAATATATGGTTAAATGAGTTTCCAGTAATAGCTAATCTCCTAGGGAGGAATACATAAACAGTTAACTGGATTATCTTCCTTGAGGATTTAGACTTCTAAAGAAGGGTGTTAAGAAGGCAAAGGTAAGAATGATAGAGCAAAAACAACTACAAGCTGTTCAGAGCAAATATGAAAACACCAAAATTAAAAATATCAAATTTGGATTTTTTCAAAGTGAAGTTTAGGTGTGGTGATGCCATACAGTAATAGAATGAAACTGGGGGAAAAAATTATTGTACTGAAAACTATAGTAACAAAGCACAGGAGATATGGAACCAACATGAAAATGGAATTTGACTCCCATGAAATGCTGTTTTCACCCAAATCTGCCTTGTTTCTAACTCACAGATTTCAGGAATTTCATTTGCTACTCTGTTTTCTTCTACTTTATTGAATCTTAAGAGTTTTATATCCATTCTTCTGATCTTCCTGAACCTTTAAGAGGTAAATAGGCATTATTATCCCTATTTTACGCACAGCAGACTTACACACAAAACCCATGAATGAGTCATCCAAGATCACACAACGCTTCAGAGAAAGTCTAGAACACCATCCAGGAGGCCTGGCTGAGCATCCTCTTCTCACCACTTGACCAAATTTCTTCCTATTGTAGGAACTGAAAGGATGGAAGCCAATTAGCCACCTGTTTCATTGTTTGGCATTTTCAAGGCATCTGATGTGTGCTGAGTGAAGCAATGGGCTTCACACACACAGGACCTCCTGCTACTCAAGAAGGTTGAAGTTTCACACATGACCAGGACCTTTCACTGTGTAAAACATAAATTGTACACATTCCAGACTTCTGTTTCTATTAAACAAATGTTTTGACTGGGAGCACTGATTCCATTTTACCTCTGTTGTTTCTGATTTCCTATTGCTGTTTCCTTTCTTTCCACTCCTCTTCCTCTTCCAATGCTGGTGCCAACACACTGGCCACACACACACACACGTCATGGTTGTTAGTAGCCAGCTGGCAGGTGGTGGATATTTTTCTTGCAGCATATGTATGTGTGGATGACTGCTCTTGCTGTGAGACTAACTTAGTTGCTGGCAGTGATTTTGGCTGGGGTATACTCTCTGGCATTATTTTAGTTCCAGACATTTGATGAGTTGACTCTCCTGTTTTGTTCTCCCAGACAGTATTTTTCAGTACCCCCTTTTTTCCAGCCTGAGACAGTCATGGCTGTGTGGATGCCTTTTAATGGTGTTTGCACAGCTCCAGGCCTTTCTGTCATTTTACACAGCTGTGAAGGGAACCGTGGTGTGTAGGTATCTATGCGTGCATTCATGCGATGTTGTTCATGGCCATGTGGCTCCCATTTCGAGTATGTGAATTTGCTTCTGATGTGCATGTGTGTGCACTGCCCTGTGCCCTCCTGATTTTGAGCACATCTGAGCCTATGTGCAAATCCTTCCTTCGATATGCCCATTTGTCCAGTCTGTGTATGCCTGAATTTCACAATGTGAATGGATATGTGTCCTTAGTGCATGCAGAAAAATAATTTCAAAAGAATTATTAAAGTAGAAAGTCAAACAGCAGATATGTGAAAATACTATAATTCAGTTTGCTGCTCATCCTGAATTCTAGCCTGTATAAAAATACCTGCTGAGCTAATCAAAAATTATGTCTATAGTTTTCTAATTCAATGCTCAAAGCAGACCTGCTCGAGGAAGACTGCATAGCAAATGTACACAAATTACCCAAAATCTGTTGCATTAACTTCCTAATTTATTGCAAGAAAAAAACAATGAGTCAGATGAATACAGAGTACAAGGTACTCTGAATCCTTGACCCAGCACCTTATTCTTCCAGACATCCCTTTGCAGTCTCTCAGGCACCTTGACTAATTGTTTTTTTCTGATTTCATACTCATTCTCCAGTCATTTCCAGCTTTCTCTAGCTTTACATCTCTTTCCAAAGACAAATGTCAGTGTCAACACCAGAACTGTAAAAGCAAGTTCCTTCTGAATTTGGCATTCTTCAGTTACATGCCCACAATACCTATTCCTCTCTTTTCCCCCAAATATTTAAACAATTTCCAACACATGTAACTTCTACCTTCATTATTAATGTGAAAAACATGCTTGCAATGTGCAATGTTTGAGGGTAAAAACAATACACAACTGTCAAGAACATAAGCATGAAAGTAGTCTTCTACCATTCATATAAGGAACAGCTGAAGATTCCTGTAGCACCTGAAAGACAGATAGAATTCCTGGTTTTAGAAGCTCAGAACAATAATGACTCAAAGAAGTCATGTGAAAAGCAACAGTCTAAATATATGATGGCATATTCAAACAATAATGAATTTTTAGGAAGTAATAGAGGACACATAACATCAAGATATACTCCTGAAATATTTTGTTACAAAATTAAGTATTATTTTCCAAGCCTTAAATTCTTTAATTCTTGCTGGCAACAGATTTTCCTTTAATAATGAAAATTATATAATATATGTGCAACTGGTAAATGGCGACATCAATCAACAAGTAAGGATTATGGATGCACACTGTGAACCACCTGATGAGAAATGGACAGAAAAAGAAAAAAAAAGGAATCCTCAGTTCTCCAATCACAGCCAAAACAGTCAGGAAAACATCCTGAATAGACTACTACAGTTTTGCCTTGCAAACATAATGAAAAGACAGGAAACCACAATAGGTAACAGCAGAGTAGCCCATGAATCTTACCTACAAAAGCAAAATCAAAGGGCAAAGTAGGAACACACAAATACAGTTCCCAGCTCATCACTTACACACAGCTGAGAGATGACCTCCAATGCTGTCAAGAATTGTAAGCACATAGTCCAACCCAGTAGTTGTTGAGAATAAATTAAAATAGTCCTAAAGAGTCTTAAAGTATTGGGTAAAAGCCGTGATATTTCTTTGAATATACTTCCATGAGTACACTTCCATGGGCTAGTTTGAGAGTTCAGTACCATTTGAAAGAGGAATGTAACAAATCAACATTGGTTTGGAGCACGCCAGACCTAGAGCTTAGTGCTCTGAGTACTCACTTGTAGCCACCTGATAACAACAAGTCTTTTCCAGATTCTTCCACTCATCAGTCTCAGAGAAGAAATGTGGATGCATGCAATGCATTAAAGCACAAGACAATTTATAGCCAGACAGTAAAGTCACACTGGCAAGAAACTTCCAGTGCTAAGTAGATGGTTTGATGGAGAAAGTGTTACTGGCTAAGCTGCACCAGTAACATTTAAAGAAACATTCAGGCTATTCTGCTAGGGTTTTTCAAAAGGGAAATCACTTATATTTACTCTGGAACATTTTTTAGAAACTCTTCCTGCTCATAAACGACTATTAGAGCATACAAGTTTTTCTACTACATAGGCATATTTCTTTAGCCTTGAAAGTATACTGGAAATATAATTGTTCAGAATGTAATATAAGGTTGTTTTCATTACTATTAACAATACATTTCACTTTTTACTGGAGATCAGTTATTGCAATTCATGCTGCCCTAAATATGTCCCAGTTGCTTAAAAACACAGATTTCAAGAATCAGAAATGTGACTGATCACTCCAATCATGAATTGGAGTGATCCATTTAAAATTCAAAGCTTATCGCACATAATGTAACTATTTACAACTAACTTCTTGATTTGTGAATATTCTTTTCAATGGCTCAATTGATAAAAATGCTAACAAAAGGCAAACACAAAACCACATGCGTTATGCCGTAATGAAGTCTAAATTTTAATACCTAAACAATATTTCTGGAATTTCCAACATCATCTGTTGGCTGTAATAGTGATGCATAAGTATATTAGATAGATTAGGTAACTCATATTTCTGAAGAAATTTATGATCTTAATATTAAAATATTTTTTAACTTTCTGTATAATTAGAACACCCTTGTCTTCAGTTCTGTATGGCAATACAAATTTGGATTATCTCCAAATTTAAATGCATTGTGCAGGGAAATTTTAACATATATCGTATATTTTTTCCAATTATTTTACTTCAACCAGCTGGCCAAATAGGAATTCAAAAGTAACAAAACCCATAATTGTTCTATTTTTCCATGCCTGCTTAAAATTTCAACGGAATTTCTTAGAAAACCTATTTTAGATGGATAGAACTAGAATTTTAAGTCCACAGAACACACCTAACCACATAAATTGTTCTCATTCAGATATCCCCAGTATATCACCTGCTGTTTGATTGGCATGCCAAGTACTGAGTTTTCAGTATAAACTTGCAAATGTATAAAATACTTACAATAGTTTAAAAGTCAAATAGAAAAGAATTTATGAATAAAATTAATTATATCTTGAAATTAAAAACACAGCTTTGCATGACTATCTATTTGAGTAACTCTACGAAAACAACAAGACTCTAAACACAAAATTAAGCAATGTAATTTGTGACCTGAGCTAACTGAAATCGTCCACTAACTTCATGTAAATTTTTTGAAATGCATATTTTTGCAGAGCAAAGTGTAGGTAGAGAACAGAAGGACATGTGTAGTATATATTACAGACTACATACATATGCTGAAGATAGAAAAAATAATTTAGAAAAATCTATAAAACTTACTGCACAGGGTACAATATTTCATATAGAATATTTTTAGAAGAATGGTAAAAAGTTGAAACAACACACTGGATAAAAAGATACTTTGTCCCAAGGGCAAGTACTGTAGTGATCAATTACATCTTGAATTGCAGAAACAAAATTAACTAACTTGATGGAAAGCACCACATTGCAATAAAATATATTATGTACAGATGAACAGGAATTGAGAATGCTATTTATTTGAAACAGCAGGTATAATATACTGTACCTCTATACCTCCTGATGGAATATTTCTAAATGGGCTACCCATATTTTGCAACATGACTGCACATTGATTTATGGAGCCAAAATAAATGATATGCTTTGCCAATAAAAATTCCTTGCAAAGGCAGCTTTTTCCATTTCATTTTAAAGTGAATATGAAAAGAAAGACATACAGAGACTTTTTTTTAACAAACACCGCTATACAAAATACATGATACAGGTATGAAAGTATGTTTGTATTTGTGTACAAGAGTATTTTCTGTACAGAATCAGTTTTTGCTACAGAAAAGATGGGAAATCACTTTGTATATATGCAGACTGCACAAAGAGTACTTCCTATCTGAGGGGTGGAAATAGTCAATGAAAACAATCCACTGGTTTGCTTCACCAAGCACATGAAATACCTCAGTAATTCTGTGTTACTGTGTGCTAACACAGCAACTCAGTGTGTTAATGGAATGCACAAGCTGTAAGATCCATGGATGTGCTGCCTGGAATGGGATGTCACACACCTCCATCATGGTATGCATTATTATGTCACTGGAAGATGGCAACACCTGACACACTGATGGTACTGACATTGTTAGCATGACAGTTTCATCATGGTCAGCTTCCATTTCACTTTCAGTGCTGCCATGCAGCCAGTGAATAGCGAAGTGCAATGGTCACTAGCACTAAACTAATTAAGTTTAGTGGAGCTCTAATTTCCCATCCTTGGGGACATTCGCAGCATCCAGTTTCAGCCATCAAACTTAGTTATCTGTGAATCCATCTCCCATAGTGCTGGACATGTAAAAGCCAGATGCCTCATCTTTCCAGTTAACTATAGCTTTAATCTGTGGGGGTCACCAGCAGTCACATTCAGATTCCACAGAACACAGTCTTATGAAAATAATTCCTTGACATGCACAGTGTAACAATAACAATAAGAATGTTATGAATGTAATAATGTAATGAATGCTTACTCACATTAGTCCTTTGTTGTTAAGCATATGAAGTAAACTGCACCAATTTAATTGGCATAGGAGTAGATTAAACTGCATGGAAAATTCTACACCAGTTATAGGAAAGGAAAAGATAAAAACTTTCCTTGCTAGAAATAAGCAGAAACATTAGATTAATTCAGCTCAACAAAAAACTTCACCCAGATCTAACTGAAGCCTCCAAACAATGAAGCAGAATCATTGAACTTATCAGTTCCCTTCAGGATTTTTTTAGAAACTCTTCCTTTCTAGAGTCCTCATTTCTTCTCTGAGACTAAGGAGAAAAGAATGAGTGAAGTTTCTTTGGCATCGATTAAAAAAACCCATGAACTTGTGTTCTCTGAATCATGAGTGTGAGTGATATTAAAAGCAGACTGTTAGCAGGAAGATGAATGTAGTAACAAAACATATCTGGGGACAAGGGACCACTGACAAGCACTGGAATGCCTAGTGGTAAATACATCCGTTCTGAATGCATCATCATCAGAGGATTTATTCCAGGTCTGGGTCATGTTGCTATAACCCTGCAGTGGCTTTCAAGAACTTATAAAACATATGAGAAAATTAAGTGAAGGCAGTAAATAATAATAAAATACTTTCCTTTTCCAAAGCTCTTTGATCCTAAAACTCACAAGGAACCCAATTATATCATATTTAGGCAAGAAACAATTTTGATTAGTGCCGAGTAAGATTTTCTAAAATTCCTAATATAGATACCACTTCCTTCTGAAAATGCAATTAGGTACAGAAACATCTACATCTTAAGTTATCTAAATACCTTTTTAAAAAACAATACAAGTACATAGATGCTCCTCTAAATTTTAGTTGCCTTACAGGTTTCATTTTAATAGAAATAAAAGGCATTTAAAATTCCCACATGAGATTTTTACTGAATTACCATACTTATGAGCTTTTTTCATGCAGAAAGAGATTCAAACAAACATTTTTACAGAGCACTCTATCTTACATCCACAAACATGAAAAAGTCAGTGCTGGCCCTCATCTACCCTAAGGAACTGCTTTCCATGTTCTTCATCACATTTCCCATTTTCCTTGAAGTACTTGTTCTCTTGTCTAGTTCCACTGCTGAAGTCCCTGTCAGCTGTGGACAGTGCAGAGTCCTACCATGTTCTCTGCAACACTGCCATCCTTGGGAGTACTGCCCATCTCAATCTAACAATACCTGGTGATTTAGTGATTTATAGATCTCATAGCCTGCAGGCAGAGTGAATTCTGCTGCCACACTGAACTTCCTTTGGACTGCAGCCTGCATCTATCTTCGTGTTCTTATAACTGAATGTGTCAGCACTACCTTTTTAAAACCAATATACCATTCTCCATTCTGTCAAACTTCCAGTGTCGTCAACTACCCATAGTTGCTTTATTTACTGCATTCTTTTCTTTACTGCTTCTTTACTAAAACTCTTCCCCCTTCCCTTTAATCCAGTGCTCCTTAGTTTCTATGACAGCGTCATTCAAAGCACATTTTCTAATGATCTCTTTCTGCAGTATTTATAAAAACTACCATATTCTTTTCCTGGAGAAGTCAACCCATAGCTGTCAATTCCAGTCCAGCCAGTGTGCTGGGAGCTTTGAGGCTGAATAAAACATGTCTCAAATGAAGACTGTGTTTAACTAGAAAGAGGCCGAGATGATTAAAGTGGATAAGAAAGATGTATTAAGATAGTCTTTGTTATTTAATATTTCCTAGGGGCCCATGCTGAAGATAGAAAGAACTTGCTACTGATTGTGGGAATGAGCCATGGCAAATTTTTAATGTGCTTTGTTATACTTTAATAGTAAAACCCATTAAACTATAAAAATGTAACAATGCTCATAAAAACTTGACACTCCTCACTAAAGACACTAAAGCTGCCTCTGCTCCAGAGCAACCCTGCTGAGCTACTTTACTAGGTCTCTGACTCCCAGCTCTGGGACATTGTGGCACCATGGCTGCTTTCAGCTCCTATGGAAGGAGCCTGACCCACCAAAAACACAAAGTAGAAGCTTAGAGCTTTGTTTGACTATGAACTTTTACTGCCTGCTGCAGCCCTTTCCAATTTCAGAATACATTGCTTCATTGCTTTACATCTTTCCCACTGAGCAGAACCACAGAGGTTAGACCTTGGTGAAGGCAGAAGCCTGTTGCAGTCTTTGCCCATCTTGATACTTTATTAGCTAATGCCTGTTTCTCCAGGGGGCTCTGGGAGACACTAAGATGCTCATAATAAAGGTCTAGAATATAACTTCTAACCTATACAACATGTTGTGCTGTATCACCTTAGGATCAGAATGCCACACAATGGTATACTGAGCAACAGAGTTCAGATGTGTCTTCCATTTGTCTTTAAAATATTTTAAAATACTAATAAATTCTGGGTATGGAACTTTCTTATTTGTTTGAAGTTTCTATATAAAACAAACAAAGAGGAAAACCAACAAGTCACTACATGTGATCTTTTATTTTTATAAAAGAAATTGCGCACCACCTTGAAAATGTATCTAGCAAAACCTGACAGCAAAACCTCTTCATTAAGCAGAGAGTTCTTTCTGCTGTTTAAAATGGCACTGAAGGAACCTCCATCTCCTGAAATCCCCTGAAGGTGATGTGCTGCTGAACAACCACAGCTAACACTTTATTGAACTGATTTTGAACTAACCAGGCAAACCTTACACCTGTCTGATGGGCAGGTGTGAGGAAAGGGTCCATAAGAGTGTCACTCACAATCAGAAATTACTTATATAATATTTTAAACACAGTATTTAATTTACTTTAGAGCTGTTAATAAATTTAGTAGTTTTGAGATCTCTTCTTTTCACACAAGTAATTTGTTCTGCAGAAATCTTCTGGAGAAGCTCATGATGAAAAATCAAGCCAGATGAAGATTTGAAATCAGACTTAACATTTTATTTGATCAGCAGACCTGCTGACATCCTTCTTAAAGTAACACAGTGATAACTCTGCACCAGGAGATACAGCAGATCATACTGAAAGTCCAGAGTTTACAAAGTACTTAATGTGATTCTGTTGGGCACAATCACACCACACATGAAGTGTCTTTACTTGCTACTGCTACCACCTTATTACAGTAAGAAATGCTGAAATGGGAATTTACTTTGGAAATTCACTTCTTTGCAAACAGCTTTATCAAGGTTCACTATCCAGACTGGTATGTATCATCCCTTCGCTTTATAAATCCAAGGCTAGATAAGACTAATTTTTTTCCATTTTCAAATGATACAGAAAAAATTGGGCTCAGCAGAACACCAGGTCATCCATTCCATGCTCCTGTCCCACAAAATGCTCGATTTCACCTCTCCCTTCATCACAGAAGTTTATATTTCATGCCCATGAAAAGCTCCAGCCTCTAACAGCACACATCTCTTCTAGTGCTTCAGGTCTTTCAGGCAAAAGGTTCCATAAACCTTCTCAGTGACAGGAAATCAACAGATTTGACACAGCTACTCCATGCTGCTCCTGCAAACCTTGTATTTACGAAATTTCACAGGCATTATGTTCCTATGAATGTAATAAAATTTGGACCATAGGAACAAAAAACCACAAAAAAAAAAAGGTTGAACACTATTAATGCATGAGGTATTTTCATCCTAGCTCCTCCCCCACAAAAAGTAGTAATTTCAAGTAAGATAATTTGTCCCCTGCATTTCTTGGTTTTCGACATTAGAGATTAAAAAAACCTGAGAAACATATAGTGGGTTATATGCCTATACTTGTTAGTAATTGAGAGGTTATGCCTTTCTGAAAATCATACTCATATGACTAATATCATATTAGCATGACTGAATAAAGTATGCCTTACCCATCCCTAACAAGAATGCAGTAGTTAGCCTACAGAAATTCACTGGTGCTGGTATACAAAGTGGAAATAGATATTTCATGTGGAAATCTCTAGCATGCAGAGAAACATGAATGTACAATGCCATTATGGATGAATAAATGTATTGGCATGCCATTAGATCAGTGTCCTTTTAATCCAATACTGACTCACCCAGCAATTACCGATGGAAGATTTTTAAGTATCTGTTTGTTCCCTTTTTTCCACTGATGTCCTGATAATCTAAAAAATTACATTAGAAGAATAATTTTTCAGAGTAGAAATTTATTGAAGTCATATGCAATTACAACTCTCAGTATTGAAAAACAAAATCCAGTATTATCATCATGATTCTTCTGCTCCAATATTTATCTACAAGGTTTTTTCATTAATTTGCTACAAAGCAATTCCAAGTGAGTCTTATGGAATTTCTGCTATATCTTCTTTCTGTGAAAAAAAATCCCTGTGTAGAGTTTGGGAGGAAGAGCTGGGCAAGTGTTCTTATTATTTCCTTCCTACAGATAGGATCTTAAAGGTGTGTTCAACCCAAAACATCCTATGATTCTACGATAGATGGCTTTAGATTCATGTAAGAAATCTGCCAAGAATAGGCCTTGTTTTATTTATATCTGTGTACATTTATGATCAATGGGGGTGAAAGACAATGAAATTTACAACTGAGACTATCATAGATTAGATGACACAAAATGCCAAAAACTAGTACAATAACTTACTTAGAATGATATTTCTATTTTTCTCCACTCAAACTGTTCTAATTGTCATCTTCCTAATAGTCTGAGAGTTATATAATGTTAATGAAAAGTTAGTGTGAGATTGATGAAGAAAGCATCTTATTTCAAAGCTTAATTTTTCAATTTACAGGGAATGAGAATTTTGGTGGAGTTTCAGCTGATGATTTCTGTGGTTGCTAGTCTGGCATGCACCCTTTCTAAGCAAGCTGAGATCAATCACAGCAAGAATTTAACAACTGACAGGGCCAAATTCATCTAGGGTGCAACTCCAAAGTTAATATAGTGACATTAGATTTTGGTCCACAACTCAGTATAACAGGAAAACAGAAAACATCTCCTTGGCATACTTTTACAACAAACAAAATACTCACATGGACCCAAACTACACAGCAGTGATCTGTGAAGTCAGTTTCACATGATGTGTGAAATCTGTTTACCATCAGGAATTCTGTCTATGGAACTCAGAATAAAAACCCCACTTTAAGCTCTAGCATACTTTCTGTGTTGGTTGTTGGGTTTTTAAAGCACATTGAGTATAATATGGGATGATAACCTAAATAACTTTCAAATGAGACAGCTAATGGTGGAATCCTCAAGAAGCAGTGTTCTGCACTCATTCACTCATGCACATTTCCTCTGGATGCTGCAGGACAAAATGGGATTTTCTCAGAAAAAGGTCAGATATGTTGGTCTCTCTCTTCAAAAATGTTGAATATAAGAAATGAGAGACAGGTAGATCAAGGAAGTATGGGGAAAAAAAGGATATATCTGGAGAAAAAAATTCTTCTGCATTGTTGAATTACCCGAAGAGGAAGGTCACTGGTTACAAGAGAAACAAGGGTAGAGGCTTCATGAATTCAGAAGAAAGGCAGACAGAGAAAATAGCTCTCATTAGACCCACAAATATGGCTGAAAAACACCTTTCAGTCTGCCTATGCTAGTTATCTAATACAAAATACTATCTTTAAGCTCAGATCTTGCCTTGATTCAAACCATCATGCCCACTCAGAGCAAAACCACAAAAGTATCCTGTACTCCAGTGGAATCATGGTCAAAATAACATGTGCAGCATTCACTCTTTTGCCTGGAACTATGTGTTTCCCCCAAAAGTTTTCCTTTTTTTTTTTTTTTTAATATAGGCTTGGAAACCTGTCAAAACCTCTCAAACACTTGTCATCTGACCTGAAGAAGACATCTTCATATTCTGAACACCTGCCCAGGAAAAGAATACACCCAAAAGTATGTGTCTTACAGTATTTGGAGTGTTGAGGGAAAAATGACAACATGGATCTACACAACTGCAATAGCAAAAGAATACACTCTCATATGTCTGATGGTGGAACAAAGACAAGTAGAACTATGCAAGAAAATGTTTTGGCATCTTTATATAGACTAGGAAGAGTTTAAAATTTAATACAGATTTAGTGCATGTGGGTAAAACACAGATGCTTGGTAAGCTTTTACAAGGAGGAAATGTAACAATGTATCTGTCATTTTTAGCATTAAATTCCTTTTTATTAGTAGAATCCTTTCCATTAATAAAAATACAGGATTTTTAGGAGCTAGTGTTCTCCAGGAGATCATTTCATTCTTCGTACTACCTCTGGGCAGAATCAGCTCCACATAAATATCTGCAGCATCTTCTGTCCCACAGTACTACATACTTTTCAAACCTAAGCCAATATTCAGTTACATCTGTGGAAGGGACACCACTGATGTGAATCAGGCTTTACTACACTCAGTTGCTTTTCTGCACTATTGCAACGTTGCCCCTTATGGGAGGAGCAAGTAAATCACTTAGTCTTGCAAAGAAACCGCACTGCGGTTCAAAGAAAAAAGGAGCCGAGTTTAAAGCTACAGGGCAACCAAACCCAACAAATATGACATAAAAATAGCATATAAACCTTAAATGTTAATGGACAATTACTTTCAATTAAGAAAGCATGGATCCTTAATATAGCTGGTTTAGCCCAGGGGAGACTTGTGAGCTCCAAGGACCCACTGGGCCAGGTTCTCCCACAAGCACATGTTGGCAGCAGTTCAGCCAAGGTTATCACAGGGCTGAGAAGGCTGTGACTGGATACACGGAGGCCCCTCGGCTGAGCTGCTGGCTGGGAACACGCCACTGGATCATGGGGCTGTCCCCCCAAGGGCAGGGCAGTGTCCCAGGGGCTGGCACTGCCTTCGGGACACGCCTGTCCCCTGCTGGTCACCGTGTCCGGGCACCGCCCCGGGACCCGGCTCAGCCCGACCACCGTGTGCGCGAACCCGCCCAGGATCGGCACAGCACTTCATCATCTCGTCTGCAGCGTTACTCGACCCAGAAAACCCTGGAAACATCCCAACTCAGTCTGCAAGATCTTTGCAAAACCAGCTGTGGTCATCGATGGTTCCCAGCTGCTGCTGCCTTTCCCCCACCCTCTTTCCATGGCCTTTAAATTCCACTTGTAAACAGGAGTCTGAAGATGCAGATCACAGCCGGCCATGCCAGCACTGGTGCAGGGGATGCAAGGGTACACTGCAGCCCCACCACGTCTGTCTATTCCATAGCCCATTCCCACTTGTTCTCTTGACAAGCACTGGTGTTTAGAGTGGCTCATCCCATATGGAGCCTGCCAGAGTGCATCAGGCAGAACTCTGAGCGTGTGTTGAACACTGACTTCAGTGAGAGTCTGTGCTGCCTAGGAAACAAACTGCCTAAAAGGACTGCAAATTCAAAGCCTTGGAGGTTGCAGGCTGCAGATTAAAGACTAGTGCCCAGAGCTGCTTGAATTATTTCCTCAAAATTGGCTTCAAACATGAAAATGGATTTAAACACCATAACCACCACCCCTTTTCCTCCCTGAAGTTGTCTACTTTTGCTTCAGCCACGATCTGAGTGGTCTGATTACCCTCTGCTCTCATTCTCCTGCATGGTCTGTAGCTTCCCTCTCCCATGGAAGAAAGGTATCCCAGGCAGCACAATGGCCAGGCACTTGTGATGCACCCTCTCACAGTAAGGAGAGATCTCAAAGACTAGCAAGAGCTACTGCAGTTCAGCTGAGCTCGAAGGCAGAATAACCAACTTGGATGAACCAGCTTTTCAATAAACATGAGTTACCACTAGAATTTCTACTGGAAAAGTTTCAACAAAAACCCCAAACATGATCTTCATTTCAGGTCAGTACCTAGTAACATCACAGAATTACTGCTTCTGCAAATACCAGCTCATATCTTTGCACTTTTCACCTTTGCATGGAGAAAATTTTCCCACAGAGGCTGGGGACTTCTGGGTTGCAACAGAATGGGAAATGCTTGTCCGATAATTGCCCATACCATACTCATTACAAGCATAAATGGTGGACCTCAGGATAGAAACACACATCTTTGGCTCCTGAGACCTGTCAAAAACCCCCCATGTTCTGAAAATCTTCCAATATGGAAGAAAAGTTCTGAACTGCCAGTGAGATAAAACCAGAAAAGCGATAGATACAAAATTTTCATCACTGATGCGGGTAAGTGATTAATACACCAATGCTTGGTACATGCCAGTTGTGTAAAGAGAAACTGAAACTAACCTCAGACTTGCAAAATGCTAATCCTGAGGCTGAATAGTGCTACCATTGCCAGTGAAACTGGAACAGGAAGATGCTGTCTACTTCACACAACCACCCTCAGGGAGTGAAATTCATCCTCTGCACATCTAGCCAGTTGATAGAGATTTCTTGTAGCCAATGAAAAGCCACAGACACCACTAGACCACAGAGCATACGAGCAATTTTGGACATCTACAGCAGGGTGGGACAAATTACACTTCATCTCTGCATCCTAATTCCTTTGTTTCTGTAATAATGGTCATTGATAGTTCAGTAGGATGTAAATAGGGGCAATTTTTGCTTCTTAGCAAGATAGACAAAATAAACTCTTGTCACTCAGGGTGAAGGATGGGGAGCCTGTCAGGGGGAAAGTTTATTCTTGTGACAGACTGGAATATGTGAGATCATGGATCCAGAATGGAAAACCAAGGTGAGAGGGTGTTCTTGAGTTGACAGGATGGACTGAGAGAATTAGTGCTGCTTCTTAAGAGGAAAAGATTTCCAACAATAGGCAAAGCTTTCCCTGCCTGATATACCAAACTCTTCTCTCAACATTAAGAGCCTTCCAGAGCTCTGGATCAGCTCTGAGCATTCTGCTTCCCCTAATACCTAAACACCATTATGTCTTTGTTCTTTCTGGGGTATTAAAATAATTTCACTATTGTTTAGGAAAAACTGAACTAAACACAAAAGCCCATTTTACTGACCATACATCATTGACCACATAACATCCTTGTCACACCATGTGATTTTGGAATGAATGTGAAAAGGCTTTGTAGAGTTCTGCCACCAAATTCTATGAGAACCTGCAGACCACTGCATTTCACTCATTTAACTTCTAATTAATGTTATATAGTTAAGGAATGATCTTAGCTAATTGTGTAGCATTACACATAGTATTTTTCTGAGTGAAAAATGAATGAGCTGCCCTACAATAAGTAGTAATCAGAAATTTGGACTGAAGCCCAAATTTAATAATAATTTATGTTTCATTAACTTCCCTGGAGTTTTAAGCTTTATTATCCCTGCTACTGACTTTATTATTAAAAATAAAAGAGTCAGGCAAAGTTATTTTAATATACATAGATATGATCCTAAAGGGAGTTAATAATTTATTTTACTGTAGAAAAAAAGAATAGATACTCTTATTGGTGCTCTATATCCCCTTTTGTATATTTCCTGTGTTATTTCCTACAACAAAACACAAGCACAGGTCACAGTAGTTCCTTTGTACAGATATCACTAATTCCATAAGAAAACATTATTTGGTTTCTTTTTCACATATAAGCAGTTATTAAGGGTATGTAACACTATTTATATCACAATGATTTTAGCAGGAAACTTAGATCTGCAGTTTAAAATCTTGAATGCATTGTTCTAACTATAAGGAGACTTTCTCCAAGTCCTGGCTTGCAAAGCATTGACTTAAGCTATTTAAGAAGAAGAAGAGAAGAAGAAAAGAAAAAAAAAGAAAAAAGAAAAAAAAAAAGAAAAGAAAAGAAAAGAAAAAAGACTCTACTTGGCAAGGGCTTTAATTAGCAGAAATTTCCACGCTACGAATATTATTCTGCATGAGCAGAAATTGCATAGCTCTTGCCTCTAGATGCCTTAGAGATGCCATTGATTGGCCATATTCAGAACAGGGGAATTATGTGACCCAGTGCTAATTTGAATTCCTTTACCAAACACATTTTTATTTCATCATCTCAGCTGCATAAAAGAGTCAAAGTACCAGAGCTTTAAAGACTTTGAATTCCTGCTGTTCTGCAATAAAATAAGGCAAGAAATATTGGCCATCCCTGGTTGATTCTTCAATTCTTTCCCAACAATGTCAAAGTATCAGTGTCCTACAGGTTTTAGTGCAGGTTAAAGACTGATACAAAGTGTATGCCTGAATAGAAGTTTGGAGTGAGTTAAGGAGAGGGAGAACATTTTAATGGGACATTGGTCCAAAATAGCCCAGCTTGTTTCTACCTCCTGCTGCCTCTTCCTCCTTTTCACAGGACCTTGATTGTATAGAAACAGTACAGACAAAAACCACAAACAACAAAAGGTTTGCTCACACCCCCAGTGGAGGTCATGAGCATGCTACCATGGAGAAAAAAAAAAAGCATCAAAGGGTAGTTTGGCTTACTTATAAGCAAAGATTAATTAATAGGTTTGATACTTTAGCAGCGTACATTTGGGCAAATTTGTATTTGCAAATTGTTTGTTTCACATATTCAAAGGGGACAGAGCAATGAGGCCTGGTGCTAATGCTAAAAATGAATCAAACCTTTCTTTGTCATGATCCAAAAACTACAAACTTGTGGTTCAGAGGCTTTCAATAGTATCTGCTCAGACTTGACACTCCAAGGTTAAAAAAAAAAAAAAA
>VXBB01014815.1:1175670-1232802 GCA_013399915.1 Illadopsis cleaveri
TAACACATCTGACTTCTTGTGAGCAAAACAGTGTTACACAAAAGCTGGTAGGGCCAGTAGAGAAAGTATCCATTTCTAGCTTGAGCAGTTAAATAAGATTATATTGCTCACTTACTTAATATCTTATCTAGAAATATAAGCAGATACTTGATATATAATAAGGATTCCCTTTCACTAGTAACTTGATGCCCAAAAACCAAAATAAAGAAAACAAAAACCCAACTGTAAAAAAACCCCCAAAAACAGGGAAACTAAATCACAGATATGTAGATTTAGGAATTCTGGGTTTGAATCACATTCATTGATTGGGTTTGCTTTGGAAGAGATCTACTATTGCTAGCTTTGTATTTTTTAAGAGGGGGAAAAAGGAGGCAGATTCAAAGTTGTAACATTTTTTAATGACTGTTTCAAAAGGAAGAGAGAGGACATCAGCATGAACAAAGATTCAGTTCAGAGCATAAGAACTGCTTAATATTACTGAGGGATAAATTTGTTCTTTCACATATGCTCTAAGTCAGGAAAGTATCAAAGGCCAGATTGAAACTATTCATAAAGACTTGGTCTACACAGTCAACCTATGATGGACAACAGACACCTTATTTCCAAAGTACCCTTTTAGAACTGTGGAGATAGAATTACATACTAGACATGTTGGGTATCATCACATTGTAGGTTTATTTATTTTCTTAAGTGTCCGTACATCATTCTGCACATCCACTTTAACTGCAAGTATTGATTTAGATGGACACTCAACAGCTTAGGTACAAATCTTCTCATAGTAAGTTCACTTACCTTCCTACTGAATTTCTTATTCTCTGAACTGTTGAGGAGAAAAACTAGGTTATATGTATGTCTGGCTGCAGTGCTGCATTTGCCAAATAAATTCTAGTCCTGCATGTCATAGAACCTGGTATGCTGTATATAACTTAGCAGCCAGCATTTAAAACATTAGCACTTCCTCAGTGCCATTATAACTGGGCATTCAACTAATTATTTCAAGCTTTCTGCTTTAGCACATTGGGACAAAGTCAAATGTGAAGCCAAGCCCATGATCACTGAACATTGATGCCAGGTTTCCAGAAGGGCTGGAAAAATTCAGAGCTTGGCTGGACGTGGGATGGGTGTGCTGCCTGGCTCTGCTGTGGATGTAGGGCTCAGGCAGCCAGATTCCATACAGAGTACCAGTCTATCATAAGCATTTTCCTTTCCAAGCACTTTTGTGCATAGTGTATCCACTTTCAGGCATTAGAAACATAATCAGCGTTGTTGTCTTGGGAGACAGCTGCTCAGACTAGATAGATTTTGTTCATATCTTTGTTCCTTGAAGACATTAGAGGCTGCACAGTGGGAGAAGATCCTTGTAGGATCTTCTGCAGGTTCATAGTCAAGAATTCTGTAAGTCAGTAACTGGCTGTGAGGGTAATGATGGATATCCACTGTGTGGGGGCAATAAATGATGTTTCAGTAGCACTTTGTGATATGTGACTGTTTCAAATAACAGTATGAAATAACACAGGTGCTAGGAACAGTTCAGAACATTTTTCATAAAGGCTGAATTAGGAACTTGATTCTAGAAGCTCTAATTCTTTGAATTTCTATACTTTGCGGTTGCTTAAACACACAAAAACTCCTGTTTCTCTTGCTGTCCACATATTCTGACATGACCAACATGGTTAGAAACTGGTTTTTACTTCACACAGCAGCTGAGACCACCTCACCACTGCTTGTCTGTGGACAGTTTTGAAATCTAGAGATGAAGGAGGGCAAGAGAGAGGAAGCTGTTGCTAATTATGCTAATATATGCTTATTACAGAAAGGCACTGTGCAGGATTTGCCCCTTGTTGGGACTTGGCTATAGGGATGCTGTCTTGAAGGGTCAAGGACAGATTTCACAGTTACTTCTTATAATAGCTTTGTTAAGGAAGAGCTGAAAGCCTAAATGGCAATTAAGGTTTGAATCTGATTTGCTGATGTGTTACACTTAGTGAAAATGTTTCAAAACTGAATTATCCTAAAAACAGCTCCTTTGCTCTATCCATGGACTACATAACTTCTCATGTTGAAATAAAATAAAAAGGTTTTTGTGGCTCAGTACCCTGAACAGGTTATAGATGTAAAGCTGCTGTGAATCCTCACTTCGTACTTTCTCCAGCCTCACCTTTTTCCTTCTCCCAGTTTGAGGCTAGCCCATGGGAAGGGGAAAAAAAAATAAAATAAAAAGCCTGGTGATGAAGGCAGAGGGAAGCAAAGACCACAGATATTAAATATTTGTCATGAAGTTATGATCAGAAAGCCTCTGTCAGGGTGTTTGACTACTCTATACTAACTCTCTCCTGTGGACGCTTCTTCTGGAGTACTCTGCTCTTTTAAAAGAGAGAGATTACTCCAGGAAAAAGTAATTAATTCGAGGTTAACATACATGAGGAAAAAATTCTTTTGGAATATAGGGATAGCTATTTTGTAAATATTTGCAGTAGCAAATTTTCTAAGTCAGACAAGTAGTTAAGAAAACAAAATACAGCATCTAGCAACTGAGAACTATGCTCCAGCTTAGGCTTCTTCTGCATGTCTGCCTCCAGCATGTGGCAGGTACATTCAGGGACATTTTTCTTCAGGCCTCTGGCTGCTGGCTGTGCCACCAGTGCCCTCCTCTGGTATTTATGAAGGTAGCCTAAGGAATACAAAATATCTGTTGGATACATCCAGCTCAGGAAAGCTGAAAGTGTGAGGGACTGGCTGTGCTGCCTAGCCCTGGGACCCAAACAATGACATACTTGCTTTATTGTGGATCAAAAAACCTCATAATTGTCATTTTCCAAGTTCACTTAGGAAAGTGACTGCTTATACCAAGTCCACATAGGAAAGTGGCTGCTCATAAATGAAGCTATAACTATTTCCTTCTCTGTTCTAGATTGTCCGGCCATCAAATCATGCTACAATTCAGAGCATCGTAAAAGCAGTAGGAATCATTCCTGGCATCCCAGAACCCTGCTGTGTTCCCGACAAAATGAGCTCACTCAGTGTCCTGTTCTTAGATGAGAACAAAAACATTGTTTTGAAGGTATATCCCAACATGTCAGTTGAAACTTGTGCCTGCCGATAAGTTTGTACAAACACACCTTTAACAAGGCCCACAAATCCTGCCCGACTGCTCTGGGAAGTTGTAAAGGAGAAATGAATCCACTTGTGTTGATGAACCAATGCAAGTCTCCAATTCCACTGCAGAAATCATGCAGGGAGACTAAAGCAATGCACGTGCTCGCCTCGAGGGATAGGTCGTACTGTCATCATTTGTCTTTCATATTCGTCTTCCAGGAAGTCAGTACTTCTACAGATACCTTCCTAACGCACCTAGCCAAGATACCTGGTGTTTAGAGAGAAATTTAAGTGTAAAGATTTCCATAATCAAAGGACTAAAATATGTTTTTATATGTTATTTTCTGACTATTTTATCTCTTCAGTTAACCAAGAAGAAGGGAAGTGAACTTGCAAAGGCAGGCTTATTTTAGAATATCACTTTTGTACACAAATCAAAAATTTTTGTCTAAAACACTCATACTCTTAATATGCATATTTATACTGAAAAATGCTGTAATAAAGGGCTTAAAATGTATATTTTCTTCAGGATGCGAGTATAGTTCATTACATAAGTTTTCATATAAACAATATGTTAATATAGTCATTTTTGGTTACCCTTCCTTAATATATAACTTGTTCTACAAGAGACATGTAACATCCCACATTTTTGGTTTGCTGGATAATTTCAGGTTGTTAAACATATTCTCTGAGTAACACATGCAATATAGTAATATGTTGAAATACTAAAAATAAAATAACCAAGATTTATATTTTTGTAAATTATGCTTTATATTCTCTAGATTGTTACATGCTTTTAACAAAAGCTAATAAATTAAAGGTACAGTAGTATCTAAAAAATTTGATTGTCTTTCTATAAGTGCACTCTCTTGCATTCTGTTAATTAGATGGAAAGTTGTAAATACATGTTAAGCTTGTCATAATGTGCCTCAATGGATAAAAGACAGAAGGAAATACCATGATCACCCAGCCCGACCTCCTGCATAGCACAGATCAAAGAACCTTGCTCAGCAGTTTCTGCACCATGCATTATGGAACTTCTGTTCTAGGCTTGGGAATATCTTTGAAAAACATGCATAAATTTGGCTTTAAAGATTTCATGTGATAGAATATCTCCACTGGACTACAAGTAGTTGTTCCAAAAGTTAGTGCTCTTTGTTCATATGCAGTGGCTTAATCCTAGATTGAATTTGATGAGCTTTAGCTTCAATTCAATGGATCCTGCTGTAACCTATTTCATTAGATCCCTTTTATCTATTATCCAAAATACTTTCACTGTGTATTTTTAGTATACAGAGTAGGGTCAAGTTACATTTTGGCTAAGATTTAAATGGATTGATTTCTTATTCTAAGCCTTAAAACAATTTCTCACAGCTCTCTTCTGAACTCTTTCCAGAACTTTCATTAACTTTCTTTTCAAACAATGAACATCAAAATGGGAAACATTTGGCAGTGGTTCCATTGGAAGTCTTTATAAAAAGAAAGTCTCTGCATCCCTCTAACTCCTACACAATCCCCTGTTGATACATTTATGGTAGTGTTTTAACTGCAGCACTCTTTTAAGAGCTGGTGTTCCCATCATGGTGCCTGTCAATCCTCTTAGTGTCCCTGTGTTCTAGGATACACTTGTCACATACTTCATTTTCACCCACCTGCCGTACAATAGCATAAAGAGACCAAGAGTGGAAGAAACATCTGAAGTCTGTAAGGTAGCACAGATTATAAGATACAGAATGCTTCCTCCTCAAGAAACGGTCTAACCTTAGGCACTACCTCGTCCTATTAAGAGTTGCTTTGTTTAAGGGAAGGATATTACACGCACTTCCTTCTGATGAACAAGTAACTGGAAGGCTCCTATCCTATTAATGTTCTAGGTATCTTCTGCCACCAATTTTCCATGCTCAGGTGGTGCAGATTCTCAGACAACAGAGGTGTGTAAATGTGATATTTCCTGCTAATGCTCATAAAAGCAAGATTCAGTATGCATGGGAGGCTTTGCAAGGTTGCTCTCACAGCAGTTCTTGTTAATTCCCTCTAGAAAGCTCTGACTAAGAAGTGAATAGTTCTGTGGTGTCCTGTAGTGACTTCCAGCTACCACTGACAAAAGATCACCCATCAAGGTTGCAGTTTTTCTCCCAAAGTCCTTTTGTACTTTGTCAATTACTACAGTAATTTACACTAGAACTATTGGGAAATACCTTTGTATAGTGTTGCTTTTAGAGATCTCCCTTAAAAAAATTACAATCTTGTATTTTTATAAAACATAAGAAACTCAACTGCAATTGACAGAGTAATACTAATGTATAAAGAGAAGTTTAAAAGTTGTCAGAAAGTCATCGTTCCTACAGAACAGCCATAAGCATAATATTTTTCAAAGTATCTTAAATCCATGTTATTTCTGCTGCTATGCAAATCTAGCTTTTTATGTAGGTCTAGTCTTGCTACTATTTATCACTAGCTCTGAACAGCCTGACATATTAACTTAGTGTGCTTTTATTCTCATCTATAGCATTTTGTTTTCCTTAAGGAATATTTGCTATATCTTGAATTAGTCCTTGGATAAAAACATTCTTTCCAAGATGTTCTGATGCAAACTATTATGGCAAGAGATACCACACTGTCATCTAAGGTCTACAGGACATAAGGAAAATGCTACTACTACACTCATAAGGACCCCTACAAAACTCTAGGAGGTTAAGACTGCATTTAAACTTCTGTTGGCAAAACTGTATATATTATACCTCTAAGTGTGATTGCTCTCAAAACATACCCTTTCTACATAAGTCATACGCATCTCTTATTAGTAAAGCTTATTTCATTTGGAGTTTAGCTGTAATGGTCAATTCTTCAATGCAAAAAAGGCTTTCAACAACTTTTAGTGGTTTAAGTGACACCTTTCTGGATCTTTGGAACTTGGATGTCTAATCTTCCTCTGGAAGGAGAAACTTTGCATTTGAAATGGCACAAATACAGACAGCTGCTTCCAGAGGACACTGATACCTTCTCTGTCTTGTTTCCAACAGATCTTTTTATTTCTTTGAACACGCTATAAACCATTCTGCTCAATGCTTGAGTTTCTAGAGAAAGTTGCTGGTGATAAACACAGGTCAAGATAATTCCACTAACTAATCCTAAAAAAAAATGGTATGAGTAAAGGCAGATAAAACATGAAAACAGCTGATACTAGCCAGCAAAGTGTCAAATCCCTTTTTTTCTAAAACTAATCCAATTTCATTCTTTCAGGACACTGTTTAATTGCCAGGAGGTGACAGTAACAACAGCTACAATGTACCTAGGTTTTTGTGGAGTATTTAATTCACTTGCACAAGGCTGCATAATTAAAATAAACCACTGGCCAATATTAATGTGTTTGTATATCCCATTAATTAAAATCTGTCTCACTGCCAAACCTCAAAGAACAGCTTTCAAAAGGAATTTCCACTGAGTTAAACTGTTCATTGTAAAGTTTCTGCAAAGCTGACACTTGGCCTGACAGTATTTGACACCTTTATGTATGAACTTAGAGTCTGTGTATAGCAACCCCCACAGCATTTGCAGGAGGAGAGAGGTATTTATATAGATTGTTTGGTCTAGTTGCACTTTATGTAATTAAAATTAATTTTAAAGTAGACAGATACAGAATTTCAGGTACCTAGGCACAAGGAATGGAGACTTCTCCTACTGAGTACATGACTGCATCCTTGAAAGTCATAACTTAACAAAAAATTTGTGGCTGTCATGGATTTGTGATGCAGTTTGAGCATCCAGCATGTTGCTATGTAATGGTAGCCCGTGAAAGCTTTGGAAAGATACACACTGGAGCAGTGAACCACATAAAGAAAGGATATTTTATTTCTGCATGTGGCACAGGTGCACTGCCACTAGAAAACTACGTATAACCCTAGGGTTCACCTTTTGAAAAAGACATTCAGATGCCGAAAGAGATGCAAAAAAAGAAAGTAGCCAAAACAGGGAGAAAGAAATGTCTTTTGTTACTAAAAAGAACAATTTGTTTATCAGAAAGAAAACTGAGAAATAACTTGATTACGCTTTGATAGGGAGAGAATGTCAGTGTTATGGAATCCCTTAAACTAGCCAGAAAGTTACAAGAATTCCTATCTAGAGGGTAAAGTCAGGTACAGTGAAATAAGGAATGTGACATTAAGGGTTTTTGAGCTGTAGGTGATAATCTTTTAGCTACAAAAATTGAAGAAATTTTTGATTCTTTGACATGTTCAGATAAAATCTGTTGGCACTTAAAAAGTTACATTTAGCCAAACACAAGCAATTGGACCCTGCATGTAGGTAGGAAACACAAAGGTGCTGAGTAAATATAAGTCTTGCTGTGCAGGAGACCAGGATCAATGCCAAGTAATCCTTTTTGATTTTATGTCATAGGAACATAATTAACCAGGATCTTGGATCCAAGTTATCACTTGAACAGACAATAAGCAAGCACTGCAGAAGTCTCGGATCACTTTAAATGCTGTGTATCCACTGCTAAAAAACAAGAAGAATGGCCAAAAAAGGAAAATCTTAACCACATGTTTGCAATGAGATTTTTATTAATGTAAAACCTCATTATACTCTTCAGATTTTTTGTCACGTCTACAGTATTAATTGAGTTGTTTGTAGAAAAAATTATTCATTAATAGTACAGAAAAAGCAATTATGTATCATTAGATTAAATCATAATACATTCATTAAGATAAATAAACCTGTTTTTTCTTCTATATCATGAGAAATTAATTTGCCTTGGCCTGTTCTTCTCATGCACACAATATCTTCAGAAATAATCTTCTGTATCTTCAAAAAGACTTTTTACTTTCCAAGTGGCCTTGGAAGGCCTAGTTCTGTCTTCATTTTGAGGTTGTTGAAAAAATGACTGGTTGTCCTTGGACTGGATTGCCCATCATGAATCTATGAAATATATTACATAAGATACTATAAAAAGAAGCCTAAATTCCCATACACCAAAGGAATCAAACTGAAAATGGACAAGCCTGCAAACATGAAACAAACTTGACACAAAACAGATATTTCACTGAGTACAAACAATAGCCCCTGGCTGATAAATGGAAAGAAGTTTTAAGGTTGTTTTCAATGTCATGAGATCATGTCTTGCAGAATCACAGGTCTCCATCAAACTAATGGGCATTTTCTGATTGTATGTGAAGGGATTGTATAAAAGATTTGTGAGATGCTATTTGCTAATAGCTAATAGAGTGATTTTGTTCTAGATCTGTATTTTCTAGTTTTGCTGAAAACAGTGCAAACTTCTGCGTCCCTAAGAAAACTTCTCTCTGTGTTGGCAAGGAAATGATAGAAGAATGTAATTAAGCAAAGATGACCCCAAAGTGAAATGCGGATTCTTTACAATATACAATGTCCTTCCCACCAGCCACATGTGTTTGTCAGATGTTTACAGAATCTTCATTAACTAAGAGCTTTGCTAGATAACAGAAGCTGAAGCATGGCATCAATGACTCTGATAAGGACAAGTGTACAACCAATCTGCTTGACAACTGACAAGAGGCTGGGGTTTGAAGCAGACTGCAAAAAGAACACAGGAAAGTGATTTGCAAAGGGCATTCCAGTTGTTTGCCTTACATCTTCTTTCCTCTGTCTGTACTGAAACAAGACTGGCAATCAGCTAAAATACCCTTGTCCTCTTGTCTCTCCACCAGAAAGTAAATACAGAAGAAATGCATTGTTTTGGAGTATTAGCTGCACTGTCTGTTTTCAACATCATTGCTTGTTTGACAAGAGGCAAGCCTCTGGAAGACTGGGACAGGCTATCAGCTATGGGAAAGTCTGATGCACACTTTCATGATCCTGGGCAAGAAGAAGATGACACCCATTTCAACTTCAAATCTTTCTTGCAGAATATGAAGATGGATTTACTAAAGAGTTTGAATTTGTCAAAAGTCCCCTCACAAGTGAAGACCAAAGAAGAACCACCACAGTTCATGATTGATTTATACAACAGATATGCTGCAGACAAGTCCTCCATCCCTGCATCCAATATTGTAAGGAGCTTCAGTACGGAAGGTAGGAAAAGTCCTCAATATATGGACTACAATTTTTAAAAAAGTACATGAAAAGTAAATGGTCAGATTCTTTTGAAATTCAGAAGAAACTGAGATCCTAACTTCCACATATTCTTTAGAAATGAAACATTAAAATTTTGGATTGTATTCTTACTCTATAGTTTCTTTCAGTCTTTAAAAAATGCAGTTATCTTTAGTTTTCGTCTTTGATATTTTCATTGTACAACATTCCCTTCTCAAATGCTTGAACTAAGATGATGCACCAAATAACAAGGTTTATATGAAGAATGTTTCTCAATCCTAGATATTTGGAACTGAGTTTTTATGTTAGCATGCAAGCTTTTGATCACCTATAATTGAGACTGATGCTAGAGAGCTTTTCTTTCTGGTGGGCTCTGTGCATATTTAAAAACTGCAGCAACCAACTGAGAAATTTGTCACTGGATCCAAGCAAGGAACAGCACTGCTCCTCCAAAATTCTGGATTAGACAAAGATTTATATGGAAATGGTTAGTCATGCTAATATCAACAGAAAAATAATCAAGGTTCATGTCTATGTAACATTAAATAGACTTTTAAAAGATCTATCAGGCAGTAAAAAGTTAGAAGTAAGTGCAATCCTTGTTATAAAAATGAAACAGGGAGAAATGAAGTTTCTGTTCATTTGAAAAATAGACATACACAAGTAACAGCACTACAGAGAACTCCAAATTCCTAAATTAGTGTCCCTAGTCCTGAAATAGAAAGAAATCTCAACAATAGGACCTAGACTATAGTTTCCATATCTCACTCTCCCCTCTGATTACTTTAGAGAGCAAATGATCTGAAAAATGGCAGCAACAGCCAATTAAAATTGTCCTAAAACCCTGTCATGATTAAGCAGTTAATTTACATCGAGCATTAAAAGACTTCAGGGATGACTTTTAAACACTACCAATCTGATCTTCCAGCCAAAAAACTGCCCCTCCCAAGGCACAGTTGCTGCTACTGCGCATAGATTTGAAGACAACAAACAAACATGAACAAATCCACACAAACTCACAGGAACAGTCTGGGACCTGGGCATGAAAGGCTGTTTATCACCAAGTCCCAGTTCAGATAGACACTGGAGCTTCAATTCAGGATTTTAAAAACTTTTCCATTTCTGCAAAGTCGCAGTCTAAGCTGCTTTCAAACTTATCTGAAGACAACAAAAAAAGCCTCAGCACAGCCAGTTCTTAAAGACACTTAGTATGTATAGTAGAGCAGCTCATCCCATGCATGATTATTAGAGTAGGAAATCATTGGGGTTTTTTACAAATTCTTTTTGTAAAAATATCTTTAGCAAATTGCTGAGTCTGAAAATTCTACCCTTGCCTTATTTATGTACTTAATACTGCCCAGCATCATCCATACTTTGTTCTAGGCAGCCTCTTTATGCTTCCCTCCACACACTCACCTGGCTATGCAATCACAGTAAAATACTACCAACATCAGAGACTTGCATTTCCTCTTTTCACTCTCCACCCTTGAAACTTGGGCAGAAGACAGGATTTTTTTTTAATGCTGTGCTACCATGCTCTTATTTTGTCCCCAAAATATATCCTGAGACTTTTAAAATCAAGTTACTTGGACAGTCAGAAGCACTGTAACCACATGTTTTAATTTCCTATTGCAGATGTTGTTTCTTTAGATTCACCAGAAGAAAACCCATTTAAGAAACATGTTTTGTTCTTCAACATCTCTATTCCACAATATGAGGAAATCACCAGAGCTGAACTGAGAATTTATATCTCCTGTCACAGAGAAGCTGGGTCTCTCTCTAGGCTGGAAGGCAACATGGTAATTTATGATGTCCTAGATGATGGCCACTGGGAACACCCAGAAAGTACCAAATCTTCCCTTGTCTCCCACAATATCCAGGAATGTGGTTGGAAGATGTTTGAAGTGTCCAGCGCTGTGAAAAGATGGGTCAGGGCAGACAAACAGGAGGCTAAAAATAAGCTAGAGGTTGTTATAGAGACTCAAGCTCTGAGTGGTTTTACTTGTGGGAAGCTGGATGTCAGTGTTACCCCTGACACTAAAAATCTGCCCCTGTTAATAGTGTTCTCCAATGCCCGCAGCAATGGGACAAAAGAGACCAAAGTGGAGCTTCGTGAGATGATTGTCCATGAACAAGAAAGTGTGCTCAAGAAACTAGGGAAAAACAACACTTCATCTGAAGAGGAACAGCAAGGAGAGGAAAGGGCCATCACTGGATCCCACCTGCATTCCTCCAGAAGCAAGAGAAGCGTTGGAGCCAACCACTGTAGGAGAACTCCCCTCCATGTGAACTTTGAAGAGATTGGCTGGGATTCCTGGATCATTGCACCAAAAGATTATGAGGCTTTTGAGTGTAAAGGAGGTTGCTTCTTCCCTCTGACAGATAACGTCACCCCAACTAAACATGCTATTGTCCAAACTCTGGTGCATCTCCAAAATCCCAAAAAAGCCTCGAAGGCCTGTTGTGTTCCAACCAAACTGGATTCAATCTCCATTCTTTACAAGGATGATGCCGGTGTGCCCACTTTGATATATAACTATGAAGGGATGAAAGTGGCAGAATGTGGCTGCAGGTAGTATACAAGACAGAATCTCTAAGAATAGGAACTTCCCCTTTTTCTGTCTTGTGTAAATCTGTGTGATAGTGATGCAAATGAAGAGTCTCAGAAACAAGATTTGGAGCAGGGTATGGGGCTGGTTGTTGATGCTGCTTGTTTTAACGGAAAATTGGCATTTAAAGAATGGCAATTATTGTATATAGCCTGCATTATATATCATGGCAAAGTGAATACTGGATTAAAATATTGTGAGATTGCTTGAACTATGCATTATCTGCTGACAGTGATACAATGTCAATGCCTTATTTCAAACTTTCTGTTTAATCGACTGTATTTAGGTCACAAACTAGAGGATTTCAATGGGGGTTTAGGATGTCCTGCAAATGTTTAACAGCTCTTGAAATCTAATTCTCTCAGTCAACTCTGACATTTTCAACTTCGGTAAAACTCAGTAAATGGAATGCTGTCTGCATGATAAAGTCAGGAATCTAAATCCAGGAAGCCTTTTCTCATATCAGTAATCTCAGAGGCTTTTACAGGCAAATTATTTCTTCCTGTAAGTGAAGATCTGCAGTATTCAAAACAGAAGAGACTCTCACTTATTTCATTCCCAAGTTTCCTTCTGTGGGTAGCAGGTGCCTTAGTTTCAGCTTTCTTATCCTCAATGTCCCTATTTTTACCCCTTTATGGCACATACTTGAATGATAAGAAGTGCAGCCTTCCGCTTCTAAGACACTGCTTCCTAGGAGGAGCAGCAGCCCTTATCGCCGCACAAAGATAAGGAGCCACTTTGACCTACTGCATATTCTTAGTATTTCTTTGCAAGAACATGCAGTCAAATGATGTCCAGCCTTAGCAGCTGTATCCTAAGAGCAGTGGGGGTTGGCAGGGCTCAGCACTTTTGAAAAGCCCAGGCTGCTTATACGGGGGCCTAAATTTGTTGTTCAGAGTCTGGCATGAGGTTCTGATTTTTTAAAAATTTCATCTTAGGAGAAACTCTATTTTACATACAAAATTCTTTCATCCCTTAGAAGTCTGGGAAAAATGGAAAAATGCTGTGTCCTATTACATTGCTGTATGAGAAATATACTATCATACTATCATTCTTCTGACTTTAGTTGTATTTTCACTAAACAAGGATCCCATGTTTCCTATAATTAAAGTAAACTTCCTTTGATGCTAATGGAAGTTGTGCCTGTAAAAGGACAAATTGTCTTCAGTTGGTTGCAGGTAACAGGTGTAAGTGCTGTACAACATCACCATAGTGCACCTCACTTCTACTCCTTCACCACCTTACACACATCTACCTAAGAAACCTTTCGAACAAAAACGCTAACAAACTATGCATTGGTTCAAAAAGATGAAGAATATCGATGATACAGAAATCTAAACAGTATCCTAATATATGGAAGCAACAGAATTTAAATCGATAACATATGTTTTGAATTAGGACAGCCTGTGGGCAAGACGAATTCATTTGGCATGAACAGGTCAGCTTGAAATCCAATACACAGTTTATTTACTATTGTTAACCTAATACAGAGCAAATAGCAGGTGAGTGGGAGCAGGGCAGTAGTAATTCCATCAAGAACTGCTGGTTAGATCACAAACAAGGAGCACAAAGCACAATTCACTTGAATTCTTGAACTGATTTATAGTCTTTTTCTTTAGAACTTGTCTGCAGTTGGATCAGAGCTGAGATCTGGGTCCATGCAAACTCTATACGTCCCTAGCTGCATGCCATTAACCTCTTAAGTTTCCCACAGCAGTAATCATTTTACCACTGGCTTCTGTCGTCTTACAGTCATCCATATATCTTCCTCCTACCAGAGCCCCCTGTATTCTCTCCCTATTTTGTTCCTCACTCCTAAGCTCCTGACATTTTGCAAAACTTTTCTTAAGTGACAGAAACAACCAAACATGCACTTGATGTAATCACATTAGAAGACTTATTCACCCTTGTGTCAATGTAATTGTAGCGAAGTCCCCTCCAGTCATCTAAACACAAGGTCCTAGTTATATTTTGACTTCACTGAATACAGGACTTTGTCCATGATTAAATGAAAAAATGGAGAAGGGGAAAAACTTTCACCAAGAGAAATTCTCAAGAATCNTGAAGTCAAACATTGATCTTTATTTCCCTTGTTTGGCTGGGAAAAAAAAAAATACCCCAAACCATATTCTGGCTCAAAACCTCAGCTCCTAGTTATGCTATCAGAATTCCAGAGAAGACCTACAGATCCCATCACAAAACTGGACTAGAAGCTATTTTTATATTTCAGTGAAAAAAATCAATTGAGCTTCCAGCCAGCTTTAACAATCATGTGCCCATTGGCTTAACATTTTGGTTGGCATGGCAGTGAAATGAAACATGAATCTTTCCAGAGGGTAATGAACAGGGTCAAGAAGAAATGAGAACCCAGTAGTGACAACAGCTGCTGCTACCTTCAGCACGGCTGAAGTGCATGTCAAATTGATGTTCGGCTTTACATTTAGCAGCTTGATTTATGTTTTGTACATTTAATTTTAAATAATTGTTTGAGATCTCTCAGGTTTCAAGTGCTTTGGGATGCAACAAGTCAGCCAGGTGGTCATGATGGTTCTAGAAAGTCCACAGTCAGTGAAGAACAGGTAAGCATCTTGCCCCTCCTTCAAGCTGGGCCCCACTGGACACTGAGAAACCTCTCTCTCATCACTGGGTCATGAATGTTGACCAGCAGCTTGCTGTTACTAAGGAGCAGGTTGGCAGTTGTGCAGTGTCCAGGAGATGCACAGTTAAAATTAAAACTTACTTGTTTAACATAAACACAAGGCTGATGTATGTCCTCCGTCTCAGCCCTATTGCCTATCTGTGTAACAGTCCTGTAACATCGACTCACCAGCTGACTCCACAGCCAATTTTAAGGCTCACCTATAGCACTTCAGTCTGGATAGAAAAACATGGTAAACTGGTGGAGGCTGGTCAGAACATATAGCTGGTGCTATTTTTACATAGCTTCCCACCTTGTCTGTGTACACAGCAGACACAATGTCCCCTGATCTCACCCACTCCTCCATGCCATGTCCCCATGGCTAATATCTGCTCAGATGCCTTTATACTGTAAAAAATCTGTCAATACAGAAACATTAAGCTAAATTAACAATTCCTGATCCTCAGAATAAAATGTTTTGGATGACCTCTGAAGGAAACCCATCATTTCAGACACAGCTATGCCCTACATGGTTAATGCTGTTCCCAGCACAGATGATTTCAGCCTCCTCAGAGCCTGGCCTTTACCACACAGGTAATGCACACAGGTGTGTGGCCATGCACCACGGAGGTCCCCATGACCACACGCTGTGAACTCCGGGATTATCAGCACCTTGCTGTAACTCCTCACAGGCAGCAATGAATCAGTTTGTTACTGCAAAGAGTTGCAAGGTATAGGTAGAAAGACATACTAAGCTGGCAAAGCCAACACAGTACGTGAGCAATGTCTCTTGTCACGCACTAAGTGAGGCAAGACCCTGTCCTCGGACTGCGGGCCTGCTCCGCATCCTCTCTGGCTGCTCTGAGCAGCTAATAGGACACTGCCTGTGACTACACATCCCTTCTCTTGTGTTAACTCCCCAGCGTACATTTGCAGCATGTTCAGCAGTCAGAAACAGTGCAGGTCCCTCGGCAGTCCCAGGGGAGAGGACTCTACACCTGCTCCATGCCACCCCGGCTCTCACAGGAGCCCACCGGCTGCCTCAGAGCCATCCTCAGCCTGACCTCCGCCATCGGTGCTTTCAAAAATCAAACACCAGAAAACAGAAGATCAAAATCTAATACCAAGGACTTAAGGATTTAAGTTTTTCCTATTAAAAATGTAATCATTAAGCAACTTAGAATACTATTTCCATTTTCATAAAATGGAAACATTTCAATATTAAAATAATGCAAAAGAAAACATCCAACTTTAATTTTAATCTATAAAGGTTTGTACAGGATAAGAACTGAAAAACCTTGGGACAAAAATCTAGCATTACTTCTTTTGCCATGGGAATTAGAAAGGAATCTAAGGGTGATATTATTAATTCTTTTTATTTCTCAGGGGCCTAGAAAGCCAACTCAGGAACAAGGTTTCCTTTGTACCAAACAGTACAAGAACAGAACAGAATAGACTGTCTTAGACCATACCTATGCAATCCAGTCATGCCTGTCACAGACAGCTATGAAGTAGTACTGACCCAGACTTGTACATCTATAAATTCAGTGGAGGTTTGTCTAGAAATACTTATTGAAGTCCTGGAAGCATTAAATATTTCATTAGCATAGTCTTGTGCTTGAGCTAATAAACTCTGCTCTCAGTATTTGGAAACCAGCTATCACCTTTAAGTTAATTCTAATTCGCACATATAATTTAAAATATGGCTGTATTAGAAGGCTTTACTAAAACCAAAAGTAGTTTATTCCAACTTTCACCTTTATCCTGTTGGCATCTCTGCCAGTGAAAAAGGTGCTCTTGCTGCCACCTTCAGCTGAGCCTCCTGCTACTGCGGCTTGTGGGTGTCCAGATATCCACATGAGTCTGATGAGGAAATGGTGGGATCAGCTGCGCGTGAGAACTGAGGAATATTGGAGCAGAATATAGAAAGTAAATAATATACAGAAAAACATTTAATCTTTCACTTATGGAAGATTCTTAGCATGTGATTTGAGTAATGCAGGCAGATTAAAAAATACCTCTTTTCGGAGTATGTGGGAAGTTCATACCCACAGGAAGTCAGAAAATGAAATACTTGTGGACAGATTTTAAAGGATCATAAAGTTTTATGAGTTATAAAACCTAAAACTAGGCCTTAGCTATTTAGGCCTGCTCAAAACTAAAATCAAAATAAGAATTTGGCTTGGGTTATGTTATAAATTAGAATAGATGGTAGAGTAATATTTTAGATCTGGTTATTCAGAGTTCAATGAACAGATCTGTATTAAACAACATATTTAATAAAAATTTAAGCTACATGTGCCTCAAAATGAGTAAGCAAATAGTCATTCTCCAAATCTTAAGGAATTCACACTACACAGAAAAGATTCTTACCTTCTAACACCATCTACAAAGAAATACCAGGGTAGCAGCAAATGTTACATGTCATATTAGATTCAGAAATACATACTGAATATTCATATTGAATTTCAATAGAAATAGCTTACTGAACAGATCTAGTAAGTAAAAGTAGTTTTTCCATTGTCCTAGCATTTTAAATTGTGCATGTTGGAAAAAACCATTAATTTTACATTTACATTGTGAAGACGGTTTTGTTTGTATGTGGCAATGATAAAGTACATGAGAATGAATGCGCATAACTTGAGAAACAAAATGACCTGTGGGGTTTTGCCTTATCTAATCTAATATCAATCCCATATATATTTCTCAGTATCTTTGCTTCATAAGAAGCTCAGCTACAGTTTCCAGCACTTCTGATATGAAAATCTTTATAGACTGTGATAAAAAGCAAAATAAATGTCAGGAAAATAGAGAAAAAGGTTTTTTCCTAATCTTAGTATTATACAACAATCACAGACAGGAAAGTGCCATTTTGTGATTTTTAACCTCTAGATAAGGGCTCACTGGGGAGGAATATTGTTCAACTGTGGAAATACTTCCTTAAATGCTACAGAAAATATTGTCTTATAAAGAGTTTAGCAGAGATAGACCTCATTTTGGTATGGAAGGCACAGCTGATTTCTGGCACACTCTGATTAAAAGTACTCAGTTGCTATCTGTTCTTGTCTCCCTTCTGACTATGGTCTTCATGGAAATTCATCTATGTCTGTTACATTCTGAGTAAGATGAGGTGACTGTTAGCACTTGTATATAACATCTGTGACACCCTTTGCAGAGTAAGTTGAAAGTTATGAGTGGCAGGCTTCATTCAGGACACCCTCACATGACGCCAACAGAGTGCATCCAGACAGGCTTAGACCATCTTTAGGCTCTTCCCTCCACAGGCAGCAACATTTTGACAGGAGTGGAAAAACGTGCTCTTCCCAGATTTCCCAGTCTATTCTGGTAGCCACCTCCAGCAAACAGAGGGGCTGGGGTAGCAACTCAATTCAAACTTGAAGCCAGGAGTCTGTTCTTGTATATCTTTGGCATGTCATACTGGAGCTCAGAGTGGGTACAGCCTGCATCCCACATATTCTGATCCTCTTTCAAACTCTTAATACAATAGGGTCTCAAATACATTGTGAGCAGAAGAAAACAACCCCCTCACATTCTATTTTGGTATGTTGAGCCTGAAGTCTATTGGCTGGGAGCTGTCATCAGACATGACCATATGTTACCCAACAGTATTACAAGTAAATCCTAATTGAGTGCAAATTGTGAAGATTAAAGTCATCACAGATTTAGCTGTATTATGTTGAGGCAAATGTGTTTCAAAGTCCTGTTTAAAATGCTGACAATTCTCAGCACAGAAATTAAAAGGCTGTCATTACCTTGGATTTTATGAGCTGTGCTAAACGTCTGTAGTTCCTTGTTTGGAGCCCTTAGTCATGGAATGCAAGAACAGTCCTTTCCAGTTCAGACTAAAAAACACCAAAGACAATGTATTGTCAACAACTTTAGAAAGAATATTAAATATTGATACAACTTAGTCACTGAAGAATCTCCTCATATAAGCACTTTATAAATAATGGTAAAAGGCAGGATGATTGCTGTTCTAACTGTGGTTAAAATCAGCATTGCATTTAAGCAACCCACTTTCAGGATAAGCCATGACCAGCTTGCAACAGGCAATGCATTAACTTTTGGAAACAATTAACTGTTCGAAAGATCTTCCTTGATGATTGAAGTTTATTACTGTTTCATAAGAGGTCTGTGAAGTAGTAAGGAGCTGAACTTCATCTATTGGTGCACTTTGGATGATGCACTCCATTTTAATGAGATTAAAGGTTTAATGCAGATAAAAGATCTGTTCAGTGCACCTGGATTCAACACAGGGATTTCAGTGCAGTTCAGAGTCATTGGAGAGCTATGTTCATCTTGATCGATAAGAGCATCTGACTTCTTCTGTATTCCATACAAAGACAAAATGATCAGGACACATTTCTTGCTGTTTTCAGCACTGATCATGTGCAGCATACCTGCTGAGGAAATCTTCCAGCCAACTCTAGTACTAGACATGGCTAAAGTCCTTCTGGATAATTACTGCTATCCTGAAAACCTAGTGGGAATGCAAGAAGCCATTGAACAAGCAATCAAGAGCGGAGAGATCCTGGACATCTCAGATCCAAAAATGCTGGCCAGCGTCTTGACAGCTGGAGTGCAGGGTGCTCTGAATGATCCAAGACTGGTGATTTCCTATGAGCCATTACCACATGCAGCTCCCAAACAAGAAGCTGAGGGTTCCCCTACCCGTGAGCAACTTCTGAGTCTTATTGAGCATGTGATCATGTATGACAAGCTGGAGGGCAATGTTGGATACCTGAGGATTGATTATATCATAGGAGAGGAAGCTGTGCAGAAAGTTGGAGCTTTTCTTGTAAACAAGGTCTGGAAGACACTGATAGAGACATCTTCCCTGGTGATAGATCTTCGTCACAGCACTGGGGGACAGATTTCTGGCCTTCCCTTCATCATCTCATACTTGCATGAACAAGACAAGAGGCTGCATATTGAGACTGTATACAATCGTCCCTCCAACACCACCACAGAGATATGGACACTGCCAAAGGTATTGGGAGAGAGGTATGGCAAAGACAAGGATGTCATTGTTCTGATCAGCCAACACACCACAGGAGTGGCTGAAGATGTGGCTTATATCCTCAAGCACATGAACAGAGCTATCACTGTTGGAGAGAAGACAGCCGGGGGTTCACTGGACATCCAGAAGCTGCGTATTGGTCCTTCCAATTTCTATATGATGGTTCCTGTGTCACGATCTGTGAGCCCCTTGAGTGGGGGTGGACAGAGCTGGGAAGTGAGTGGGGTAATGCCGTGTGTGGCCACTGAGGCCGAGCAAGCCTTGCAGAAATCCTTGGACATCCTGGCAGTACGCAGAGCAGTGCCTGGTACCATTAGCCGCCTCAAAAACATATTAAAGGACTATTACAGCTTAGTGGAGAGAGTGCCTGCTCTACTGCAGCACCTTGCCACCTCTGACTTCTCTTCTGTGCAGTCATCCGAGGACTTAGCCACCAAACTCAACACTGAGTTGCAGGCCTTATCTGAAGACCCCCGCCTGATGGTCCGAGTAATGATGCCAGGTGAAGCTGCTGATCCCCCAGCTGAGAAGCCGGTTGGAATGGCAGCTGACTTACCTGACAATGAGGAGCTGCTGCATGCCTTGGTGGATACTGTCTTCAAGGTGTCAGTGTTGCCAGGCAATGTTGGCTATATGCGCTTTGATGAGTTTGCAGATGCCTCTGTGCTTGTGAAGCTGGGGCCTTACATTGTGCACAAAGTGTGGGAGCCCCTTCAAAATACAGACAACTTGATCATGGACCTACGTTACAACCCTGGAGGCCCTTCCTCCTCAGCTGTGCCTGTGCTACTCTCCTATTTTCAAGACCCTGCTGCTGGTCCTGTCCATCTCTTCACAACTTATGACAGATGCGCCAACCATACACAGGAGCACAACAGCCAGGCAGAATTGCTGGGCCAGTCCTATGGGGCTAAGCGTGGCATCTACCTGCTCACCAGCCACCACACTGCTACAGCTGCTGAGGAGTTTGCTTACCTCATGCAGTCCCTGGGCCGTGCCACACTGATCGGTGAGATCACAGCAGGAAGCCTCTCACACACCCGTACCTTTCCTCTGCTGCAGCCTGGGCCAGGAATCACCCGTGGCCTGACTATCACAGTCCCTGTTATCACCTTCATTGACAACCATGGCGAAAGCTGGATGGGTGGAGGAGTTGTTCCTGATGCCATAGTGTTGGCTGAGGATGCACTGGAGAAGGCTGAAGAAGTGCTAGCCTTCCACAAGAACATGGGAGTACTTCTGGAGGGTACTGGGCAACTCCTAGAGGCTCACTATGCCATCCCAGAAGTGGCTGGTAAGGCCAGTGCCATGCTCAGCACCAAGCGGGCCCAAGGAGGTTATAGATCAGCTATAGATTCTGAGACTTTGGCTTCCCAGCTCACCAGTGACTTGCAGGAGGCCTCTGGAGACCATCGGCTTCACGTCTTCCACAGCCACGTGGAACCAACACCAGAAGAGCAGCTTCCCAATATGATTCCCAGCCCCGAAGAGCTAAGCTACATCATCGAGGCACTCTTCAAAATTGAGGTATTGCCAGGGAACCTGGGTTACCTTCGCTTTGATATGATGGCTGAGGCAGAAACAGTGAAGGCTATTGGGCCACAGCTGTTGAAGATGGTATGGAACAAGCTGGTGGACACAGATGCCATGATTATTGACATGAGGTACAACACAGGTGGCTACTCCACTGCCATCCCAATACTTTGTTCCTACTTCTTTGAGTCTGAGCCTCGGAAACACCTCTACACTGTCTTCGATCGTAGCACCTCCCGCAGCACAGAGGTGTGGACGCTCCCCCAAGTCACTGGCAAGAGATATGGCTCCCTCAAGGACATCTACATCCTAACCAGCCACATGAGTGGCTCAGCAGCTGAAGCTTTCACTCGCTCTATGAAGGATCTACACCGGGCCACAGTTATTGGTGAGCCCACAGTCGGTGGAGCCCTCTCAGTGGGCATTTATCGTGTTGGGAACAGCTCTCTGTATGCCTCCATCCCCAGCCAAGTGGTGCTCAGCCCAGTCACTGGAAAAGTATGGAGTGTGTCTGGGGTGGAGCCACACATCACCATCCAGGCCAGCGAAGCCATGGCTGTAGCTCAGCACATTGCCAACCTGCGTGCCCAGGTGCCACAGATACTGCAAACTGTAGGCAAGCTTGTGGCAGATAATTATGCCTTTGTGGACACTGGGACTGTTATAGCATCCAACCTTACAAAGAGCATCAACAAAGCCAATTATAAAAGGATCCACACAGAGGAAGAACTTGCCAGGAAGGTGACTGCCATCTTACAAGCTCTTTCTGATGATGAACACCTGAAATTACTCTACATCCCTGAACATGCCAAGGACAGCATCCCAGGGATCATGCCAAAACAGGTACAGTTCTCTAGTACTTAGCTATAGAGATGCCAGCTGGAATGGGAGCATTTAGTCAGATACCTTGTGTTTTTTCTAGCTCATACCCTAAATCCACCCTGATTTACCTGTGCCCAGAGGAGAAGCCAATGCCTGAGTAGGTTTCACGGACTGAGCTATCTCTGACACTTAGGGTAGTAGTTTGCAGAATTAGATGGTAGTTCTGAATGCATAGATTTTGAAAACAACCCTCAGGCTGTGATTCTCAGTTGCCATATGCCACAAGCAAAAATGCAGGGCTTCAGTGTTAGTGTTCATTGTTTCTGTGATCCCTTCTCTTTCAATGCTGCAGCTTTTCCAGCTGTAATTAATTCAGAAAACCTCTAGTTTCAAACCCAGGTTGTAATTTGAGGGAATTTTAGTTGGACTAGAGTAGCAAATGCATACAACTCACTAAACATGCAGCCATATGCTCTTTGATGGACTTTTTATATAAAATTGTAGCAGCTGACATCTATAACACCAGAATAAGCAGCAACCCCTTTGGTAGTGGCAGTGGAAAGTTTTTCTAATTGTATCTCATGCTCAGCATCAGATAGTTTCCCAGTGACCTAGAAATACTTTGGAAGAAGTATCTGGGTGGAAGTTAGGGGACCCCAGGGAGAAATTGATTTTTAATAATCTACTTTTGCCCTTGCTGTGTGGTTTGCATAACAGTCTGTGCTTTGTTCTGAGCCTGAGTGTTTATACACTGGTCTGCCTTGGCAATCTTTCTTGTTCATTGTTGTGCTGGAGGGAGCTCCCAGGAGCACTTGTTAAAATTCCATCTTCAAATTAAATAGAGGGTTAGGATAACCTGATCCCTTTCTTGGATCTTGCTTTCTGGCTACTGCACTAGCATGGCTATCAGAGACGTATTTTCTCCAGGGACTCATAAAATTACTTTTTGAAGAGAATGCGTTTGCTTTGCAATGAACCAGAGTAGACCAAGTGTCAGGTAACTATTAAATGTTTCCTGGGGGAGGAAATCCTTGGATTTCCACCCTCTGAAATTTTTGGCATGCATGATTTAAAGTGGCCATGACCTTTGTGGTATTATCACAAATACTAAGGTCAAGGACAAAGTCTAAGAATTGCCAGGGGCAGATTTTTTTTTTCAAGTTTGTTAACCAAGAGATGCTGGCCCCATTCTTGCCTCTAAGATTAAATGGAAATAATCAATTAAGGGAGTTTTATGTTCCAGCACTCTCCCTCCTAACTTGGTTGAGTGTAGAAAACTCCAGTCTAAAGATATTTCAATGCTTTTGGCAGAGTTCTGTATTCAGCTATTATCAACATACCAATAGTGACACATCATAATTTCTTTCCATTCTACAGAATGTAAAAATCTTGCAAATTAGTCACTGTGTTCACTGAAGGCTGGTAATGAATATTGTCAGTGATTTTTACTTGTTCAGATCTTACTTTATTCAGACCTTAAATGTCGAGAACAGAGGACAAGTATTTTATTTGCCACGACATAAAATTCTGATCCTGATAGTGCTAGTGAAGAAATGCCATTTATATTATTCAATGCCTCTGTTCCACCATAGTTCTTTGTCAAACCAAATGATTGGAAGAGGTCAGGGATACATCCATAAGAAGGAAGTCACACCAGTGTAGATAAAAATCAGGACAAATGTGAGATTTCTCCAAGGTGAAATAATGTAGCAGAGAATCAGGTCTCTTATGAGACTAATATGGTTTCCAGAGGCAGAAGCATCCCCTCAAATTGCTGGAGGAAATCAGAAGTCAAACAGACAAGACAGCATTAAGATGTTAATGAAGACACTGAAGTCATTCAAGGATTTTCCTTGAGATTGAGGTAAAAGAAATTTCACCCGTTCCACAGAGCCCTGGGCAGCAAGAGTACCTCCATCTCCTGTTTCACTTTTGCAGCCATAAGAGGGATGCTTTCTGTGGAACATTTCAATACACTCCAGAGACTAAATACCTTTAGACTACAGTGAAACATACATGATGGCACTAACTGGGTTTATAAATTTAAAAAAAAAAAAAAAATTAAAAATTCAGAAGCCCGATACATGGGCATAGTGGCTCTCATAATCTGTATCACATTTAATCTTTAAAAACCTAAGAGCTAGTTTTTCTCTTGTACTACCTACCTTCCAAACCACCCTCTCCCTTGACAGTAGAATTTTACTGTAAATGACCTTGATGGTGAAGCAGATCCAACACAATTAACTGAAAGTGATGATGAATAACTACAGGAAGGATGGGACATAGGAGACAGACAAGTGAAATGCGTGCAGACCTTTGTATCTGCTGCACCAGAACAGCTGCTGAAGCATTGTACAGGGGAGTGAATGTGTCTCCTCTAAGCAGCAGCAAGGTCACTGCTAGTCAGTCTTGTCAGCTGAATGAATGTCACTTTCCAGTCAGACTTCCTTGAGTCCATTTTCGTCTGTATTTTTTGTGATCCAGAAAATAACATTTTGCTTTTAAGGCAGAGTTCTGTAAACTTGCTGACCTGCAGTTTAATAATACCTGCTTCTTATTCTTCTGTCTCTCTCCCCCTCTCCAGTCAAACCCTCCTCTACAAACTGAAACATTTGTGTTTGTGACTGTCCACCTATGGAAGATCTGCTTGATTTTGGCATAAGTGTTATGCCCATTTTAAGTAACAAGAGTGATTATTTTGGCCCCTTCTTAGTGACCAAATACTTTTAATGTAGTCTTTACACCTAAGAGAATTTTTGTAATGATGGTTTAGATAAGCAGCTGAAAAATGATGATCACAATAAAAGGCAAAAACTAATCCTTTATAAAGAGAAATTGTTCCTGCATTTCAAGTCCTACTGTTTCCAGATAAATAATATGTATATATAGGAGAGTATTATACTTGCTGAAGGACACAACAGTTAAGAGATGTTTCACCAGAAAGAAGTACAGTTTGCTTATATCCCTTCATTAATGAGTGAAATCAAAATGGTCAGCCTCCAAGTGTCAAGATAAATAATCAAATTGCTACATCTATTGCTAACAGGTGGAAAAACAATTGTTATAGGCCCCTATAGTGTTGATTTATATCAACATAACCACAGTAAAGTCAGTGGTACTATGCAAGTTTATGCAAGAGAAAAATGTCTCAAGTTTAACGCTCATTGGCTCTTCACCTTTTGCAATTTTTGCTTCCTTGTTTCTAGGGTGATAGTAGCTCACTGCACAACTCTGGGAGGAAAGTAACTTGTTTAGGGGGGGTCCTGTAAAAATGTAAATGGGTTTTTCAGAGTTCATAAGCTGAGCAGAAGTCAATAGGGTCAAGCTGTTGCGGTAAATACTCATAATCATTGAACTGGAATGGATAAGAAAGAATATAGTAAGTAAGACATGAAATCTTCTGCTACATATAGCTCTAAAGAAAATTCATCTAGAGTATAATATGCACAGTCTTGCCAATGGTTTTCTGGAAAGATGTGGCTCAAGTAGGGAGGCAGCAGAAAAGAGGGACAGGGGCAAAGAGAACACTGAATAAAAGTAGCCTTCAAAAAGTTTAAAGTATTTGAGTTGTTTATCCCGGAGAGAAGAAAACTGAGAGGAGACATGGAAACAGTCTTCAGATACGTAAGAGACTGTTTCAAATATGAAAAGAATAATCTCTTCCCTTGTCCATAGTAAATAGGCCAAGAAGTAATGCACTTAAACAGTACAAAGTAGTGAACTTCGACTGTTTATACTAGATCTTAAAAACATCTTTCTAATAGTAAGGCTGGTGACGTACTAGGGTGGATTGCCTGGAAATCACCCAGTAAAATGTGTGTTGTTAAGTGCAAGTGAGAATGAGCTGTCAGGGCTATAGCTGATCCTGCTCAGTCCTTGAGCTGGGGGCCCTATGAGGATGAACAGCTCCATTCCAGCCTGTGATGTACACAAGGAACCCAAATGTTCTAAGAAAAGTGCAACACTGCCACTCAGCCCTCAAGATCTCATGGTTCTCAGATTAATCTCAGCGTTTACAATGGCATTGCAAGGGTATTGGCTGATAGTATTTTAACAACCAGCAGCTGACAGCACTAGCACCCTTAAAGGAAATCAGAGTTATCTTACAATGGTCAGCACAAAAATAGCTATGAAAAAACAGGTTCCATCAAAACAGACAAAACAACTTAAGGGAGAGATGCAAGGAAAGAATAGGGGGAAGGGAGGCATATTTAGTGGTTTGCCCATGGATGAGGTTGGTGTCAATAACAGAATCGGGGCTCAAACTCCATGCACAAGTCCCAGGGCAGCATTCTAAAATCCTATTCTGTGTGACATCATGTGTTTTACTTAGGCCACTTTCCTGTGGAAGGAGTCTGCAGATTAGGACTGCAGACCCTATATAGTTAATGAAAAAACCTTTTTCCTTGGCTTAAAGTGGAGTTAGCTTGGAGGTCCTTTAGTGTAGCCACATTGCTTAGAGTGTGCACCTGAGGGTTTATATTTAACAACAAGCCATTTGTATGTAAACATTGTCTGACTAAGCAGCAGATCTTACTTTCAGCTGCATCCTGTCCCAGCTTATCCTTGGCCAGCAGACAGGGCCCTGACTTCCAAAGGACAGCATGTAATTGCTTCCTGAAGCTTGACTTACCTCCTTAGGTACCCGCAGCATATGGCCCACGTGCCAGCATCATGAAGCTGCAGTTTTTGCAGGGCAGTAACTCTCTAATGTCAGTCACAGGCTCCTCACCTCTTTTCTGAACCTCTGCTGAAAGGTTCTGACACTTTCTCCGGCATCCCAAAATTACATTCTGAGTGCTTTTCATCTGATTTCCAGTCTTAGAACTTTTAGAATAGATACATTTTCCTACCTTTTCCTGCAGCCATGAACAGCTTTCATTTAGATCCTTGCCCATTTATTTCACCCCATGAGACCTGGGGCTTTAAAAGCAACCTGCCCACCTTGAAATTTATACTGAATTTTCAAGAGTTGGTAAAACTGAAGTCCTCAGGGAACAAAAATGTGATGCATCACAGTAAAAGAACAAGTCAAGAAAAATTTTGTCAGACTGTTAGTATTCTTAGCATGTTTATGGATATGCATTTAGCAGTTATCACTGGAGACAGAGATAAGACATTTGTGTATTCAGTTAAAATACCATTAGTAAATGGCTGAGAGCAACACATCAGATTTATTTTTAGGTGTTACTAATGAGTGATGTTTATATTTTCCTCCTGGGGGGGAACCAGTATCTCTGAACTAGACATAAGTTCTGTCAGAACAATCAATGCATGCTGGATATATTTTTCAAAACTGTGATTTGTTAATCAAAGTACAGTGTGCAGATCAAGTAGCATTGCTGTCACTGGGAAGTGGATGGGAAATGACAAACTCAGCAGTGTTGGACTGATATGTTTACAGTCCAGATACAATCATTATTTTCACAAGGTATAATGATATAGAAGGGTACAGAAGAGTTTTCTCTTACCATCAGGTCAACAACAACTGGCCAATGGGGCTTTTAAATTAATGATTGAAATTTTGGTAGTTTTGGCATACATTGGGGAATGAATGATGAAGTGTCATATGATGGGTAATTTTCCCCTAGGTAACCTTGAGCTGTGTCAAACACTGCTGCATTTACACACCTTGGAAAAAACCTCTTTCTGCTGTGGCAGACCTGCTTTTGGCAGGAGCACAGCTCCAGGTCAGAGCACTATATAGAGGTCAGGAGATTACTTCACTTCCCTGTAGTGGCAGAAAGCCCAAGTGCCTGCCCTATTCTGTGGCGTGTTGTAGACTGGAAAAGCACCTCTAGCACATGGCTCTCTGCTGACTCCTTGTTCTTTTGAGTGTAAAAGCATGGATTTTCTGGGGATGAGCTATGGCAGATGCCAGGTGATTAAATAAAAAGGTATAACACCATTTTCACAGCAACCCTGAGGAGAAAACACCAAATGGCTGAAGGTCATGTAAGTCATATGTATTCTAAAAGCTCAGAGAGACTACTCCATTTTCAGATACTGCATACAAAATAGAAGTTTGGCAATAGGAGCTGGCTATTTCCCAATGCATACAGGGGTAACTAGGATAACTTTATTATTTGGCTACACATTGCTACTAAAAAATGTCTGCTGTTTAATAACATAAGCTAAGCAAAATTAAATAAATCGCAACCTAACACGTGAGGCTCCAGGCACATGGCCACCATATAAGAGATTTAGCATATCCACTTCATGAGTATCCTAGCACATGCCCAACACCTCAGGTTCCTCACTGTCACAGGGACTGGGTCATTAAGAGGGGCTGAGGCCACTGGCACCTGCAGCCAGCAGCTGTTTGTCCAATGAGGCCAATCAAGAGATTATGAAGGTCCCAGGTGCTGTATTTAGAAACAAGTCATAAAGGCACCATGTGGGCTTGGGTGGCAGGCCTGGGATCTATACTGCAGTCTGGGATTGATCTTGTAGTCTCTTTGCTTCAAGGAAATTCTTGTATTTTTGAAAAGTAAACTGAGCTCTGGGTGCTTGATCTGGATTCCAGGAGTGTTATTGATGGACCTTATACTGCTCAAAAATGCATCAGGCAATGCTAACCTATGTTCAGTGTGCAAAAATATTGTAAAATTTATTACATTTTTCAAACTTGGTCACATTCCTCACACATGTCCCACCTGGATTAAACAAGATCCATGTAATTTTGTGTCAAACTACCAGTGCAATCATTTGCTGAAATGATTTGTTTTGCTTTTCTGTATTCTTTCAGATCCCTCCGCCAGAAGTATTTGAAGATTTAATTAAATTTTCATTCCACACAAATGTATTTGAAAACAACATCGGCTATCTGAGATTTGATATGTTTGGAGACAGTGAACTTCTAACCCAGGTGTCCGACCTAATGATAGATCATGTTTGGAAGAAAATTGTTCACACAGATGCATTAATCATAGACATGAGGTAAACCTTTGAATGGCAAGTAACCAAAGCTCTTTAAAAACAGCATTTTATTTGTAACAGTGAATTAGCTTTACATGGCTTGCTGTCCTGTTTACAGGCTAACATTGCTAGGATTAAATGAGAAAAGGAAAACAGCCAAGGAAAATAATAACAGTCTGGAAGAATATTTCAAGATAAATTGTATCATCACTTGAGATGTTTAGAAATAAATAGGCAAATTTAGGGAATAGTTTGCAGAATGCAATACTGGATGTTACATGTGTTTTATTTCTCTAATTTCTTTCTAATCTAACTCTCCATGTCCCGCATATATATATAAATAAATCTTTTACTTCATGTAGTGGCCAAGATTCAACAGTCAAAAAGAACATGTTTAAGGCTGTGTTGCAACACTTAGTTTGCCATATCTGCAGTGCTGAATAATTCTGGGCAATCAGGTCTGTACAGAACAGGCCCTGTGCACAGAGGTACTGTAGCACTCCTGGGCCCTGCTGCACCAAGCTGCAGCATCATACACCTGCTCTCTGCTCAGAATTCTTCTGGACACTTCGGTGTGTCAACAGTGCTCCAAATCCTATGAGCCATAAGATGTCATCCATTTGTCACCAGCTATCAAAGCAGATTATATATATATATATAAAATATACATATACATATACATATATATATATACACACATAAATGTACATTTCCTACACAATATTTAGGGAAGTAATTCTCTTGTTGTGGTCCAGAGCTAATGTGTGTGAGCCCAGAACATTAAAAATACAAACCAAAGAAAAGAAAGACTTTGTAAGAACTTGGTTTTAATGTTAGAACCACTTGCATCTACTGTTATCATGGGGCTCTTAATATTTGGTAATCTTCTTAATATTCTTGTGGGATTTTCAACATAGAGAGGAAACGTTGAGCACAGTGATGAGAGCAGAGACAGAAATCTCACTAAGTGAGCACAGAAGAGTCAAGGCAGCAACTGACATAACACACCCATGACTGAATTTGAATCCAGCAAAAGCACCACCATCTTCCAGTAGACTTGAGATAGGATTGGGACTTTCCTCTTTCTTGCTCCAGTTTTCTCCCAAACTAAAAACTTTAGGGCTGGGGGCACTGAAACAGCAAAGATGAAATCATCTCTCAGGTATGAAATAGTATCATTATAGCTCTTTTCATGTGTTGTTTGGTTTTGGTTTATTTTTTTTTACATTTAATGTGTTTTCAGTCCTTTCAGTGCACATAAGAGACCCATTCTCTGAAGGCAAATAAAAGAGAACCCCAAAAAATCTTTTGAAATTCTCTGTCAGCCAATCTTATAATTTTAAGACTGATAATTTAAATTTTGCATGGGATTAACTGTAATGAATAATGTTTCTCATTTTACAAGTTTTCCCCCCTGAAACAGCTGGGCCACTCATGAATTTCATATCTGGATAATGTCAATTTTGCATGGGATTAATCATAATGCATTATGTCTCTCACCTTAATAGTTCCCCTTCATAGAACAGCTGTGCCACTCATGAACTTCATATTTTTAACTCTCACAGCATTGATAGGAGACACTGATAAACTAAAAGGCCTCCCTAAGGTCACATAAGACATCTGTAAGAAGGAGTACTAGCATTCAAAATTTAAGTTAAAACTCTGGCAACTGCTCAGTCATTATTACTGACTAAAGTTACTGCAGTTTCACTGTCTGCAAGAGAGTCCCAGGAAGAGCATTCCAGCCTTGCCCTGCCTGTCACCAGCTGATGGCACCTGTGGGAACCTGGGCTCTGCTGGCCTGAGTGTGCAGCAGCAGCAGCAGCAGCACCTCCTGGCAGCACAGTACTCTCAGGGACATGCTGAAGAGAGTTGTTTAACTTCTAGCCAATCACAGTGTCAATCACACAGCTCCCAAATGCTGAAGAATAAACATGTGGCTTCACTCTTTAGAACAGAGGCCTCCTGGATTGTCGGATCCTTTTCTGGAGGTGAAAAATCTTAGCTATAGATTGAACTGAATAAACTCATTTTCCAGCAGGTTTTTGCTGGAATGCCTGTGCTAGGTACTCCAAAAATCACCTACAGGAAAGTACTGAATCAGTAAGTAAAGTACAAGCATTTCTAGAGCTGTATGTGCTCTAGTATTAGTGAAAAGTGACAGACAAAAATATTTTAGTAGTTAATTGTATGTATTCATAGCAGAGGTTCTCCAATGACAGGCTCTTCAGTAAAATTAATCTTCAGAGACTGCTATGGAATTAAACTGCAACCAAAGTTTTCAATTATGACTGTGCTAAATGAAGCAATGGACACAATCTTTAGACACCGAAAAAATAACCTCATTTAAACCATTGTTTTCTCATCTTGTGTAGCAAAATATAAGAACACAACAGTTCTACAAACACACGCTGCTTTAATTGGAATCTACTTTTATGTAGTAGGGTTTAGGTATTCCTAAACTCCTTGCTGGCTACATCAGAAACAAAATGGGTTACTAAGAGGAGAATAAGAATCTGATGTTTCTCTGCAGATTCAGAGTCTTTGCTTACTTTTTAATTTTTTCTAAGTAACATAAAGAAAAAAAAAATAGACTTTTAAGTTTTGTCTTTGCTTTTGAAGTTAGTTGTGGGCAAAAACGATCCAATACTCTTAGACAGGATTTTGTTTGTCTGATACACACGCAAATGCTGATGGGGGAGAATGAATGTAAATATAACAAAATGTAGCCATAAGCCATTTCAGGAGTGATATTAAGGAACAATACTTGGAAGGGAGATTAGCTGGCTGGCACAAATTTTCAATTGTTTCTTTAATATTTTTAATTTTTGAAAAGGTACAATATCGGAGGCTCCACTGCACCCATAGCAATCCTATGCTCATATTTCTTTGATGAAGGGCACCCAATTCTCTTGGACAAAGTTTATGACAGACCCAGTGACTCAGTAAAGGAGATATGGACCCAGCCCCAGCTCAAAGGTAAATGACAATTTTTCAGAGTAGCTTTTCATGTCAGATGTGTCTCCTTGTCACTTTAAAGTGAGCCATTAAATCCTGTAACTCATTTGGTGAAAGCACTTGCCACACAGCTCAAGCTGTTTAGAGAATGTAGAAACAAAAATGTGCATTTCAACTATGTCACTAAATGCCATCTACAAATAACAATTTATCACTCCTAGAAATGGGATATGTTAGGCACAGAGGTTTGTAAATTGGTCCCCAGAAGTTTACCAACTACTGTGTACAGCAGCTGTAACTTGTTGCTTTTAAAAGCTGCCAAAATTAAAAATGAATGCAGTGTTGCCTAGACCTCTAGTAACGTCTCTTCCAACACTCCCATACAGTTTTTAGTTCCCTACTACCTACCTGTGTGATCCTCTACATCAGTAGATGAAAACACTGTAGCACCCCAGTTTGTCCAGAAAAGAGAAAGAAAAACACTAAATTTTGTACGTCTGGGTGAGTTTGAATCATTTGGCAATGTGTCACACACACCCCACACATACCCTGCCCCAGTTTGTGGAAGTTGAAAGGATGCTGCAACATGAAAAAACAGAGCTCTTCAATGTTCATAAACTGCAGTTAGACTACTAAAAAGCCTTCCACATGGGGTTTAATTATTTTCCCCTCTTAAGCTGAGACAGTAGCAAAAAAGTTAATGTTGTCTGCAGCTGTTGGCCTGGATCATGCTGAAATGGTTAAACTTTGTCCCAGTCTGCAGGATCCATCTATTTTCCCAGGCAGTCAGAGGTGGATTGTGCTTAGGGATATAATTTCTATGGACACATTCCAGTTCCCATCAAAGAGAACAGATTCATTAACTTCAAAGGAGCTGGATCTGGTCCTGTATTATATATATCTACCGCGAGAAGTCTTCTAATGGTTATTATGTTTATAGTGAAATGAGAAGACCAAAGATGGTGTGAAAATTAATTATCATGCTATTGGGCCCCTCTCTTAGAATTTAGCATGAGAATTGTATGTTGTACTATTACTTACTTACAGAGTGACATTTTTAGAGCAGTTTGATTTTCGAGTTATCAAGTCCTAGCTATTACCCACTGGCCACTTTTTCGAAGAAACTGAATTCTCAAAAAGTATCTAGCATTCAGAAATATTGAAAATATCTGAATATGTTCAGATATATGGAAAATCAGGTTCAAAGCCCTTCCTATTCCTGTCAGCTGTTTTATGTGAGAAAATGAGATACTTGGCTCAGATCCTAATAATAAAGGGGTATTTGTTGAAGGGTTTAGAACAAAGGCCATGTATAGTTTCCATTTACAAACTATAAAAAAGCTGTGGGAAACAACTATAATTGTAATTTCATAAAATAATGTCTGCACAGTTGCAGGCCAAGCTCTGTGACAGCCATGTGCCTAGAGCAGGGATGAGGGTGAAACTGAAGATGCTTCTGAAGGAGTTTTGACTACTCCTGCAATGGCGAAAAATGTCATTTTTCTCACCTGTTTATTCTGCTACTCTGAGGAGATCTGGAGCTCCTGTAACAGTCAAGGCCACAGAAGAGCTAGCAGTAGTAATCATGAGCTGGTTTCTCTCCTTTGGAGCTCATAACCAGAAACTGATGGCACAAGAGCACCATACAGGGAGGCAGCTTTTTTTTTTCTTTCTTTTTTTTTTTTTTTTTTTTTTTTTTTTTTTTTTTTTTTTTTTTAAAACAGCATATAGTCTGGGCTAGTGTTAAAAGTACTTTAATACTATCATAGGCACAAAGTAAATTTCCAGACTCATTGTGTTGTTAATAGCAGGTAGGGAGCAAAACGTCTATCTTGGCTTCTCTTTGCTCTATTATAAAAATAAATCTCTGAAAATGTATTCATTTCTGATGGGTTTTTCCTACCATACAGGAGAGAGATATGGCTCTCAGAAGGGGCTGGTAATCCTTACCAGTGCTGTGACAGCTGGGGCTGCTGAAGAGTTTGTCTACATAATGAAGAGACTGGGCAGAGCCCTCATCATTGGGGAGCAGACCAGTGGTGGCTGCCATTCCCCACAGACATACCAAGTAGATGAAACCAACTTCTACATGGTCATCCCCACCTCCAGATCAGTCATCTCTGCAGACAGCACCTCTTGGGAAGGGAAAGGAGTCCCTCCTCACATAGCAGCACCAGCTGAAACAGCACTCCTCAAAGCAAAGGAGATGCTCAATGCTCACCTACACAGCTCCAGATAGCCCAGTGGAGGAACACATCCCTAGTTCTTATGAAAAGCTAGCTAACTACCCAAATATAAACCCTAGAAGGAAGTGGGACCTTCATTTCAATCTCTGTGGTCAGTGATTGGGTCCCTGTACACAGCTCAACGTGACTCCTTTGCAACATGATGGCATTTTTCCCCATTCTGTGGCACCCAGCTCTTTCTGTGCATGGTTGAAATACTTCAATAATTCACTAGGGTTTCTGGATTCCTCTCTTGTAATCAAACATAAATGTTCAGTCTGTCAGTTTTTAAAAATGTAGCTACCAAACACAGATTTCCTTTCGTCCATAGAAAATCCCAGTTGTCAGTATTGAAAACATGTGAACAACTAAAGACAGAAAAGGCTCTTCTTCTTTGGAAACCATGTACATTCCTATTTATACATCTTTAAAAATTACCTGTAGCTGGAAGAGTCTGTTTTCCAAACTGCAAGAGCTAAATTAAGTCTTTTCTCCATTTCATCGTTTAGATGTACCAAAAATAACCATTCCCAGTCTGTCAGGGTTGCTGAGACTCCTGGTGTTTGAAAGGAACATGCCTGCTTCTCTCAGTGTCTGTCAGAGGGGAGGATGAGCAAGACAAAAGCAGTTCATTGATTCTTCTACCTAGTGCCCAGTTCAACTGACTCAAGGAAAAGAATCATGTTTTTACTCAAGGCTAAAATTAGATTGCTCAGTCCTGCCCCAAAGACAGAAAAGAAAAAAAAAAAAAAAAAAAAGAAAAAAAAAAGAGAGAGAGAAAAAAGAAAAGCTGAAAAATATCCTTCGCATCCTGCTCTCAGGCTACATATGAGCTGATAGTGTATTCCAGGAAAACCCATAGAGATATTGACATGAGCTTAATGCACAGCATTCCTTGTCTTTCCTACAATTCTTAGTTAAACATATATCTTTATAATTATTTAGACATATGTGTAACTTTAATCTAGATCTCAGATTTTCTCATCTCTACAAAATGCCAGTTGTAAGGTAATTAAATTAAGGAAATGGTACCCCAAAATTCAGTTAGAGTCTACAGCAGCTACACATTGGTGTTCATTTGCTCATTTGTAAGTACCTACCTTTTTTTTTTTTTTTTAATAAATTGTGTTAAACACTTGATTTCAAGTTTTTACAGGAAGAAAATTTTAAGAACTAAACAGATTTTCCATCTTTTTTATTACTTGTCTTATCAACTACACTCAATGTGATAACTAACCTGAACTCTTCTGAGACATTTTCATATTCTGATTTTTATGTACTAGCTTGTTGTTAAACTTCTGAGTGTTGTGGAAAATACTTTAATGAATCAAAACCCATACAGAATTTCATGTAAAGGGATATATGTATGAAGAATATTAAATATTCTTAATGTGGAAAAAAATGGACTAGTCAATGAATGAGTAAACAACACTAATGTATTTCTTTTAATGTCTTTTAAGCCTCTTTAATATCTAAATGATCCAGATAAACTGCTTTGTTTTCCTAAAAACAATCAGTTGTGCTGTCATGTACAAACAATGTTAATTCTTAAGCCAAATATTTAGAAACTTTAGCCACCCATTCAAGGACAAAAAGCTGTACCATGTGGGCACAAATAGGAAATAAATTCTTCCCAGAGTAATATGGGAAATACGTATGTATAATAAATATGTCTAGAAATTGGAATCCAGCTGGAAAAACAAACAAAGAAGATGCAATTGCTGTTGGGCCCATTTTAAATCAATAATGCTGTTAATTCACTAAAGTGATCAATTTCAGTAGAAAACTCTTGTGCAACCTTGAGAAATTTTATTACGGGACAAAATATTGTTTTCTATTTCATAGTACTGGTTAATTAGTATTGAAACTGTCAGGCTTAACAAAGGCCAGTGTGTTAAAGGAAATTTTTCTCATATTCACAAACTGCTGTGTCATAGTTATGCTCATCTCAATGAGTTTAGACCTCACTGAACTACAGTCAGTAATTGTGTAGAAAATTACACTGCATTGAAAGATCTGAAAATCACAAAAGCACAAATTCAAATTAGTTATGGAAAGTCCATGGTTTGTGGTTTAAATGAGAAAGTTAGAAGGTTTTTAGGGAGGGACAAGCAATTTGAGGAGTGCCCTTCCAGAGTACAACAGGAAATGTGATGAAACTGCCCCTCTTCTCTCATCTGGTTCCAGAGCTGACATGGACATTCTACAGTTCATAGCACCATTTTCTTATCATCCCGCCTAGAATAACTTCCTGAATTTTAATCTTAATCATGTTCCTTTTAAAGGCAGGAAGAAAGGAGTTATTGTATTAGACTACCTAGCAGTATCATCTTTCTCTTTCCAGCATTCATAGAACTCTAACCAAGAAATGACAGCCAGCTTTTATTTCTTTGGTGCTGCCTTAGACTGGTGATTTTCAAACTGTGCCCTGCAGATCCAAGGAAGCATACAGACTGCCTTGATTCCTGAAAAATTACCTCATAAAAAGCAAGTAAATATGTATTTCTCAAAAGCACATGTGAGTGTCATTTCGATGGAAAAACACATCTTCATCAGAAAAAAATCAGGGATCAATGATCCGTGAGTGCACAAATATCGTAATCTGGCATTTCCTATCTGTAAACTCATTATCCATTGCAGAAACACAGCCTGCACAGCTAAGCTTGACAGCACTGTGTTGTGTCCTTTTTCACTGATCCAGAAACACATGTCATGAGAAACAGTTATTTGATCAAAATGAACAGTTAGTTGCTAACAAAGACAGGAAAAGAACCAGTCGGCTCACTGCAAATTGTCTCCTCTTGTTTTAAAAACAAAATTATTTTTCCCCCATCCCTAGCATTTCTACTTGTAGAAAAGACAGAGACCCCTGCTGTAAAATCACAGTATTTCACAGGGACAGAACGCAGTCCTTCATTTCTCCACAAACCCCATGTTCTAGTGGAGTGCTTCCCTTCCAGCAGGATTTCATCTGCACCAATTTAAATTTTCAGACTTCTAGACATAAGGGGAAATAAGCTTCCAGCATGACTCAATTATAGGAAGTTTGTTTTTCTTTGTCTCGTTAGGCTTCCTTCTGCCTGTTTAATATTTGGTTCACGCAGCTTTAATATGAGTATTTTCATTTAAAGAAATAAAATCTGCAAAAATTTTGGATAAGCCCCCTGGTTTATGTAACCCAGTTTAGATGAGACACTCAGTTAAATTTGAGACACATAAAAGATTTTCACTGTGCCTGCACAAGGAGCTTTATACAAGAGCTGGTTTTACACATAGGGAATCAAGTTCTGGTTCTGTTGGCATCTGTGTGGTTTTGCACTGATAGCAGCACAGATGCAGTAGGCAACAAGATGTCATGTTGTTTGGCTGTATGGTTTGCTGTGTGTTTAAAATAAAGTCTTAGTTCACAAACCTCTTTACCTCAGAATAAGAAGCAATTTGTTAAGGCAATCTTTATGCTGATGGCCACCTACAAAAAAAACAAGGACAGCATTGTACACACCACCTGCAGTGTGATTTCCATGTTGCAAGAGGGAAATCCTTAATCTTTGCCCCTGAGCTGGAGGAGGTGAGGGAAGTACCAGAAATAAAAGTTATTATTAGCCTCTCCTCATTTTTGCATTTTGAATCAGCTCTGCCACTCTTTGTAACTGCTTCTCCTCATAACTCTCTGTGCACAGAAGGCATTCCTCCATTGCTTGGCATCACAGTATATAAACTGCTGTGGCTGAGATATGCCCACAAGGAAACTGGGCAAGACTTCTTACCTTGTCTTTTTTTCCAAAGAAAACAACTCCATGACATAAAGGGAAGCTATCTCTCCATGCAACCTTGCTGCCTGCTTAAGCCTCATACCATAAGCAAAGTGAAGAAGTTTGATTACTGGTGAGAACTCTCAGGCTGTAGGTCTAGCACACCATTTGAAGAGTTTCAAGACTTAGCATCTGTTTTTCAGTGGTTGATTTTCTACGCTTTGCCCAACACAAAATCAGTGAAATCATGTAACCAGTAAGATTTGGTACTGCTTCATTCCAATCCAAATTATACACCAGGTGGAGTGCACTGGAAAAACAGGCATTTGGAGCAGGGTAATGTTGAAGTGATGTGCCAAAATAATACTGGGGAGCATTATACAGCTAGTCCTGTCTTTTTCCAGAAGAAATCTGAAGCTAGGTTTCTAATCATAAAACTGTTAAGAAAATATTGCATCTTTCAGTAAGTACAGAAGAGAATATTTTGCAGTAATGGTACCAAAATATCTTTAGTCTTATTTATACTGGGCCAGGCTGATCTTAAAGTAATTAATATAAATCAGGAGTAGCAACATGGAATTATTCTGGATTTGCACTGGAATAAATGAGATCACAATCTGGCCTAAACTACTAATGGGAAATATAACCCTGACCACATATGAATGCAGTTACACCACAGAGTCCTTCATTACACTTTATGGACACTGACTTCACAGTAAACCGGCTGGCACCCAGGTGGAGTGAAATTTGGCCCATTAAACTTTGCCATAAATATATTCCTTACACAGTAAATGTTATTGGACACAAAATAGAGATGGAAAGATTACAAGGAAACCACACCATCCCCTACTCAATGCAAGGTTGTTCCCTGTGCCCTGTGTTTCAAAGTCTTTGTTCATTTTGGTTTTTAATGATTCAAGTGAAAGAGCTGCCACCACTGACCTTGAAAAGCTGTGTTACAATCCAACCAGAACTGTCTCCTAAATTCAAAGGCATAATGTAACAGTTTTATCACTTATGTTTCAAAAATAAAGCCGTGGTGCACAGCCAGTGGTTGGCCTGCAATAAGAAAAATATTTATATTAATAGGAAACAGCCACTTATTAATGTTCAGCAGCAATATAATGGGAAGAATACAATCTCCTGACTTATAGAAATCTCCCAAGAGGTGACAGTGAGTGTGATATGTTGGTTCCAGCTGACAGCCTAAGACTGTTAGTCTCTCTTTTATCTTTCAGATGTGTTTACTTGCTGATACTTGCATTATCAGGCTAGGCATTGTCATGGTAACTCAAAATTCTGTCCAGTATTCAAAAACCACTGGAGTATGGTGGAACATATAGAGCATATTGAAATGTCCTTTACTCTCAGCTGGGAAATGAGTGGTTTCTGATCATTCTCTGTCTGAAAGGGAATAATAGCCCTTGATGAGGCAGGGGAGGTTAAGAGACAGGCCACAAAAACATCAGACAACTTGAAAAAATACTCTACAAGAGCCGGAGAAATGATTGCTTGAAGAACACAGTGTCATAAACTATCAAAATCAAACCCCTAAATGGATTTTAAAAGTAACAAAAGGCTAATTAGATGGGCAACAGTAACAACCATGTTTCCTCCCACCCTGAGCAGTATAAATTTATATGCTGCTGAGACTCAGCAAAGCTCAAAACATAGTAGACAGGAGAAAATTGTCTCATGGACAGGCAAGAGAAAGAATATGCCACTTTCTTTTTTAAAAAGTCAGAATTGACCCATGTAGAAACCAGAGGATAGACAAGTTGGTCTAATGCAGTGCAATTCATGGATGCCTGTATCATTCTGTGTTTCTCTTCTAGCAGTTACCAGAATAGAGCCTGTCATCCACAATTAAAGTGTGCAGATTCTATCTATCAGTAGCTAATTGTAACTCAGATACCCTAAATGCTTCCTTTGGTATATCCAAAACCTGAAAACCACAGGCTAAACTCTACTCCCATCAGATCTGTATGCCTACTAAATTCACACAAATCTTAGAATATTTGCTTCCTGTCTAAACAATAAGGTTGACAACAGCTTACATTTTGATACAGACCCACGCTGATTTCACTGTGTAAAAGATATTTCAAAAGCAGCAGAGCCTAGAGCAGAACTTGGATTTTCTGCTGTACAAGTTCCATCCTCTTTGGCAGCCTGCCGGTCAGTTGTTGACAATCATAGATTTCAAACAGTCTTAAATTCAGGTCCTTTTCAAAGTCAAGGAGATGATAAGATGTTGAGTTTTAACTCAAAAATTTGGTAAGAGAGTTGATTCAGCTAAGATAAAGGAATAAGAGTCCACCAATACTGCTCGAAATGGTAACTTGCTTTCTTTTAACATATAAGCTCTGATTTTTCTAATGCTTAAAGGTTCCTCATTCAGTGAGGTGGTTGTTCTTTCTGTATTTACATTGTACTGCACGGACACCAGCAAATCAAATATAAGCAAAGACAACTCTGTTTGCAAATCTATAATTTTGTTCCTTACTCTGCAAATTAACACTGCATGCGGATTCATTTCACTATTTTATTTCCTCAAAAATAGGTTGACAAGGGCTAAGTTGAGTTCTCAAAAGTTAAAACCCACTCAGACTCTTGTAAACATTTAATATTTTTTCGCAACACATCTATTATAAATTATTATAAACAGTGATTTCCTGAAAGAAATTAATGTAAACTCAAAAAGAAATGGATTAAGGTGAACTATCATTCCCTTCTTCATCCAACCTGCCCGGTCCCCTGGTGACATCTGTCTGCACAGCTCTAATTGTGAGAAGTCATGTGCCGGGATAAGTGATGGCGTTCTCGGAAGTACTCATGGCAAATGGGACACGTCAGCTTCTCCTCTCGTCTCCTCTTGCACTGGGATTCACTTGAGGAGTATTCTTTTTTGTGATGTGACCGCATGTGGAAGACTAAATCAGATGTCATGCGAAAGGACAGGTTGCATTTGGCACACCAGTTCTGGGCAGCCACTCCAAAGGATGTGAAGGTGGGGGGAAGAAGAGTCAAGGAAGAGGAGGAGGAGGAAGATGAGGAAGTGGTGGTGGTGTTTTGTAACTGTCCTGCTTGCTTGGGCCACGGTTCTGAGGTATATGGGAAAACATTGCTCCGAGTGATGCTTGTCTGCAGCATCTGAGCACTACACAAATCACTGATAAAGAACTTGGAATTGAGAAGAGTGCTGCAGCACATGATGTCTGCGGTGGCAATGAAGCCAGACAGCTCCCCCAGGCTCTTTGCTGACTCACTCATAGGATGAGAAGAATGTACTGCAGCTCTTTCTGTTACACACTTACTGGGTTTGCTGAAAGCACTTTTCTGTTCTCCTCGAGCTCTGGTGGGCCAAACAAAGGAGAATGCACTACCAGAGGAGTTCAGCAACACTTCCTTTGACACCTGCTCTTTACCAAGTGTGACTGTGCCATCCTCCTGTTCTGCCTCCTGCAGTCTCTCATTCCTCAGCTTCTCTTTCATCCTCCTGACCTCAGTGAAAGCACTCTGCTTCTGCTCTAAAGCATCCTTCCTAGCTGACTGCCTCCCTGAACTAAGCTTCCAGAAAGAACCAGCCAATGCATGCTCTCCCTCAACCTCCTCCTTGCCCCCACAGTTACGTTCCTCAGTCAAATTATTGGTTTTCTCCAACAGCACTGTTTTCCTGCTCCTGTTGTTCTCAGCCTCTTCAGATTTTGCTCTCCTTTCTCCGGTAGGACCATGTGCATCACCTTTACAAGCTGCCATTTTGACTTCCAGGTCCCTTGCCAGACTGTGGAAATTCGTGGTCTGCCCAGCTAAGTTGCTCTTTTCAGTTTTAGGGTTCTGGAGGTTTCTCCACAGTAGAGCACTCTTCTCTGGGACACAGAGGAAGCGGACGTGGGACAGATAGGAATGCTCACATTTAAAGACTCCGTCACATTCTTGGCATCTCAACTCTGCAGAAAGAGACAACAAGGGATGAGTTTTGCAAAGGTGGAATCATGAGTGGATGCAGATCCTGATCCTGGCATTGACACAAAAAACCAGAAACAGCTCTTGTGTCATACAAAGTTACACATGGTAAAACTAATGCCAGTGCAGAATGAGGTCCCTTCCTGCTATGCAGAATGGTTCACTCTTATTTGCTTCCATGCTTCCATGCTACTGGCAGAAAATATTCCATTTAGACTCTCGAACATAGAAGTTATTACATAAAATGTAATTATATTACATAAAAGTACATAAAATGGCCAGTACACCATGATCTAGATAAAACCATTTAGATTTTATAATGATTTGAAGTCTAAACCCAGATTTGGGTCTACATTTCTTAACTAAGTCACTGGCTTTAATTCAGGACGAACATTAAATACTATATATCCAAGCACAAATGAGTTTTAGACCAGGATTCAAAGATTTTTACATCACCCTCTATTTTTAGGATACTCTGGAAGTTTAATACCATTCAAAAATCATCTGACCTTTATGCCTGAAGCCCTTACTCATGCTCATTTGGCAAGCTGTTATAAGCCTTAAGGCACATGTCTGTGGCACAGAAAAAGTTTTTCAAATTGAAATAATGCCAGTGATGGGCAGGAGGAATAAGGAACACTCTTTTCTTGTGGTCTTCAGACCTACTGCACCTCTGGTTCTTTGGGATGATTGATTGCTCATGAACAGATGATACAAAATTCAGCAATCAACACATTTATGGTACATCTTAACCTTTGTAAACTATATCCATGCCATGTTATTTCACAACACGGCAGTTTCAAAATGCAAGAGATGCCAGACAGAACCTGAGGCCTGGAATACATAGGAAAGTTCATAAATTGGTTGGGTCGAACTAGAAATTCCTAATTTGGGACTCAGCACAGCTTAGATTACTTTACAAACTACAGAAGCTGAACTTTTTATAAGAAAATAAGGCCGCTGAAATGGAACATTATCCCTGTGAGATTGAAGTCTTGAGTCTAGATATAGTGTTTCAGGTGCAAGTAACACCCTTCCCTGGTAAATCCAAAGGGCTGGCAGTGTGTGTCTACACAGAAACTAACAGAATACAGTGAAACCACCTGGAATGATTTAGTTGGTTCCTGCTATGAATGTGTCTGTATTAATTTAATACTAATTAACAGACAAGTGCATTACCATATGAATTTGCTAAGGCATATCTTTACCAACCTACACCTTTACTAACCAATCTATACAAGTTTTGTTTAAATGAACTAAAGGAAATCTAGAAAGGGTTTTGTTCCAGTCTAACTAGGTAAAATTTGGAGCAAATGACAGCTGGAGTCAGACTTGGCATGGACCTGATAGACTTGCTTGGTGTCTCTGTAATCTGGATTTTTAGTTTTGTAACAACTTCCAGGTCAATTTCTCTTGGAGCAATGAATTTCCAGCAACATCTCAGAAATTAAAGCTTACTCTTTTCTTCATTTCCACTGTGTCCCACCCTAAATAGGCAGACTGTGCTGTATGCAGTACTGTTAGGTTTGTTATGTATTTTTAAAGATCTGCTCATTTACAAGAATAAAGCTGAACACTAGCCTATACCTAATTTCTCAATAAGCTAAAAAAGGCCTATTTCCAACAGATACTTTAGACTTTTAGGATTCCAAGTTATCGAGGAGCATGGATTTCCATTGCATAGCTCAAAAATTTCAGCATGAAATACATGCATGCATTTTCATCCCGAGTGCACCATCCTTTGCTAGAGAATACCAATGAGAATGGCATAAAGAACTGCAAATTGGTTCTTGCTCTGTGCCTCCAGCTCAAACCTCAAAGCAGAAGGTCTTTTGTCTTAGCAGACCAGCTAAGGATTTAGGCATGTAGACATTTAGACAGGATTTAGACAAGACAACCACACACTAAAGAGGATGCAGACTCACTTATGTCCTTAGTAACCCTTGCAGTCAGCAATTTGGTACTTACCATTCTGGGGACTCTGAGCTTTTATCTCATTGAAACCCAAAAGTCTGGAAAGCTCCTCATCATACCAGACAAGCAGTTCCTCATTTTTACTGATTTTCCTGGTGGAGCGATAGTATAACTGACTATTTTCTAGGTAAGCTTCCAAGTTCTGCTCCTTGCTATTGGCAGCTGCTTGTACAAGTCTCATCCAAGGCAGGCCTGTGGGACTGTGCACAGATGTGACATCCACCTGTGAGACAGGACACAGAGAAGTGAAGTTACAGGTCTCAAGGCTCAAAGCAAGATTTTCATCCAATCCGAGAACAAAGCCTATTTTCTGCCTCACACTGAGCACATGACAAAGCTGTAAGCCAAATATATCTGCCAGTGTCACCAAATCCAAAGGCATCACAGGCAGAAGGCTTCCCCAGTGTGGGGGCTGAGAGCTCTGGGAATACAACTGTGTGGGAGGGAGGAGGAGACACCAAAGTTCATGTGTAACCTCCCATGGCAAAGCCAGGCCTGGTGTGTTGGTCAGTCTCTAGCCCAGTTCTGTTCAGACCATCCCATGGGACTGTGCCAGGTGTGGATCACAGAGATACAGGAGGTGTGATCCTCTCTAGGAAGGCATCTCAATCCTTGGGATATGAAAATGGGATGTGAGTCAGGAGATGTGCAAGTGCTGTCAGTCACTTGGGAATTGAGAGACAGGCAGACCCCTGGATCAGTGCAGAGTGAAACTGGGAATGAACATACAGTCAGGACAGTTGCATGTGGAGTTTTTCGCTGACATAAGAGGATATGGATCAGAGGTTATTTGTTATGGTTATTTGATTCAATACCCCAAGCAAACATCTGCATATCTGTTTGGCTAGATTATATAAAATACAGATTTTAATATATACGACTAAGAAGCACTTATATGATCTCTTTCCTTTTTCAGAAATAAAATTATACATTCCTTTTTTACCTTTGCTAGATTAATTAAATTCATTTCAAGGTATCTAAACAGATAAATCTCATCAGATCAATATTTTTTGTTAAAAAATTTCTGAGAGTTGCAAGGGGTTCATTTACTTTCAATTTGTGTGTGTGCAAATATATCAAACAAATTAAGTTTAAAGACATTTCTCAGGTTGTAAGGTCAGGCACTAAAAAGTTAAAAAGATAATATTAAGTCTACTGCTCAAATTAAATTTCCATTCTGTATGTATATTACAGCATAGTCCTAAATCACATAATTTTTACTCCACAAGACTCCTGAGTCAGTCAGTCACAGGTTGACAATGAAATAATGTAAGTACAAAGCATTTGGCACTGTCTTCCTCACTCAGTGTGTGACTCCAATCTTAGTTACTTTGTTGTACTGAATAGGGAATGATTTATTTCTTTGTAGGTTTTTCCTTGGTGTTTACCACAGCAGATCTGTGCTCTCTGCAACATTTGAAAGACGGGGAAGATTTTCATAGCTTGAAGGCTAAAACACAGGGTGATCAAGGGCAACATTTATATGTAAAAGCTAATTTTTGAAGCTCTAAGTCATTGTTTAGAAAGGAAGAAGCTTGCAAATGAAAAATGTCTAATGACAAGTATGATCTAAATTTCACCCCAAGCAATGTATAGCTCTTTGTTTTCCACTAATTGCAGGGCAGCCATTCATTGGTGTTTGGTACCAGAAACAATATTTTGGCTAATTATTTCTCTGGTTTTAACTGACTATTACCTACAGTGAAAAGTTTGATCAGATTTGTAGCTTGGATACAAGAATGAAACATTAAGAGACCATTAGGATAAGAGTTACTTAGTGTAAGAGAGAAAATAAATTAGCCCTGAAACTGGTTCTCTCTAAATGCCATGGTAATTAACAATGATTGAGAAATACAAGTGTCTGACAGCAACACAAGAACACCCACCCACACACAGTGGCTGTAACTAATAGCTATGACAGAGGCTGTCAGATTTTACTTGCTCTGTTGCAGAAATATTGAGCAGCCACCCAGTGCTCTAAGCAAAGTCAAAGGGAGCACAGCTCCACCAGGAACCAGAACTCCAGGGAAAGAGCTCAGTGAGCTTCCAGTAGGTGAGGAGGAGTACCAGATGTAAGATAAGACCTGGGTGCTGCCAACCAAAAGCATGAACCAGCTTTAGTTTTTTCCATGTGTTCAGAGAAACTATAAACCCAGCAAATCCACCCTCCCCTGGAGATGTCAATCCCCCCCAGATGGATCCTTTGCACCCATATACGAGGTCAGGCCGTCACAGCCCTGCATCTCAGTCACACCTGGGCTGTGGAGGAATGTGGTTCCTTTGGGAGAGGCTGGAAGAGAAGAGACTAAATAAGGCTCTTCCTTGAAACCCCCAAGAAGCTGTAAGGGACAGAGGAACTACCTGTGCCAATGGCTGCCAAGGCATCTTCTTCGCCNATAAGGGACAGAGGAACCAGCTGCACAGAACTACCTGTGCCAACGGCTGCCAAGGCATCTTCTTCGCCCAAGTGTACAAATTGGGCCAAGGAGCTCAAATTAAGGTCTCCAAGAAAATGAGGGGGAAAAAAAATATGAAATCCTCCTTTGATCTAAACAAAAAGCCCAAGATGATGAAACCCTTGTTAGAAATCGTATTCCCCAAAGTCTTGCAGGAGTCCTGATGAACAATGATGAACCTCAGTTGCCATTAACGATTCCACCTTGCCAAATCATTCCCATGTGTATTCTGTTTGCGCTATACCCAGCAGAGCAAAACCTATTTCTTGTTTTGCACTTCAGTGTCATGATGACAACATAGCATCATGATTGAATTTTTAATTAATTACTACACAGAGTTAGGAGCCTAATGATAGTTCCTGATTTCTGGAAGTTTTACTTTTAATTATGAGTAGTTAACAGGATATGGGACTACCGATTGCATCTGAAACAGCTACTTGCACAGAATTTCATGTATTTACTGCCAAAAGACAGAGATCTGAGCCAACTCAGGCATCCAATTTCATTGCTGCATAGCAATTACTTAGCTCAAGTGTAGAAAAACACTAAAGCCATCCCTCTAGAGGGCTCTTCCAATGTAGAAAACCTTTGAGGCTCTCTCTACAGTAATTCAAAACTCCTAGGAGAAATACAGAAATATTCCAAAAATAAAGCCTCATTTCAGGGCAGGTCTCTCTCCAAAGAGTTTGTTGGCCTCCTGGAGTACTAGTAACACTGTCCAAGAAAGAAAACTTGTGCCAGAGACTCAAAACAGTCAGATAAATCCTGAAGCCTCTTCTTCTCTCTCTTAATTTGTTTAAAGCAGAAGTGTAGAACAGGTTATCTCCCAACAACTGTATCTTCCATATTACACATATGCCTTGGGATTTCTCTCCTCCAGAGCACAGAAATCTTAGGCAAACCTGGATCTCTCCCACATCCATCCATGCCACAGAATGTAGGAAATTGTCTTTCCCCACAGTGTAAAACACCTCTCTCTCTTCATCTAGACCAACAGTGACTGAAAGGCACTCCAAGACCCAGAAAGCCAGGGTAAGCATGATAAACAGTGGCTCTGTAACAAAAAAAAATTGGGGAACTAGAGCTTAAGAGTTAACAATCCATTACAGTCCTGGGGGTTCTGCCTTCCCTACAGCGATTGGAAAGTGTAGCTGTAACACAGACATACAGATCTAAGGTAACTTTAGGAGGTCCAGGTACAGTGGACAGCAGTTAAGTTGTGGCTGCCCAAAGTGTGTGTGGGCTAGTTGCCTGACTGCCATTGTGGTTTCACTTTTAAGGATAACTGAACACACTGGGGTAGCAGCTGCCTAGATCTGCAAATAAATGCTGTGAATGTGCCATCTGCATGGATCAATGCAACGCCACAGTCTTCCCCCTCTGTTCTCACAGGGCTGTCACATGTCCTGATAAACCTCCTTTGCCCTGACAAAACCTGAACTAGAGGTTACTAAACTATTTGTACCTCCTCCCTCCTATTCCAAGTCAGATCTGAAGCAGGTCATCAGTCATCAATGCAGAAGTGGGACTTTGTATTCTTTCTGCAAAGGAAACAGTTTTCCTCAGGTCCTTCCAGTCTTCAGCTCATAAATCAGAAATGCACTGGCTCTTTCTCTTTGAAGGAGCTGTTTCTTGTGCTGAACAAAACAAAAACCTACCCCTTGCAAAGTTACCCTCTCAGGGATGGTGTAACTCTTTTTGATAGGTCTAACATTAAACACTGATATTTTTCTCATACCTTAAATACATAGTGGATGTTCCGTCTATCGGAACACTTGAGGGCAATGAAAGCTACAGTGTCCAGCAGGGTGTTCTGGAGCATGCATGGTCCAAAAACAACTTCTTTGGGGATGTCTTGTGTGGTATGAACAGTAGCCAGCATGTCTGGAAAATGGTGATGCAGAAGCTTGTTGTCACTTGTCCAAAGGAATTTAGGCAAAGATGTAAGTTCCATTATAAACCTGCAAAAAACACAAGAAATCATATTTGGCATAGAGATGAGAGTACAAGGTGGCATCACTACTTGAAAAACGAAGACTTCCAGGAGCTGTAGGTGAATAGTAAGAGTATGTCAGGACATTGTTGGTTACAGAGTTTACAGCTCTATTAACATCCAGTTCAGAACAAGAAAGATTACTTTGCACAAAACCAAAATCTTAGGTTTATAAACAAGTAAATTACTCTTCCTGGAATAGCCAGACAGCCCAAGAGTTCAATTGCTGCTCTTTACAGACAGGAGTAAGAAGATTTGGGAAAAATAAGCATAATTTTCAGTGAGTAGAACTCAGCATATTCTTAAGGATATTCTCAGATATCCTTCCTATTATTAATAGTTTGTAGAAGTGTGAAGAAAGGTAGAGAAAGAGAACAGCAACAAAATAAAGCAAGACTTTTTGAAACACATTTTGAAAAAGCTGCTTTTTTTACTTGAGTGCACCATCAGTCTAGTTTCTGGTTAAGCTGCTACAAAACTAGGAATAACCTGACTCCTGAGTCTATCCAACCAGAATGCACAAAATTTGTAGAAATTCCTAAAAAGAATTGTTCTCATCCCGCCTAAAAGTATATGTTATCAGCTGTTGTTGAGAAAATCAAACCAAATTATGACTTTTTGCACAGTGATACTCCTAGCACAATGTTAGTAGAGATTCTTGTCTAGAGGATAATTTTTCCAGCCCTGAATGTAGAATAATATATTTGTCATTGCAGATGCATCTTCTGCAATATGAATCACAATCTGAGAACTCAGTATGCAGTGAGGAGAAGACAGGCTTGAGTTATTTGTCATTCTAAGCCTCTCTAGGTTTCTAATAAAGATATTGCCATCTCCAGCTCCCAGCTGGAGGTCATGGAAAACCCCTCATTTACGCCATCACGAGCTGGATAAGGTCCATTAAGCAGAGAAAATTAAAGAGAACAGCAACAAGCCCTGAAGAGGCCTTAGCCTAATAAATACTGAGATAGAAAGGCTGAAGATCTAGTCTAATCTTTCTCACTCTCTGCCAACAGAATTGATTTGTTACTCACTGACTCATGACTTAAACTGAAGTGGTATAAAGTGCTCAGGAGATTTGCACTGATTTAACCAAATCAATTTCTAAGTCAGTGTAGTTAATTCAGTATAATTTATTCCTTGTAGGCAAGGTCTAAGATCCTGCCCTGAAAATATTAAAATACCTGGTCAGACAATCAGTATGTAGTAAGAATCAGAGAGTTGAAGGCTTAAATCAGACCACCAAGGCAAAGAGTTGGACAACATACGTCCTCTATCCAACCTCAAGCATCCCTTGAACTCAATACGACATTGAAGTTTGCTTGTTTCTAATTGAATTGATAACTTAATATGTGATAAGACAAAAAACCCCTCAAACCTACAAATGCAACTTCCTAAGTCTCAGAGTGCCACCCTGGCAGCTGCGGAAGCACAGAATTTGACTCTTGCAGGGAAGGGTCACTTCTATGAAAAGTTGTGAGAAGGATGTACGGTGATTACACAGCAGATGGGACAGTTATCGACAGCCTTGCGCCAAAAGGTTCGGGCACGGGGAAGATCCACTTTTTCCAATCACTTGGCGAATGCACCATCTAGTGTCACATCTCAGCATAACACAGTGTCCCGTGACAAAGCGAAGCAGGACATCCCCCAGGCCCGGGGCTGTCGGAGAGCTGTATCGCCGCAGCTTCTGAGCACCCTGCCAAGCAGGAATCCTTTCTCTCCGGAGTGGGGCATCCTCTCTGCCACCCTCTGCTCAGACAGGAGGTTAGGTGCTTCCTCAGGTACTGGGCTTGATAGGGTCTGGTCAGGGTTATGTCAGGTAGGAAGAGTAATTTAAATCTAAAGTGTTGGCTTTTTACAGTGTTGGCTGAAGGTGTGCTCTACATCATGCAGGCAATGATATGCTTGCCTGAAACTGCCAGTGCTGGGAGTGCCATTGCTTCCCAAGATCCCCCTCATACAACATGATCCCGCTGTTGCCACTCAGGTTCTGCATAAGCAGTTCCTATCCCTCTGGGATCACCCACAAACGTCTCTGAGAAATCTGAGAATAAAATGAATATTTATAGTGCTTTAGTAGCACATTAGACTCAGATCACCTGTTAGACGATGGGTACACTCCATATTCTATCTGTCACAGATGTGAATTCTTCATGTGGATGAGTTTAGGGACTTGCTGTTTAATGGACTCTTCATCCCCCAGAGAGTATCTGATACACATATACCATGTCCCTGAGTGATGGATTTTGCATCTTGATTTCTGAGAAGTGTGACAGATCTGTCAAAGAACAAGGACCTATGGGCAGGCAACTCCCTATGGATTATGCAACTGTGGATGTTCCATCAAAAAGCACATGAAATAGATGATGCTCACAGCAAATGCTCCCAGCCTGCTTGCCTCCAGAACAGCACACAAATTGCTAGTCAACTGTTGGTTTCCTGAGTGTTCTTCTAAGCTGGATCTCTAAAGATAACCTTCTCTGAGTCTCTCCCCATTTCCAAGGACTTGCACAGCATCCCATTAACTAATTAGGTTACAACTTCTGCCTTCCTGAAATCCGTTTACATAGCTCCTGTACCTCATGAGGAAAACATGTTAGCAGAGAGGAAAAGAAAGGAATTTTCAAATCCCTGGTTTTCTACTGCACGGCCTTCAGATGTCACTGCAAGCTCTCCTAAGAAGTGTCTGGAAATTCCCAAATGTAGAAACACCGATTTGAGCAAGGACTCCCCTGCATTCTATTTTCAGAGGACTTGACCCGATTCTCCTTGCTACAGTAACCACATTGAATTCTGGCATCATTTGGAGTTTCTTATTGGCCATAACAGCACTGGTACCCCTGCTTAGTATTATTATCAACTATGCAAGTGGGAAGAAAACAAATTAATCATATCTGCAAGAGGGAAACCATTTCAGCCAGAACTTACTTAGCTAGTTCAGCTCTTCAAAAACAGAAGCAGATAATAAAAACTGTTTCTCTAAAATTAATTTGATTTTTAAAACTGTCAATAGCTCCTTCTATTTCACCTGTACTTCCATTTTAACTTTAGATTATTTTGCATGCAGTTATATTACTTTCAAAGCAATTATCCTAGTTGTAAAAAAAAATGGCACAGCAGCTACTCTTAAAAAAATAATTGAAAGTATTTGATCCTGGGAAGCATCATCCCACAGTCTTCCCAACCATTTCTGTATCTACTCCAGACTTTCTCCAGAGCAGGGGTTAATGTAAACACTATAGCTCTGCATTTCCCATGTCAACAAAACTGAAAGAAAAAAAAAAAAGAAACAGAAATATTAAATACTGGAGCCATCATTTCCTTCACCTTTTAACTTACTCCTTTCTGCTTCAAAGTGTGATGGTATTTTCCCTGAAGCACAACCTGTGACTGTGCCAGTGCAGTCCTGTGGCCGCTGCCAAAACTGCCTTTGATTTCAACAGCAGGTCTGTCGGTCTGAGGAATCCATGATCAGACGTGCAGTGTCATGCACAATAAACTACAGATAATAAAGGAATTGAGCTGATGCAGACAGAGTGGTTCTGTCTGCAGCATTTATCATTTTCTGTTGTTATAAGGAACTGAGGATTCTTAACACATGAAGGAAATTTCAAGGGAATACAAAATAGAAAAGTGAGAAAATCTGTTCTTGGGTTTTATACAATTGCTTTTCTTCTATGTCAGGTTTTCTTCTCCCTTTATTTAACTTATGAACTGCAAAGGAGAAAAATCAAAACTAAAACTGAAGGAAACTGGCAGGAAATCAAATAAAAGAATGGAGAATTCTTGTTCTAAAAAAGAATCCCAGAACCAATGAAATAAATGCTGAAACTAAATCCTATTTCCTAAATTCAATCACAAGGTGAGAAGTCCATTAAAAGCACAAAAAGTCTAAACAAGTAAATTTTTTTTTAGCTCACTGCTACTGCAAGACAGAGTTTATGTGCTCCAGCTTGGGGGCAGGTCAGGTCTTTCTAAGCACTAAATGATTTCTTTGCACCTTCATTGCTGAAAATCCTGCACACATGAAGAAAATTGTACAAAAACCCTTGGAGATACAGTTATGTGTTGCCATTCCCAGCCTTTCTGGGATGAACAAAGCCATCTGAGGGTTTGCTACCCCTCAAACATACATTATACCCCTGGCAGTGTATGCAAAGGTCTTGGATTACCTTGGAAAGCAAAGAATTTCTCTGGATTTTAAGAAAAAACTACTCATATGTCACTCACCTCTGAGTCTCAGGTTTAGCAACCTGTCCATCTTTGAGATGGACATACAACAATACACCCTTAATTTCTCTGAGCTTTGGCTATGCTCTTTCATCTTCCCATTTTTACTGGTCGCAAATTTGGATCCCAGCAGTGATGCTGCAGAGAAGCAAGGGGGTGGCTGATCCAGAGGTCCCTTTCCTGCCAGTGAGCCATGTCACATTCATGCCTTAAAACCAGCCCAGTTAGCACTGATGAATGAGGTAAATGAGAGAACAATAATAAAACCTGTGGAGACTGGAATTTTTTACTTTCTTTTTTTTNTTTGCAGTCAAAGGCTACAGCTGGTGCATATTTTGAGTACCTCTCTTCTCAGCTCCTCACAGCTCTTGATGTACTGCTCACCTAACATATCCCCTGTTCTCCTGGCATGATTCAGTCATGCTTGCCTGACGTGCTTACCTGAGTTAAGCATCTGGGAAGAAGCAGAAGGAAATACAACTATGCATCAAGGAGGAATTTGTTGACTGCAGAGGTGAACAGAATCTAAAGAGAGCGGAATGAAATCAGGGCTGAACTAGCCTGATGCATGGAAATGGTCTTCTCCTGGCATTCCAGGCTTCCCCAGCTTTCTTTCATCATACTTCTCTGTACAGCAGCTGCACAACTATAACCTGACAAGTACCTAAAAATAATAAGTAGAAGTAGGGAAACCCACTGCCTAGATTCCTCTGGAATGATCAGGAGGCAGCTTGGAGTGTGGAGCTTGGTGTCTAGTTTGAGCTTTAAGAAACTGGGTCCTTTTGGAGGTTTTATTGTGAATTAGAGACCTTTAAGTTTATGGGGTGCTCACTAGTTTGTTATTGTATCATCATGATACCTTCAGGGAGAAGTTCTCCAATTCTTACTATTTTAAGGCTCTGTGGTCTTCAGATTGTCTTCCATCATCTGAAATCCCCAGTACATGCAATGTAAGCTGACAGTTTTTGATGAACCATCATTATATCTTGGCTGGATACCCAGCCTAGTGAATCATGAAACTGCCAAATCTTTTTATTATGAAAAATCTCTCAAACTTCAATGGGAATAATGAAGAAGACAGAGCTAAAATCCCTGCTTGGAAATGAACAAATACCTCAAGCTCCACATTTGCTTTCAACAAGTCTTGTGACATACAGGAACCATTTGAACTGGAAACTGAAAGAAAAGCTTTCAGACTTCTTATTTTCCCTGAGAATAGGGAAGCTCTCTTCCTAATGCTTGGTAGCTGCCTCACAGACACACAGACCTCCCTGTTCAAACCAGATGAAGATTAAGTCACATCTCCAAGACCACCACAAGGATGAAGTTTCCAGTCTTTACCTGATGTCCAGGAACAAAATGCCTGGGATGGAGTATCACATTTACTTCTGATGAGAAAATAACTGAGATTTGAACAAGTCCCACCAGAGTCACCTACTCTCACCCCACTGGCTCTCAAATGACAGCCCAGCACCAAACTTCCCTATGGTTTTTGGAATTTCCACATTGAAGCCCTATTTCTACTTCCACTCTCTTTCATGGCCAGAAATGTGGTAGGTAGGAAAAGAATGGGCTATCCCACACAGCTGGAAAGCCTGGATAATACTCCCTTGTTGGAATATGTGATGCAACAGTATGTGCACAGTTTCACATGAAACCTTCTTGTACTTAGCTGGAGGTTTTGAATCTGGCAGAACATGAACAGAGCCACTGAGGTCTGTGTTGCATGGCTTCCACTGCTCAACTACAAGAAATGCAGTGCAGCCATTGGGAGAACTCTTGATATTTCAAACTGGACAATGAGCAACAGTAATACCATGCTGCACCCATTGGAAAGGATGAAGTACACTTATTTTCTGCAATCCCAGTGGTTCAAAGAGACTGTGTCTAGGAATTTGGCTTCATGATGCATAAAATGTCAATGTTCCTTTCCAGTTGGGTTGGTCCCAAGGACAGAATGAATGCTTCTGTCTGGCACTGTGTCTGATCTAATGGACCCTGTTGGATGGTACTGGGCTGTACAAGTCACTCATAAATCAGACAATCCACCTGTGCATAAAGAGGAGATGACTACAGCTCTGTAGTCTACTGGCTTTCAAAGACTTTATTTTTTGTGTGAAGGGCTGACTCTTCACTGGCTTACAGCTGTTCTATTTAATGAAGCAGTGCATTTATCCACCACTTCACTCTTGTGGTTTCAAGGCCTAAGACCTAAAAAACAGGGTTTCTGTACGATAAAGGAAAAAACTGGTTTTCTGTAAGATAAAGGGAGCGTGTTTTAATTCTTCAGGCAGGATTGAGGATTATCAGACTGTAAACGAATATGTAATTTCAACTGCTTATACAGCTGTACATGGAATACACTGTATGGATACATTTCAGTTCAGAGCTCACAGTATTTCATATTCCAGGCCTGAATTGTGCTAGTGGTCACCTCAGAGGCTTGGTCTGGTTTTGCACCTGCTGCTCTGGCATTGTTCACCATTCAGCAATTGACATAATGCTCCAAAACATTTGAAGTTTGAATTTTACAGGGACATCCAAAAAGAACAGAAAGCAAATGTTATTCCATGAGATGCGGAACAAAGAAGGCAACTATTCATCTGTCACACAGTGTAAGAAAGTTACTTGTCAAACAGATGTGTGTACCCACTCTCAGCAAAATCCTTGATTCACACAAACAGCAGCCCTGACCACAGCAATCTGTGCTAACGCATTTGCTCTCACACAGATCTGTGCATTTGTTCCTTCACCCAGGCATCCACACAGACAAAACCACCATGCCCTGTATGTACCCACAGAGGATGGAGAAACAACAGCCAACCAAACAACATGATCCAAACACAAACAGCATGAATCAAGCACAAACAGACTGAACCAAACACAAATAGGATGAACCAAATGTGTAACTTGTGAAGACAGTCATAAATATTTGTCTTCCCTCTCCATACAATTCACATTGATGTCTTTTTTTCAGAAAATTTTTGAAGTTACATTATCTGGTTGAATTTAAAGATATATTAAGATATGCTCCCATTTAAGAGTCCTGCTGTTGGTTTTGGCAGCTTTAAAAAAAAAGCAATATCTGTTCAAATGTTTCTTTCTGAGACAAAAGCATATACATGTGGTGTGTAAGCACATACATAAAGATGGAAACATATATATACACATACATGCATTCACAACTATACATATAGCCATACATACACCTGTTTCTTTTTTTGTGATTTTGCATGTTCATCATTTGTATTTAAAAAGAAATATTTTTAAACAAAGATCAGTTACTTCCACATGGCTGATGCTGAAGATTTCTTCAACAGTACTAAGTGGCATTACCTTACATTAATCTTATTTACATTTGTGCTACATTTACTACATGATGTCAACTCCAATAAGAGCAAGTGACAGAGCTGAAGGACACTGCGCAAGGTGAAATTGTGGGAAGCAACATAAATAAGTTATTTTTCGCTATAATGAAGCCAAGAAACCTTTTAATTGAAAGTGATTTTGCAAATTTAAATAAATCTTACCTAAAATATTTTGTTTTCCAACAAAATATTTTGTTCTTTGACCTGATATTTATCAATAGCAATTGCAGGTAACGTAAGACTGTGCTGCAGGAAAATTATATTAACAGAATCACAGCATTAAAGACATGGAAATATCCATCTGTAAATACTAAGATTTAGCCAACCAATTTCTTTTGCAAAATCTTTGGTACACTCTGTAATTCTTACACATAATTTATTTTTGTACTTTCTCATCTGGTTATATTACATTCCGCAAACAGGATCTAAATATTTTGACTTTAAATTAGCATTTCTATGGCTACAAAATTATTTTCACTATAATATTCTATCTCTGTAGAGTTCCATAAGGCAGCTCTACTTTGCTTTGAAATACTGGAAAATGGTTAAATACAAAAAGAGAACTGCATTCTCAAAGAACAGATTATGCTTTGGTGTAGTTTATACATTAAAAAACCATAAATTTAATCACCCTACTGCCAAAACAAATTCCTCTATTCCCCTCTAGTACCAATTGTATTTAATACATGGTAACAAAAGCTGTCAAGCACTATATTTTGCATTTTTAAGAGCAAAAAATAAGGGAAAACTCCTGACACATAATTTATTATTAAATTCTGAATTTCATGCATGGCTGCAACTGCCTTTTATTTGAAAGCAACTATACTAAAAATACAAAACTATTTAAAAATCTTATCTTACATGAAGTTTCTACTGACATTTCTTTCAATCAGTAGCTGTCAGTTCTCAGAAAAAAAGTAATTAAAATTCTCCAAACATTTTCAGTGGACTGAATTCCTTCAGAAACCTTTTACTGTAAAGATTTGCAAATTTAAAGATCAATGTAACATTTTAAAGTGACAGCAATAGCAGCTTCTAACTTAAGAAATATCTACTACATGGATATCCATGATATAAGGAATACATACAAACAGAGAATAACAACATGAGCTATTCCAACCAAAGTTCATCAATTTCATAAAAGCAATTAGACCCTAAGTAAGTACCTAAAACAGCCACGATGCTCTGATCACCTGTCGAAGTTGGAAGGATGAGGAGAGCTGTAACCAATAAAAAGAGCAGCTGATGCTCGAGAGTTCTCGGCGAGTGAAGAGAGCCGGGAGGGAGGAAAAAGGGCTACAGCCGGCGGGGCTGCCGAGGGGACCCGCCTCCCCCTCCGCCTCGGCATCGCCCCCCGGCAGCCCTGGGTGGGCACCGCCGCCCGGGGCACTGCCCGGGCCCCTCGCTGCCGCCCCGGAGCGGGCGATGGCACGGCCAGGCTCAGGCACCAGTCAGCAAGGGACACCCCCGTGCCCTCCCCT
>VXBB01014815.1:1237599-1269181 GCA_013399915.1 Illadopsis cleaveri
CGGAGCCCCCTGCCCCGCTGCCCGCTGTCCTGCCCCGAGGGCACTCCGACGGGGAAGGAGGGAGGAACGCCCGCCCTGTGCCCCGGCGGCGCCGGGCAGTGGTCCCTAACCTCGGTCCCTCGCTAGCAGCAGCCTTTGCCATCTCGGTATCCCGGAACAGGAAAGTCCCAGTTCAGCTTGCCCCCATAAGATCCTGTCTCCCTCCTCCCGCTCCCCTCCCTCTGCCCCTTCCTGCCTTTGGCCCGTGCGAGAGGAGCCTCTTCTCTCCTTGCGGGACGGGGCTGAGGCGCTCGGGGAGCCGCCGAGGCGGCGGGGAATGGGGACTGGGCTCTGGGGACCATCCGCCTGGGCTCAGCCCCCTGCCCGGAGCCAGCGGTCCGGCGCCCCGCGGGGAGGGCTGCCTTGAGCTCTCAGGATTGAGCTGAGATCCTGAAGTTAGTGATTTCTTTTTTCCGTTTGTTTTGATTTTTTTTTTTTTTCTCTGCTCCTGGTGCTTCCGAAGTGCCTGTAAGATTTGCAGAGAGAGAGAGAGAGAGAGAGAGAGAGAGAGACTGGGGGAGGAGGAGGAATTAAGGAAAGGGAAAAGATGGCGAGTTGCTGGAGCAGTGTGGAGAAAGCGGCATTTTTGTGCTGCTTTTTGCTGGCAATGGGGAGCCTAATCTGCTGCGCCCGGCCGGAGGAGGAGGAAGAGCAAGAAGAGCAGCGCTCCTGTCACGGTGCCTTTGATCTCTACTTCGTCCTGGATAAGTAAGTGACAGTCGCATTTAAAAACGTTTATTCACCCTTCAGTGACTCCTTGCAGCAGCAGGGATGTTGTTTCTTTTCCACGTCTTCCCGGACGACTTCTCCTGATGCCAAACATTACGTGTGGGGCTCATTCCTTATTTTTGCTCCCCAAAACTTGCACATTCCCCAAGTGGAGCATTTAGGGGAGCAGTGTCCTTTATGCTGAGTTAGTTGTGCATGCAAACTTGGGAAACTGGGTTGCTTTCAGATTGTAGCATGTGGGGTGTGTGGGCTGTGAGTGTTGGATTTGAGGAGATGTTGGTCAGTACCCCCATTGTTCCTGGAGTTTTGTGTCATGATTTGGGCTGTGTGCAGAGATGTCACCTGTGGGACTTACCAGTGCTAGGACCATGCAGACCTACCTAAAGTTACGACCAGACTGCTTGTATGGAGTAGATGTGTTTTTACAAGTTTGCTTTTAAGAAAAAGGTTTTATAAAACTTATTTTTGCTCAGCTTCTTTGGAGTTGTCTAAACCTGTGTTTGAGTTACATCTATTAAAATGAGCTGTCAAATGCTTCTCTTCAATACTGTGTCAGCTGAATTCAGGTATGGTGGGGGGCAGGGTATGATTAAGCTCACATGTGTAGGCATGTTTTAGCAAGCACTAGCAAAGCGAGTGGTAAACTGGTGCACCCACAGGTGTTTTTCAGAAGGTACAAAATTCTCCTCCTTCTGATGTACTGTTCTGGCTTGACAGAGGGTTAAAGCCAAGCTATTAACTCAAGGAGTGAATTGTTAGTATCCCACAGTGTGATGGCTCTGTTATCTACTACATCCTGGATTACCTATGTGACAGGGTATTATGAAAGATGGAAGACTTTGTGGTTCTTGCCCTCAAGCCAGGTATAAAGTCTGCATTGCTCTATTTCCCAGATGGGAGAATGGATCAATCCATAAGGTCCTTTGTACAGCCTGCAAGAGGCAAAAAGTCACTATCACTCAATATGTGTATTTCTGTATTCAAGAAGGGGAAAAGTGTCATTAGATAGTGATTCTGTTTTTAGAGCAAAAAGCAGCTGAAGATCAAAGGCATTCTGCCTTTCTAAAAGATACACTAATACACCATGTGGTCATTGTTTTGTTTTTCTTTCGCTTAGAACTTGTTCCTGAAGTAACCTTTGTGTCTAGAAAGGGCTCTGTGGGGGCTAGTGTTAGTTCTCAAATTCATTCCTACCAGGCTTCCTAGAAATGACTGGCACTGTTGTTATGCCCAGTTCCCATGCTGAATTCCCTGTAACAATGAATGTTGGTGATAGCAGCGTGTCTTCTCTGTCTTCTATAGTACAATTTCCTTGGTACAGTGACATTGAGTACTCTAGCAATCTCCACATTGTGCCCCTATGCTACTTTTCATCTATATTTCAGAAAGCCCTTTATTGGCTGTTACCATTCATATTGTATTCGAGGAGATAAAAGCAGAGACGTGAGCAATTTGCTCAGAGATACTGATCTTCAGACAGTCGGAAGCTGATCATCTAAGCAAGTTCCTCTCTAGTACTTTGGACCTGAAATAATGTGTTTTCTTTTAGCAAGCCACAGGTCTTTAATTTTGTTTCAGGTTCTGTCCATTCACTAGAGTGGTCCACTGGAAACTGGACCTGATGATGGTTGAAATAAAAAGTCATGAATTTGGGTTCCAGTGGGAAAATTCTCTTTAGCTTCAATTACAAACTGAGTTTGAAAGTTATACCAAAGAGTTCCCCTTTGGTAAAAGGCTGTTTTAAGAGTTACTTGGACCCCTGAGTGCTTTTAGAATCTACTCCTGCTCCTACTAAGTCTGTAACAAGGCAGTGGCAAAGCTGCTTTTGGTGTCAATGAGATTGCATTACAATCCATATAAGTAACATTAGAATGCCAAATCTTGGGAGCCATAGGTCCCATGCTGGCTGAGGATATATTTATCCCAGCTGTATTCTGTGACATCTGGCACAACACAAGGAGCTTTATGGAGGCAGGGAGGACTGATTTAGTGGATAGACCCTGGGTCTTGGGACAGTTCATCAGGAAGGAACTAGATAGTGTTGAGAATTCATTAATGTTGAGGACATCAGGGTATTTCAGGTAGGAAGCAGGCAGGAAGCTAGTCAGAAGCATCTAGTAAATCTGTAAATGCAGTGAACAATTTTTTGTAGAATTTGATCCATGCTCACATATATCTGTGAAGAATTGTGTCTCTAATTTCAAGTGGGAAAAACCCCAGAAAAACCCAGCCATTCACACCACAAAGTATACCCCTATGGCTTGGGGCTTGCCTCTCTTCGTTGGTGCCCAGCCAGTCTGGAGTTAGATGCATTCAGTCTTAGCTGTCTGACACTGGGATTGAAGTACTGGTTGTGTGAAAACACAGGCTTCAATCCTGTGACCCTGTAGTGAGCTGAATGACAGCTCCTGTCTCTAAAGTCAGCCTGGCTGAGCCAAAATGACTTTATCTGCTTTCCTTTGCTTACCAATAGAAAGATGTAATTGCACATCAGTAGGAGGCAATCTGGAAGAAAACAACAAACCTTTCTCCTTATGCAGTGTGTGTTACTGCAATGACTTTATTGGGGCATGATTTTTCCTTTTCATTCTGCCAGGCAAAGTCTGTGAGGATTTAATCCTGCAGGCAACAACCATCAGATGGAAAAGATCATCTTCTAGTGAAGTTATTGGTATAATATATGTGCTGCCAGTTAGAAAAAAAAGAAGCTTGCTGTTTTCTTACAGTTTTTCTCTGGCTGAAGTTGATTGCAGTCCTTCATGTTAACTCCATAGGATAAGCAAGACCAGAGCAGTGCCACTAAACCTTAGATGCCCCAAAAATCTGGTGTAATGTAAGGGAAAAGCAGCATGTGTGGTAGGGAGATCAGGCATCATCCTCCTTAGGACTGGCTGACCATGCCAGAGCTACATTAGGACTTCCTTGTCTCTGGGGATGCTTAAATGAGGAAATCTCGTGAAGCTGGGAGAACAGAACATTTGCTGGCTCCCCCAGCTGCTGCCTAGAGTCTGCAGTCTTGCTCTGTCTCTGTCTTGTGCTTCATGAGTTGTGCAGGCCTGAGCTTGTTTGGACGCATAGAGAAAGACTTTAAAATATCATAATGAAGCAGCAATAATTCTTCTGTTTGCAACTAAGTCACTCTGCATGAGGTAAGGCAGCATACATTGCAGCTGGCACACCCACTTCTCCCATGGCACGTAGTAAGATCAAGTCACTTGTGATAGCAAAGTTCTCATTTCTACCTTTAAACAACGTAAAAAGCTCTTAAGCTTTTAAGCCAGACATAATGGATTATCACGGAGTTCTCACTTGCTTTGGTTGCTTCATTTGCTTAGGTTGTCCCAGTGCACAAAGAACTTATTTCTGTCCCATCCCAAACTGTGGAGGACAGGCCCTGTTAGAGATTTGATTGCTTGACCATCAGGTCTTGTAGTGACATACTTGTGCTTGAGAATGTAAATAACTCCCTTTCATCCTGCCTTGCTGTTAACATCCAGCTGTTGTTTGTAATCATACTGAATTGCACTTGAAGAGAAGAAAGGATGACTGACCTCTAATGTTTCCTAATTATAACAGTGCCTGGTAGCATCATTATGGTTGTTTATTAATGCAACAAATAGAAACCCCTTTAAAGTAAGAACTTACACTTGGCATAAATATCTGCTTCTGGCAATGTTTGACATGACAGGTCTGAGCTGCAGAGCTACCTGTGTTGTAATTTACCAAATATGAAACAATTTCTTGATTATTTTTGACTGTGAGACAGACAAAAGTGTTTTCTTATTTTTCCTATTTGTGATGTTTGCTAAAAGTTGTTTGGATTTTGAGGAAAAATGAGCTGTACAGGCTTGGGAAAATGTTTCCTTCTTCTACAGCACAGATCATGGCAGTGGAAATGTATTTATAAACTCTTGGATGGTTTTCTTGGATTATAAATGAGATGTTGGGGAGTTTGGCTTAACTACATTTTCTTCAGTCCTCATCTTCCCGCTGAAATTATGTATAGTCCCTCTTTGTCTCTTTGGGCCTACAACAATATTGCCTTTCACATCAATTTTGCTTTGTCTCCTGTGTTCCCAAGAGCATCCGTGTCACCAGCAACTTTGGTAAAGACATTACCACAGTGTGCCCAGTCTCTCACTCGTAATCCATTTTGCAGCTGCCTCTCTTTCAACTTGGTAAGCCTTGCTCCAGAGGTGAATGTCACTGGTGGGGAACTGGTGGGGAACAGCACGAGTTCTGATTAGGTGGGAATTAGCTATCCTGTCCAATATCCTTCCTGATTTTGTTTTTTTGGGTCTGTGTACCCCTTCTCAACTTGCCATTGAAAAGGCAGTGGGCGTGAGAAGTGTCAGGAGGGAAACAGGTTGATCCTTCCTGATTTGCCAAAAGCTTTCAGAACAAAGGCATTTCAGGATCTGCTATTTAAGGTCACCTTCTATAATTTTAAGACAACTAGAGGGAATTGCTGATCTCCACATATGTTGGTGTTTTTTTCACAATATGCTCTATTTAAAGCAAACTAAGAGCATTTGGTAAACACATTATTTGCCCCCCCAACCCCCCCAAAATGATTTCCTTGCCAATGGTTTGAATGAATTTAGCACTCATGAATTACAAGTACTAGTGAGAGCAAATATCTTTTGCCTTAGGGTCTCACTGCAGCCCTGTGCTTTTTTTCCCACCTCATGTAGTCCCAGCCTAAGATCATTAGGATGGAGCTGGACCTGTGGGAACTTCTGCAGCTTCTCTCTCCATGCTGTCTCAGTCCACTGCCATTTTGTGTGCTGGTTTTGCTCTGTGTGGGGAGGGTATGAGTGGCTAAACAACATTGTTGTGGTTGGAAAATTAGACTGCTGGCAAAAATAGGTGTCTGATCACATGTTCTATCACCTACCTCAACTAGATTTGAAAAGTTGGTATTGACTGACTTTTAAGCCACTGCTGAACTCTGTTTTCCTCTACGAACCTGCTGCAGGCAAACTTGAGTTCTTTGTAAGATGTAGATCCTGATGCAGGTCAGCTGAGAGGAGTTGCTGTCTGAACAAAAGTATCAGCTTTGCTCCTTTGATAGATTTGATTTCTGTGTATGTATTTAAAAGTGGTTGTCTGTCTCCCTCCTTTGCTGTCTGACTTCCCTCACTTGTAACTTGACCACATTATCTAGGTGACACCTCTCATAATCTCCAACTGCCTGTAAGCAATATTTTTTTATTGTTTTCAAAATGCAATCTGTTGGAATTTTGCCTTTGCATCTCTCTTTGTTGTGGTTATATTGCAGCCAGTGCTATGATTTGCTTACAACCAGGTATAATTGCTTGGAATGTTCCAAAGCAAATTTTTATTCTGTTTCAGACATACCTATGTTATTTGAACCAGGTTTTATTTGTTTGTATTTTATCTCGTGTTTTTCTGCCAGCTTTGACTTCTCTCAGGAAAAAAGAAATATTCAGGAAAACCAATTCTCCTTCCTTCAGTCCAAGAAAAAAATTCTTTATGAAACACAAGGCAAAGCTAATGGGTAATGATTATTTGACATAAACCATGTACAGTTAAGGGGAAGAAAAAAGCCATGGCAGCTTGTCATTTGCAGTCTATTTATGCATGTAACTAAATCTGATTTATTTGGGGCTTGAGCCAAGGAAGTAAACCGTAAGATTCCCACTGACCTAGGATTTTTATTTGTGTGTTCAGTGATTGAGAATTTCATTACTTTTGTCTGGGCTTGCAGGCCAAATTCAGTGTTGTAAACTGTGAATTTGTATGAGGTGTAGTAGGACTCAATCTTCTAAGCTCAAATGCAGAAATGAATTGACTCCTGTGAACTATTCACAGCTCAAGAGCTGTATATCCCTGCTCCTGTCTATCATTTGCCCCTTTTTAAGAGTGTTGCATCATGGCTGAGACTGTGTGCCCTGTTTTGCCCCCTGTGTTGTGCTGAAGAGTACCAGGATGCTCAGAGTGGGTCTTCTTGCCCTGATGCTGCTCAGAGCACCCCTGGAGCTCTGCAGGGAGATCTGAAGTGGTTCACTGCATTGTGAGCATGGCTTCTGAATTTCACTTTGTGCCCTGTTGTTGGTGAGGGACTTAGCAAGAACTATAGTATGGCACCAGGTGGATAGGATTTGTGAATTAGATAGATGACTGTAGGATCAAGGGGCAGTGTTTTATTTGAGGCATGATTTCATGGAAATCTGTAATATTGCTGCAGACTTTATCCATAGGACAAAAGCTAGCTGTGAAATTAATGGGTTTGGTCATAAAGCCTTTTGGATTCAAGTACTTTGGGTCATGTACTCGGTTGCTGGCCTGGGATTAAAACCCATTTTGCAGTCACTTCTCTGCATCTTCCCCTCCCCATTCCAGCCCTTGTCTTGTCCATTAATGTTACAAGTACTCTGAAGCAAGGACTGTCTCAGCATGGCTGTCTCTGCCTGTGTTTCTAATTGCCTCTGGAGCAGATGATAGAAACTAGTCCTTCCTTGCCTGGATGAATCACCCAGTCAAGGCCCCTTCCATGTTTGCAAGATGCATTCTTTGGGAGAGGAGGATTCTTGTCACTTTGAATGCTCTGGTGGCTCAGAAGGGAGCAGAGGGGTGGATGAACACTCGGGCATGCGTGTCTGAAACCACAACAAACTCGTCGCCCCAGGGTTTGCTTTTACTTCAGAGCCTTTATTAGCCATGTGCAAGAATTCTGTTGTCTACAATGTGGTTGTGACCACAAAGAGCCCTCCAAATAACAGTGTCACATTTGTGAGCAATGCACCATGTGCAGGGCTACCATTTGCTCAAGGGGGTAGAGGCTTACAGGGACCTACAAACTTAAGAGGCCCTGTACTCCCCTGACATCATATTGAGATTAAACCCAGCATCAGTAATAATGTTTCTTTTACTTGCTCCAGGATGTCTGGAATCGCTGCCTTCAGCTAATCTGTAATGGAGGCAAATGGGCATGGGGGGTGTGTGTGTGTGTGGAACAGGACAAGGGGCAGCTCTGTGCTTTCAAGGGATTTCACTCTCTCACTTTCAGCAGGGATGAAAGGCTCTGGATCCTGCTGCCTTCTCTGTGTACATATGGTAATAAAAATATTTACTGTTTGGGTAGTTTTGGGCTTTTAACTTCCACTGCAAAGCTACATGACTGTTGTACATTGCACTGGCTGATACATATGGGCTCCTGACAGTGAATTCAGCAGTGGCTGTGAAACACATGCTCTAGGACAGACACAACTGGCACTCCTGCTATTTGCCTGCTGAAGTGACTGGGCTGAGAGTGGCACCCCTTATGCCAGGGTTGTGCTGCTTCATTTTTTCAGGCTCCAGCTTCCACTGCTGCTGGGACCCTGTTAGGAAAGAAGACAAAGTTTCCAACCTATCTTGCACTTTGTCTTCACAAACGTCAGTGAAGTACTTCAGGTTTGGTAGGCACTGTTCTAACATGCTCAGGGTTTTTATGCTAATACAGAGCTCTGCTAAACCAGAAGGAATCACTCCAAAGTTGGCAGGAGTGGAATCAAGCCTTGGAATCACATCACTTCCTTCCACCCCCAGAAATACTCAGTGACCTCCTCTTTTCCCCTCCCATCAAGCAGTAGCAATATAAAATTAAGGAAAACAGCAGGAGCTGCAGCAGCTGCTCCTCCGAGCCCAGTCCTGATGTGGCCGGGAGGACATTCTTTCCTGTCTTGTGGTTTGCTGACTTTTCTCTTTGCCTTGTGTGTTATGGGAACAGAGCTCATGGAGCAGAGAGCATGCTCAAGGCAAATGGCTTCCATGGGTTTTTTTTTTAACTTCACTTGAGCTGAGTTCTGGTCCCAGTTGCATAGGTATAAACCTGGGGAAATTTTGCTACTTCTCTGGTCCCACTCCAGATTTACCCCAGTAAAAGCAGCAGCAGAAACAAGCTCTGAGATGCCTTCTGGAATATTCCAGCTGCCCACAGCAGCTGTTTATTGATGTGTACTTTCCTTTGCCATGAGAATTATGTCACCTCAGAGGGCTAAAGCCTCACCATCCCGCTTGACTCCGAAAGGTGCACAAACTGCTTGTCAGCTATGGTCACTATCCACAGATGCCCTACTCCAGAGAGCATGAGGCTGGCTGGGCTCTTTCAGCAGAGAAAGTGCAGGGAGGAAGTCCAGGGCCCAATGTGGTGGTAGCCTTTGATTGATGTGAGGGACTGAACCAGGTGGCTGATGGCTGAAAGCAGGAAATCCCAGAGGTGTGAGCCTGCAAGATGGATCTGGCTGCAACACAGGCTTTCTGTTTTCTGCAGACAGCCACAGTGCTGTTGTGGTGGACCCATTGGTACAAACCTCCACAACAGGATACTGAAGATTCCCTGTCTGTGTCACTTCCCCACAGCTTGTCCCAGATGCTGATGAGTGTGTGCTGCACCCCAGTGCTTTTACTGCACAGCGCTGGTCTTTGGTGTGCTTCATTTTTTCTCCCAGTCTGATCCAGCCACAAAGGGCAACAAGTTAGTTTATGCTGATATGCACTGTGATTCTGCAGTGTAGAAGATAAGATTCCTAAGACAGTTCTGTTTGTCAGTGATGGAACTCATATTTGATGACATTTAACAACTTAGTATAAGACCAAACTCATGAAGCCTCCAAAGTGTGTGTATATATATATATGCACACACACACACACGCACACACACGATGGCAAATAAAAGTCCCTTACAAATAGCTATACAAACAGGGATATTTAGAGGGAAGCTTGGGTGAGAGGGAGGGGAAATCAGGTTCTTCTATAAGCCAAGCCACTCCCACTGGTGTTCCTGAGGGATTTGACATTGGTGGCATTTTGGCACTATTTGCAGTGGGAGATGACACCTGGACTTGGAGGTGTGTGGTGTGGGGAAAGTGATTAAATGCTGACCACTTCACTGGTACTCCCTCTGGGATTTTGAAACTAACATTTTCTTGCTAGTATTTTTGTCTGGCCTTGACTTTTCCCTGTTGATAGATTGGGACACTTCTGACACTTCCCAGCTGGTAAGCAACATGTGGATGCAGAATTCCTCTTAGGGGTGAAGGACACCTACTGCTGTGCTGAAGTAACTCTGCTCTGCAGGTCTGTAGCTCTGTGATGCAGAGCTGGACACTCTGAGAGCACAGAATGCTTTCTGTGAGGATTAATCCGTGACACAGACCTCCCTAACTTTTCAAGGATGGGCACCTATTGATTTATTACAGTCAATTCTCTTGCTGGCTGTACCCTTTCCAAGAAAAAAAAAAAAGATAAGGGGGGAAAAAAAAGTAATTCTGACAATCCTACGAAGGTGCTGAGAATGTTGGTTTGTTGCAGTTTGAAAGAAAATTCGCTGCTACTTTTTTCTGGATTGCATCAGTGCCTCTGCAGCTGGCAGTAGAAATTTGATACCTCATGTAAAATAGGTCAGTCTTTTCCTACTAAGAAACTATGGTTATTCTGTGAGGGAAATTGAGTTCACCGAAGATTTCAGGAGTTGAACGTAAGTCAGATGACAGCTCAGAATGAAATTGAAAGTGTCAGCTTCAGAGGAGAATAGAATTTCAAAAAAGTTTGGGAGCTATAGATGCATCTTGGTTAGATTCAAGGAAATCTTTGACTTCATCATGTTTAGTGATTTAGCTTGGGACTTTCATAAAAATCCTGGAGAACTCTAGGTGCTGATAGTGTTAATTTGGTAATTGTGCCAGCACCTTCCATTGGTGCTGTTCACAAATGATAAACATGTTGTTGTGTAGCACATATAAAAAAACTGGGGACTACAGAGGACCCAGAGCCCTGGTTTGAGAGGTCCCCAGTGTTTAATTGCCCTTGCTTACTGCCTGGAAATTTCTTCATTCTTTGATAACCAGTTTGTTCTGTGAATGAATCTGCAGTTGTCCAGAAGAGCAGCATGAAAACCCAGGGTTACACAAGCCAATTTATTCTAGCTTATGTACTTCAGGAGACTCCTTTGGTCCTTGTCTCTTTATCTTTGCCCTTCTCCACTTCACCAGCTGTGCTGCAGGGCAGACAGTGCCATCCTGCACTGCACACATGGGCTTCTGTGTCTGACATACAAGGGCAGGAGTGACTGGCATAAGATCACTTGGAAAGCCCATAGTAAATTGCAAATTGTAAAATGTAGTTGTTTTCTAATTTTTAAACTGAAAAATGCCTAACAGCAGTTAGAGGAATCCTACTGCTTTATAGTAGTTGAATTTCAGAACGTTTTTTTTGTTCTGCATCTAAGCCTTTTCTTTCTTTTATTTTGTCTGCCTAAGACAACTGATAGATGAGTTCAGCTAGCGAGGAAAGCTAATGGGTCATTCTTTCATAAACACCACAGTCCTAGGGAGGATTTTTAAAACCATTGTCTTTCATGCTTTGTGGCCTTTTTAATGTCTTAGAAGTGTATGGTATAGATCAATGTGGTAGAAATCTATAATTTAGTTAGGGTTACTCTGTCCAAGGCTCTGTTTGAGGTCTCAGTCCCATAAGACTATGGGTGTCCCTGCTCAGACTTGGAAGAAAAAAAGACAGGGAGTGCCAGTAAAGTCGTTTTATATAATGGAAGTGGCAGCATGAATGTGTAAGTCTTCTGCATGTAACTGAGTTGACCAAGTTTTCACAAGAAATCCATAATAGAGCCAGGGCTTGACTGCCCAGAACATTAGTCCAGCAAATTAGGCAAAAGTACTGCCTTTCCCTTCAGAATTGTTTCAGAAGCTTTATCTTTTGAAACAAACAGTAATTCATGGAAACATTCTCCCACACATTCTGGGAAAATAGAAGATCAGTCAAGACTTTCTGTGTAGTTCAAGGGCAGAGCTGTGCTCTAGGAAAGCAAATAATCTGATAGCAGATAATTTAATGAAATCAAATGAAATTAAAGTATAAGACAATATTTATATTTTATGCTATAAAAGGAGCAAAAGCCAATGGAAGGGTTACTGAGTTTGTTTCAAAATTTTATGGTAAACCATTTCAGACCTCTTACTGTTTGACTTTGAGTCAGTGGGTTTTGTCATCCTGGTTCTTATTACAGCTTTCAACACAACTCTATGTAATTTGTGTCCCTAACCACCTGGAGTAGGTCAGGCTTAAAATTCAAAGTGTAACAAGGAATTTCACTGCAAAAAAAAGGCTTAATATAATCAATTATGTTTTGTATGCAGATCTGGAAGTGTCAAAAATCATTGGACTGAGATTTACTCATTTGTGGAAAGCCTAGCTGAGAAGTTCATAAGGTAAAGTTCTTTTTAATGATACTTTAATTTCCTGTACATAATTTATTTTTTTTGTTCAGTGCTTATTAGCAAATGAATTTCTGCTGGAGTAACGAGTGTGACATGGATCTGGCTTGTTCTTCTCTTTCAGTCCAATGTTGCGGATGTCTTTCATTGTTTTCTCTTCACGAGGCACTACGATCATGAAACTGACAGAGAACAGGCAAGTACCTCCCACAGTATTCCTCCAGAAATACCCTCTATCCCACCTCTCAAACAGCAAGTGCCCCCACACCCAGAGTTTGGAGATCTGTCTTGGTCCTTGGTGTGGCCCCAGCTGAAATCCTCTCCTCCATTCTCAACTGCAGGAGGGCTTGGAGGGCCTTGGGGTGTCCCATTTCAGTTTTCCTCTCAGCTTTGTAAGAGGAAGGCAGCACTGGGCTGTCTGTTCTTTACTGTGGTATTTCAGGGAGAAACTACATTTCCAGTTGAGGATCCAGGTCCATACTTGCTATCCCCAGCTGCCCAAACCAAATAAGGACAGTTTTTGTGGAAGAGATCTCAGACCCTGGACTGGTGAGCAAAGGAGTGTATGAGAGATCCCCAGTGCCCTTGGAAGGGACTCAAAGCCCTGACCTTTACACAAACAACTGCTTGTCCCCAGTGCTGGAGCAGGACCTCACCAGGCTCTGGCACCCCTCTCCTGGACTGCCTGCAAGCAGCACCCATGCCAGGGGTGCTTTGCAAAGCCAAGTGACAGTCTTTGTAAGAAAAAAATTCTGTAAGCAAAATTCTGCTTGCCAACTTCACAACCAAACAAACCTTCTAAAAAAAACAAATGAACAAAAACCTCCAAACCACCACTGAAAACAACCCCAACACAAAAAATCCCACCCCCCCCAACCATTATTTTTTAATCTAGTTTTCCTTACACATACAAATCCCTGTGATTGGGGTGTTTTTAAGTATTTTCTAACATTTCAGCTTAAAGCCTTCACTTTTGCTGCTGCTGCTGTCTGTGTGAGAGGCCTCAATAGGGCAGGGCACCCTATAAAATAATGGGAACTGTGGAGCAGAAAGAACATCAGGGACTCATCCAAAGCCAAATACCCTGCAGGGCTCTTGCATTTCTGCTGGTTGCCCTGAGTTTTGTTTCAGGTCTCCATCATATATTTTGGTGGCAGAGCTCAAACATGCTTACTTTTCTCTGGGTGAATTTGCTCTTTGCAAGGTGGAAAGTAGACAGGACCCCCCTGTCAATTTGTTGAACATGGTATTGGAGTGTTCCCTGTCCTAAAATCCTGTTCTCTGTATGGATCACTGTGTGCCTTTTTAGCTCATTTTATACTTCAAAAGGGTAAAAATGTGCTTTTTGGGATTGGATCCCTAAGCTCCTGATTTTAATCTTCATCCCATATAGTCTTCTGTATTCTCTGTAATTGTGGTTGTGTCACCTAAAATACCCAGTAGCAAAATGGAGTTTAGAAAGGTTCTCACTATTCTCTTAAAGAAAGGCTGCCCCGTGGCATCTGGAGCTGATGTTTGAACTGCCTATGTCTTATCTGCTGAATATTTGTGCCTTGTGTTCCATTAATATAATGAAAACCCTTGTCAAGGATCAGGGTCTTTTGGCTGTCAGTGATCAATTAAATTATTAATGTCCCTGAACAATCCTCTTGGTTAATGTGTATTTGGGGAGTAAGAAGCTATGCAACAGGGGTCAAGACATGCAAGTGTTTCCAGGAATAATCTATGCCCCAGGAGGGTTGAGTCCTTGGTCTGGGATAGGAAATTCTCCCCATTCCCATCCTGTTCTCTTATCTTTTGGCCTCTGTCTTTAAAATGGAAAAATTCTAATCCAGACTGTCCTGATGACTGATTCAATACAGTTTTAATTTGTCCCATTTTTGTGACAGGATCATAAGCTTTTAAACTCTGTTTTGTTCTGTTTAACAACAGAACAAACTCTGAAACAGAGAAAATTCTGTTTGGTAAAGTTTAATATCTGGCATTGGCTTTAATTCAATGTTATCCTGACTGAGAATATGTGAGAATGAGGGAGCAGGGAGAGGATTCCATCTTTAAAATATGTTACCCTAATGCTGTACCCTATGTCTGGTTTTTTGCCCCCATGGGTGTTTGGCTGATAAATTGTGGAATTTGAAAAAACATCTTGGTTCAACCAGTGTTCTAGCTGATGTGCATGCATTCTATGCAATTGATTGACAGGCTGCATAATCTAGCTGTGGTACAGGAATATCTCAGCAAAAGAAAAAAAAAAACAAACCTTCTAATAAAGTGTTCTCCTGGGATTTTTTTGTTTATTTTTGTTTGGTTTTTTTCAATCCAAAGGGAAGCCATAAGACGAGGGCTCGACATTCTTAAGGAAGAAATGCCTGGAGGAGACACGTTCATGCATGAAGGATTTAAAAGGGTACACATCACAGTACCTACTTTCTTTGTTTTACACATATAAACTTTGCTTACTTCCTGCTGGTATACTTAAGAGCTAACCATGTTCTACACTTCATTGCAGGCAAATGAGCAAATTTACCATGAAACCTATGGAGGTATGTGTTGTGTATCATTCATGTTGTGTATCTGCATTGACAAGACAGGGATTAGAGTTCTTTTTGTGACCTGCAGTAAACCCGCTGAAAGAAGTATTGGAGAAGCAGTGGTGTTATGCAATACCACATTCCATTTTGACTACAGCCCTACTTTAAATGTGTGATTCATGGTTTATTGAGATCAGAGAAGACCAGTATGATCCCAGATCTGACCATTGCAGAATGTAGTCCAAACCGTAGCAGCCAGAGCTGCCCATCTTGTACCCGGGAGTCAGGAATACCCACGTTTTCCTGGTCCTTTCCATCCTGATGCACTCAGTCCTCTCTGCTTTGTGGTCCCACATCCTTGTTCTCATCAGTGTAGGTGTGAATGAGAGTTTTGCATTAGTGTGAATGATTTATGCTCAGATTGTGAATTGCTAAAATGTGCATTTTCACTAAATTTTGAGAGGAGAGTGTATTCATGGTTTTTGTCTGTGCCAAAAGAAGACCTAGTTAGTTAACAAGACTTGCCTAGTTCATACCCTAGTGTGAGGTTGTTCTCATTTGTGGGCTAATGGTCTCTTTGGAAGATGGAGAAACAGGTTGATGTCTTTTTACTTAAATAGGCTCTGAGTGTAGGAGCAGCAGCTTTGCACAGTGTTGCAGCATTTCTGCCAGTAAAATCAGGAGTCCTGAAGTGTCCAACTGAAAACAGTTTTACTTCATAGCACATAGCTAAGAACTAATCAAGACTAATCAAGTATTCTATAAATTGAATTAGAAAGGAAAAAGAGTAGATGAGATCTGAACTTAGAAGCTAACCTACCAGGGAAGAAACAAGCATTGGAAAAAAACCGAAATAAGATCTCCAGGTTTTTTCAGCATTTTTCAAGGGTGATGGGCACCAAAAAAAAAAAAAAAAAAAAAAAAAAAAAAAGAATCTAAGCTATTTTTTCCCCCAAGTTACAGGTCATTTTTTTAAGATTTATGTCTGTGTCTGACATGACATGGGAAGGACTGCATGGCATAAGAAAGCTGTCAGAACTAATCAGTCTGTAATTTCAGACTGTATGGAGGAAGACACTTGAAATTGTAACAGATTGTTTTGAAAAAATAACAAATACTTGCCTGAAAGTAACATGTATATGTATCTGTTACTTTCCTTAAAAACTATGGACTCAGAGTGGTTGGTTGAACCATAGTTTGCATGTTAATTTGGTTCAATTTTGTTAACAGGTTGCATTTTTCTAGGTATCATGTATTCTATACTGCATTACATATATAAATCTCTGCAGTCTATGCAACATTTTCACTTAAGTTTAGATCAGATGTGAAATGTTGTATCACAAGACATAATTTTTTTCTAATGAACCTGATCTTAAGGTTTTCACATGCTCAGAATTCCTATGAATTTCACTGCAAGTTCTTGTTGCTTGAGAACTGTGGGACTGACCTCCCTGTGGAAGCCCATTTCATGCCATGTTCAGTGGGGTTGCTCTTTCAAAGTTGCTCTTTCAAAGCCTGCTGTTGGGAAAGGTAGGATGGCAGGAAAGCCACTTTTGCAGAGGTATCTCTTACACGGTCTCTGGACAGTGTTTATGTAAAGACAAGTTTGTCAAGAGAAGAGAGGAAACCTCTCCTTCTCTGCAAACCCATTTTGTCAGCTCTGTCTGTAATCTTGGTAGCTGCTCTGTTTTATTCAGAGCAGAAAAGTCAGTGTGTGGACCTTGTTAGAGCAGCACTCCCCCTCCAGTGATGCTTGTGACGTGAGGGTGCGCAGGTTTTGGCTCAGTGCACGCCTTGCATCTGGCCTTCAGCTGGTGCATCACCAAGTCCTTGCAAACCAGGCTGAGAGTCTGGCCTTATGGGTTTGTATTTATTTGTCAGTAAGAAGGATTGCCTCACTCCAGACTCCTTGCATTGCTGAATCTCGTGCCATGTGTCTGCAATCTGCTGTTAACTGTTCCCCACGTAGGAGTGCGGACAGCCAGTGTGATCATTGCCCTGACGGACGGGGAGCTGCAGGACGCTCAGTTTTATTATGCAGAGCAAGAAGTAAGTCACTTTATTCCTTGCCCAAACTAGTTTATGTCAAACCTGTACACATTTACTGCTGACTCCACTGATTCTACGGCTTTGCCCTAAATGGCATTTTGGGTTTTTTAGGCCAACAGAGCCCGAAACTTTGGAGCTATTGTTTATTGTGTTGGAGTGAAAGATTTCAATGAAACTCAGGTAACTTGTTTGTTTTCTCTTGTGTTTTTCTTTTATACTACTGCACAAATAACAGCATCAGATGAAGGCATTTATTTAATTACTTGAGGCATAAATCATTTCGTGTCACTGTGATGTCTTTTAGCAAGTATGAAAGGGCCTGGTTTTGTTCACTGTAATTTTGTTTTCCTCATGATTTATGATTGTCTTTCTTTGCAGCTGTCAACGATTGCTGACAGCATCGATCATGTTTTTCCAGTAAAGGGAGGCTTTTATGCCCTAAGAGGAACCATTGATTCAGTAAGTTGGATATACTGAAACACAGTAAAGGGTGCCCTTTCCTGCATTAATAAAGCATAGATGAACATGGTTACCAAAAAATGCCTTTATCTAAATCTTTTAGATTCTGAAGAAGTCTTGCATTGAGATCCTAGCGGCTGAACCATCCAGTGTTTGTGCAGGAGGTAAGTTTCCACAAGAACAGTGTGTTAAAGGCAAATGAATGACACTGATGAAATGTCAGTAACTACTTAATGTGGTACTGGAGCTGAAGCCTGTGGATGTATTGGAGCATCCTCTCAGCATGGCTAAAGCCCTACATGTTCCTTCTCAGCTTGAGAAGAACATTCTGACAATAAATACATAGCTGCTGTGGCTGAGTACCAGTTTGGAGAGCTGACAGAGGCAACACTCAGCAAATTGAGCATACCACTTTTTATAAAATCTGTGAGAGAGAGAGAGAGAGAGAAAGAAATAAAAGTATATGTAAAACCAGACTGAAGTGTTTTAGGGTCTGAAGGCAATATCTCACAAATTTCTGGCAAGACTGCCTTCCTGGGATCTGCTAGGACTTGTCAGCAGTTAGAACAAGATTTTGCAAAACATTTACAGAAATTTAAGGTTTATTGAACCAAATGTAATGTGCTGCATAGGCCAAGATATCTCTTGTGTTTCCCAAAATGCTAATGTTTTACTTATTTGAAAGAACCATCATTCTTTATGGTAAACAAGAAGGATACCCAGAGGAGTTGTTGATAATTTCATGCCTTTCGTGTCTAGTATATTTAACTTGGATTTGTTCTGGTTTATGCTAGCAATTCTCTTGCTGTGGTTTTTTCTACTTTAGAGGCTATTGCAGCAGAGTAAGAGTGACACCATAAGTTTGCTGGAAGGTACAGTTTTCAGCATGGTTATTTAGCTCTAGTGTTAGTGTCTCGTGTTCATTTCCTTGAACGCTGTAAAAAGGAGCACATAAAAAGTGGCAATGATGCATGAAAGCTGACCTTGAAAACAGATAAAATATGAAACTCAGGAAAAATTTAGTATCACAGAAGAAAAATTGTTCACTCTTCATTTCCACATGTCAATCACAATATGATCTTACCCTGAATATTTCAATTTAGCATGAAACATCCTTGTGTCTCTTGAATTATTCCTAAGTATATTATTGTGGACTAGATGTAAAATCTCATTTGTAGGAAATTTAAAGCAATGATTTTACTTTTTTAAAATATTGTGGAGTTGACTAGGGAAAAAAAACCAGCTTTAAAGCTTTGACATTTAAAACTTTTATTTTGTAATGATACTTGCTTTATTTTGCTTAGTTATTGTATACCTGATCATTTTTTGTGCAAAGTTTAATACGAGCTGTCCTGTTCAACAAAAATGCCTTTAGCTACGTAAAAATGTGTGTTCCAATAGGAGGGATTTCAGTAGTATTCTTGAAATTGTTTGGGACAATGTTAAGAATATTGGAAAGTTGAATTTGAAACAATGTTTTTTAAATGGAATGTGAAAATATTTTTATGAAGTATGAGAAAATAAATTCTCAAGAAAAAAGATTCAACAATATTAATATATTTCAGCAAAAAGAGTAAAATTTCTTTTTTTTTCCAAAGAACAGTGGATTCAAACTACTTCATTTTTTGCTAAGCTTGCTAGATAAAACGTTTATGACAAATGTGATTAAAATTCCGCAAGTACACTTTAAAAATAGTTTGCCAGTAAAGAAAAAAACCCCAAACAATATTGTTACCTTACTTGGATCTGTAAAATTTTCCATTATCCTTGTGGCTTTCAAACAAGACCAATATAAACTGGGAAGAATCAGTGTCTCTGTAGTGCTGCTGATTCAGCAAGATAGCAGCACTTCTTTCACTAAAATTCTGAGGTTTGCTCTGTCACTGTTGACCAAGCAAGGGCTGGCACATGGGGAAACTTTGCTGCCCAATCTCCACGTGCTTGAAGGTTTGTTTGTAGCAGCAGAGAGTAGAAAAGGGGAGGAAGCCAAAGCTGCAGCTCCACGTGCTGTGCACTGTTTGTATATCATTGTATTTAAAGTATTAAAGTCTTCAGCACTAAGAATCAGGCCTGCAATAATAACATTTATTATTATCCCACAAGCCACAGCCGACATTGCCTCCTGCAAGAGGTTTTACAGTGTGAGGTTACAAATATTTACATTTGTGCTTAGATTTATTATCCTTTATTATCCCACTTACTTCAACATAGATGGAGGTTCATCTGTATAATTGTGTGCACCACTGTCTCCTGGAAGGAATCTCCTGGGATTAAACAACTTCTTTCATGGTAGTGTGAATCCAGATCTTGAGTTCAGTGCACTGGACAGTTGTAGTGCTACTCTATATGTAATGTGGTTTATTTTTTTAATGTGCTTCATTTGGAATTTACTTCATAAGCTTCATTATTTTTTGCATTAGTATCAGAATTCTTTATGCATTTTAAATTTAGGTAGTTACTGATATAGTTTACTGGTAATGTATTGTTCTGTCAAGATATATAGCCACTGAAACCTACATCGACACATATATACACTTGCATGCTGGATGTACCCACTGGCAGAAAATTAGAACATAACATTTTCTAGAAATTCACCATTCCTCCTCTTTTAGGTTAGGAGTGTTGGTTTGTTTAAATACATAATAGAAATTTTCATTTCAAAATTATGATTGAAAAATAATGGAGCTGTGGAGAGAGTGCAACATATTATCACATTATCCAGCAAAGATACTTGTCTGTTTACAGCCTTGAAATGTGTGTCTGTCCATGCTTTTTGTATGAGACTTATCTGAGCAAGGAGGTGATAATTGGTTTAGCCTTTATTTAGCATTGCTAATAATTTTTACAATTTGCTGTGAGTTCATGAGGTTTTTGTGTGATTCAGTGAAAACAAGTTATGATCAGGGCTTAAAGCAGGGTCTGAGCCACTCCTTGTAAGTGTTCTCATAGTTACTAATGCTTTGGTGTTTGCTGGTGGTCTTGGCTTCATTTTTTGACTCGCCAGAGGTTTAGTAAAATGCTAATGGAACAATTTCTATGCGTTGACAATTCCAGTTGGGACTCTGGCTTTCTGTGACGAAGCTATCTGGGAAACCCAGCTACAAATTGATCTCGTCATATTGTGACAGCTATCTGATGTTTAATGCTTTTTGACCCTGCAAATTCATTGTCCCCAATGTGGAGCAGTGTAGTTGAGTCCTTCCTGCTCCCTCTGATTTAAAGTGACCAAGACATGCAGCCTGTAAACAGGCTATCAGTGCAGAGTCAGAGGTGCCTCGTATCCTGTTTGACAGCATCATTGCTTTGATTATGCTTATGGTACGCAGATGTGATTGAAAGGTTTTGTTGGATGTGGCATCCTAGTGGCCACATCAACTACCAGGTGTGGATGCAAGCAGTCAGCTTCTCATCAGGGTCAGAGAAGCGGAGCCGACAGCACAGCCAGTGCACACCAGCTTCAACCCACCATCTCGCTGCCAGCGCCGCCTGGTTATTTCAGTGCTGACCTTTTTCCCTTCGCTGTCTTGTCAAAAGCTGCAATCTATGATCTGACAGTAACTAGGGAAGAAAAGGACGCAGCCAGAGCCAGGGCGCAAAATTAAATGGAATTAGCCATTTCAACAGAGCATCACCCAGAACACGTTAATGCTCCAGAGCAACCATGGGGGCAGGCTTCTGAGCAGCAACAACAAACCCAGTACCAGCTGCTTACATCTCCCTGCAAGTCTGGTGTATTTTCAGCTTGTGTTGGTGGACAGGTTGCTGCTACCCAATCACTTGTTCACAATTGACTGTGCAGAGTTGAGTCAGTAAAAAGAACGGCAGGAGAGGTAAATTGTCCTGACAATATTAAACTTCTACATGTGGCTTTTACCTTTGATGTCTTGTGTTGAAAGTTTCTTACTTGCAGCATCTTTTTAAAGCCACTGAAACAGCCACCAACTAAGCTTTTGTGATTGCTGCCTTTTAAGGCCATTAATTCATGAGAAGGGAAAAAAAAATTAAGTGCAATTTTGGTTTAGCAGGCTTCTTTTAAAATATAAAATTGAGATGGGGGAAATTATCACCTTGTCTGGGTGTTCAAGGCACTGTGAAGTGGGCTGGTTACAAGCAAGTCTGCCCGTGTGTGTCCCAGGCAGGTAGTTTTGGTGGGTGGGCAGAGGCCTGGTTGCCCTCAGGGCTGGTCATGACTCTCAGCTCTGCTGCCAAAAAAAGGGATGCTCATAATTCTCAGTATAGCAGCTGGGTTAGATGTGGAATGGCTCAAGGCATGAATCTGACTAAGAGTAAGTCAAGATTCTTATTGGAGTAAGAAGCGGATGAATCTGCCCTACAGTACATCTTCATTTGTTTAAAGAAATGCTCATTAACCCCAGTGAAAACCAGGATGTATAACCCTTCCCATTAAAAAAGAGGCCAAATCCTGATGCTGGATTTGTGTATTTGGTTCTTGGTGTGCTCGTTGAGATCTCAAATTTTATCATTTTTCTTTAGTAAGATACTTAAGCATATGTTTCATTCAAAATGCACTCCAGCAGATGCTTTCTTTTTCTCATCCCAAAATATCTTTTGATTCCCATGTACCTTGTTGCTTTTGTCAGTTCAGAGCCCTGCTCTAGAGCAAGTTACCATGATGAAAACCAGTGTGGATTTCCAGTGCATGATTGTAATTTGTAAATGCCCTAGTCCAATTCACCTGGAGTTGCATTAGATCTCAATACAGTGATAATGACAATGAGTGAGGGTGTTTTTGACAAAGACAAGCTGTTTGTTCAGGAAAGTAAGGCATTCCACATCCTTGTGCTAGCTTGCCTTGCAGTAGCTTGGTAATGAAGTGCAGGTAGATAAGGCTGAATATATTTCACACACCTTTGGGCCTCATGTAGCATTATCCAATAACATTTCCTTCCTCCAAAGCATACAAATAACTTGGCAGTGCCTTGTATGGAAGGTTGCTGAAAGCCAAATCCTATATCTCTAAAAGTCACGTACTGCTCCCCTCAATCCTATCCACGTTGTGTTGCTCTCCTTTTTACTATGTTCATCAAAGTATAAATGATGATGCATGTAGACCTGTTGTTCATGGTTTTACTTGCTACCACTGGAGCACTGTGTAATTTATTTATAATGTTCAATGTGAAGCTTGAAGATTAATTGGTCCTGTGTTGTGCGGTTGTACCCCTTGTATTGGGCTGGTCTCAAATGCTGCTCAGAGGCTGGTGTGAGAGCTCTGTGGAGGATTTGGTTAAAGTAGGAAATTCATGTGTGAAAGTGCAACTTCTGTGCTTTCCCTTGCTGTGTGCCAGCGATCTCAGCTGTCAGCTGGCTGCTTGTGTGCAGTATCAAAAGGGAGTTTCAAAAGTGTACTAGGGACAGAACTAATTTGTAACATGTCTGTCCATCTGCCTACATTAAAGATATTATCTCTGTCGTCCATGTAGCAGCCACAGTGGCTTTTTGTGTCCTAGTGGGGAGTTTCCCTTGCCACTTCCCTTCCTGGTGCATCTTGTGCCTAGTTTGGCAATTAAGGCTCACCCTAGCAGAGAGGGAACTGTGGTTCTGTGCTGGGCTTCACCTGTGCACAGTAAAAGGGAAGGGAAAATAGCAAACTCTTCTGTTGTTAGAGCCCTGAGGAGAAGTACTATGTCGGTTACTAAGGAATAACTTTGAAGCTTGCTGGGGAGAAGCTGAGAAAACAAAGCCAAATTTCTTAATACTTTTCTTCCTCCAGTGACCTTTCCTGTCTCTAACTGTACGGGGTGTGGTGACACCAGGTGCTTCCATGATAGACATGAACTCAGCAATCCTACCTCTACTTGCCTCTATCCCTTCCCTTCTCCTGCACATTTGTACTTCAACTAGATGCTCAGCCAGGCATTACTGATCTCTCTAACAATAAACATGGTTACTTTGCAGGCTTGTGAGCAAGCTCAATACGCTGCAACATGATCAGTGGTGCCAGTAGTAGAGGGCATGTACAGTTGGGATCTCACTTCTGATTGCATCCTTCCTGTACTGGCTTTACTCAAATGCATAACTGCTTTGTCAGTAAAAAGGCTATTGGAATGTTTGTGGAAAAAACCCAAACCTGCCAAGACTTCTGCTGCTTGAATGAACAAATCATGGTTGCTTGTCACAAGAATGTCAAAAATCACAGGTGCCTGCCCTATCAGGACTAAAGCAACTGAAGTTGTGACAGGTCCCTCCTTGTGCCTCCTTGGTGGTTTCAGCTGTTGGGGCAGGGATGTGAGGGAAGAGCACAAAGAAAGTGGTGATGCCTGGATCTTTAGACATTCCTATGCAGAGCAGATTTTAGTGGGGCTGTGCATGGAGTCAGTTATTGCATGGGCAGGAGCACTGTTTTTTCCCAGGGTTTGTACCAGAGGCAAAGCTTTCTCTCTGAGTCACAGGAGGTTTAGGAGGGGAGTTCTATCTGTCTGTCTGTCTGTCTGTCTGTCAGCATCTTCCTGAACAGAGCTCTGCTGAAAGCCTAGTGCCATCTGCAATGAAGATTAGGGGGAAGGACTGGGGGAAAGTGGTTAGCAAAGGTGTCTGTCCCAAAAGCCATGGAAAAACCATGAGATATCATCAGTCAAGACAGACTTAGTTTTACTGTGGCACCTTTAAGGCATTGCAGTTCTGTGTTACATTTGTGGGAGCTGACTTGAGACAGAGAACACTCTGAAGCACTAATGCCACTGTAACACTCTTGGACATTGCTTCTGAATAGAGGGAGTGTCTGTATGGATGTTTAATTCAGGTAACTCTGAAAAGAAATGCTGTATTTGAGTTATTTCTCATAAATAAATCATAAATCTTCTGTATTTTTTGCTTACAGAATCTTTTCAAGTTGTGGTAAGAGGCAACGGCTTTTATCATGCAAGAAATATCGACCAGGTGCTCTGCAGCTTCAAGCTCAACGACAGCATTACCATCAGTAAGTTTGCAGGCTGGTGGATTGCAGTGACGCCTGTCTGTGTCACCTCACAGGCCAATTCTCATCCATGTTCGGTGGGGTCATTGCAGCAGATGTGAGAGGAGCAGATGCACCAGTTGCTGGTGCCATCACAGTGATTGTGCAACATGGAAACTCCCTGTCATTGCTGCACTGAACAGGGTCTTTTGTTTGCTGTCTCAGCAGCCAGGCAAAGGACTGAATGGCCCAAAAAAGATGGAGTGTCCAGTTTCTCAGCAGTCCTCTCTCATTCCTGAGAAGCCGTGTGTGTGTGGCAGAGTGAAACATGGTGTGGGGAGAGGAGCTCTGCTCCTTGCTCATATATGTTACCCTTGTGGCCTGAGCACAGTAGAGGCTTTCATATGCTGTCGTGGCCAGACTGGTGTTTCCCTAGCAGTGAATTCACTTACAAGAGGGAACACATGAATTGCTCCTTCATTTCCCATCCCAGTTGTCTATGTTGATGCTGCAGTCAATCAGCTCTGGTGGTCTTGCATTTATTCCACTTACAGATATGCATTAACCCGGATTTGTTTTTTGTGGTTTATCAGTTAGACAGACTTTTTGCTTTTTCATCCCTGACCCCAATCATTAGCACCTTGGCTGGGCTTCACACAGTGAGTGCTGACCTGGACCTGGAAATACACAGTAGGAGAACTACTCTGATTCCATTCCAACTTCATGCTGTGTTTTCCTTGGGTTAAGTTTGCCACAGATATTGTGATGAGATGCTGATCTATGCTGGCTTTTTTTCCATCCCTAAAATGTATCACTGATTTCCATGCCCTCATCTCTGCCAAGGAAGGGAAATGAGTTCTGTCTTCAGGTGTGCTTGAAGTGGGTGAAGCATGAAGGAACAACTCTTTATATCTGTTGTTGCTTGAGTGAATTTTTTTCCTAGATAAAAGGAGTAAACAAGCCTCAAAAGTATAATTAAGATGGCAGCCTTTATCAGCCCTTTATTCCCTTGAGTTTGACTCTTGTAGACCACTCCTTCTCCAGGCTGTCAGCACAGTTGCTTTGCTGGCCATTCACAGCTAAGCTGTAGTCACTGGGGTGATGTGCCTGCTCTTGTGCCTCAGCTTACATACTTTTGCTGGAGTGGCAGTGCAGGATTACTGCTGGGCTTCCTGTCTGTATTCTGTATAGGACTTGGCTTTCTGGATGTGACTTTCGAAAGCAACAACATTAACAATGCTGAATCATGGAGCAATGGAGTGCAAGGGGGTGGGAAGATGTGTGCCCTTGTGCTTGACTCTGCATGCACCAAACCCTTACAAACATGGGCTGTTTGCAGATGATGCTGCCACAGAAGGGAGGTTTGGTCCAGGAGAAGCAGCTAATGCAGAGCAGATCCTCATGATTGCATCACTCTGCCTGTTTCCTGTAAATGACCAACCATCTCTTGGATTTGGGGGTTTTTTTCCCTCATTATTTTTCCATTTCAGCTCCACCCCATCTCTCTCCTTCCCTTTTCTTGGGCTCAGACAGTGCAGCCTTGGATTCTCTTCTGTGTGTATTTGGACATGTGTAGACAAAAATTGAACCCTAAACTTTTGAGCCCTTGCGTAACTCGAGGGGTCGGACTATTCAGTGTGAGTAGATGTTGCACATAATTTTCAGGTAGACATGATGAATGCTGCTGAAAGCTGAATTCCAAATGGCTGATCACTGCTGTCAGGAACAGAGATGAACTTCCAATTCTTAGCTGTGGTGTCTCTAGCCTGATAGCATCATGTTGGCATCAACATGATGCCTATTCTACTATTTGGGTTTGTGATCAGCACCACTGGGGAGTATTGGCACTTGCCAATATATTGAGTTCATCTGTGGCTGTCATTGATGTCAGCACTTCTCAAGGGGGTGGCTTGCTTGAAACAATTTATTTTTTTCATCCCTGATAGTTATATTAATTTCCTTTCAGATGAAAAGCCAACTTTTGTTCATGATACATACTTACTTTGCCCCGCCCCAGTGATAGAAGATGCTGGACAGTGAGTATTGCTTTCAGCATGTGTTGAGAGAGTGGATCTCTGGGTGAAGATGTCAGTATTGAGCCAAAGGCTCAGGATTTTGCCCAATGTGTCAAGCTAATAAATTTGTGTGTGTGCAGGTCATATTGCAGCCATCTCCTTTGTGCCAAATCCTTTCCTAGTATGAGCCAGCATAGCTCTATTTAACATTGGGTCTTCAGCACAGTTTAACCAAAGGCTGTCTTGAACCATGGCCCCATATCATAGGATCACAGAATGGTGATTCCTCCTCTCATCCTATATCCTGTTGTTTCAGACCAAAAGGTAATTAAATTCAAGACAAACTTTTAATTTGGATGGAAAGGAGATGCCTGATTTAAATTTCTTTACTGCTCTTGTATATGTTGGTTCCTGTATTTTGCTCTTCTGTGTCTAGTGTTGATATTTTTCAGCCTTTTTAATCCTGTAGACTTCTGGGAGACATGGCACAATGCCCTACCTTTTCCCTAGGTGATCTTGTGGGTGCTTAAATACTGTACTGGGGCTATGGGTGAATGTCTCCCTTCCCTTTTCTATTTGTCACTGAAGGAAATTAATTTGGTGGGGGTTTGGCATTTTTTTTTATTATTACTTTAGTGGTTTTTTTCTCCCTTGGACCCTTTCTCTGATACTGGAGAATGGCTAGGGAAGATTCTTCTTGAATTTCACTGTTTTTCAGTGTTTTTACTCTTCTTTATCTCAGTGCAGGTGTTCTGGATTTGCTTGGATACAAAAGAACATATTCTGATTCACTGACAGAAGTGTTTCTTTAAATGAATAAAAAGTCTTAAAGTTTTTTGTGCTGTCTACAGTAGTATTGCTATTGTCTGAGGCATTCTGTTATGACTCACTGTCCTAGTGCCCTTTGCCCCAGCTGGGATGGGGGTTTTTTAATAAAAAGCATCTGTCCCAGCTCAACTAAGGTAACATAAAAAGGCTGGCTCCTGAGCAAGCAGGGAGGCAGATTCAGGTAAATGCCTGAGGCCATGAAAATACCCTGACTCAACAGGATGCACTATCCTAACCATGCTCATAAACCAATGGTTAAAACAGAGACAGAGTAAAGGTAACAATGGTAACAAAGATGACACTAAAAATAAACATATCTGTTTTGTGCTCTAGGGTGGTTTTCCTACAAGTCAGCATGAACAACGGGCTAACGTTCATCTCCAGCTCTGTCAGCATCACCAGCACACATTGTGTAAGTAATTCCAATGGGGCTTGACAGAGGAACCATGAGACCCTGGGAAGAAATGGTTGTTCTTCAGGCAAGCCTCCTTGAGTGAGCACGACCTCTCTGCAGCTTCTGCCTCACCACTGGATCCCAGCAGCTCTTGGGAAAACAACCAGGGCTACTTAACAGCACATTGTTATGGATGATGGATAGATCATAAGAGCTTTTCTGAGTAAAAGGTTAGAATAAGAGGCACCCTGCCCATTACTACCCCAGGAGAGAGGTCCTCAAAACTAGGATCTTAACAGAAGGAGATCTGAGAAAATGATCGAAGGAGCATCAAGGAGCAACACTATGTTGAGCCGTGAGGTCCCTGATGAGATCTGGGGTAAAAGGTACAACTGTTAGGATTTGTGTCTGGAAAGGCCACAGAGGGAAAGGACAGTGATGTCTGTCCTGCATCCTGTGGTCAGAAAGACCAGGTGGAGTGCCAGCAACAAACAGCTAGAAGTGATCCCTTATCAAAATCTGATTTTTAGAACCAAATAAGCAAAATTAGGAAACTGACTAACCCCTTGCCTTGGGGTAAAAATAGCCAGTGCCCATAGCTGGTGTGAGCAAGTACAGTAATTAAATATGTGACCTTGTGCTTGTGGTCTAAACCAAGTTGGCTGAAGTACCTGATAGCAGTTTGTATCATTGTTATTAGTGTCAAAAGGACTTTTGTAGCCTATGCCAAATGCTGTCATATTGGCTTGTAATCATTGTTGGCCATTTTGACAGCTGGAGAACAAAAAGGGCAGGAATGCAGATAGAGGCGACTGGAACTTGTAAATCTGATTTTCTGATGTTTGCAGCAATGAAGGTGGGACATATCACACCAGAATGCTGGAACAGGCTGGGTTGCAGGGACACAATGTAACAGACGTGTTTGTTTCTTTATGGGATTATTTCTATTTTAAAAAGTTAAAACTTTCTTCCAAATTTTCCATACTGGGGATTGGTATTTTCACATTTAATTCTACTCTTTTACCTCAGGTACAATAAAACTTTTCAATTCTGCAGTGGTGTTAACTGGTGCATTTAGTTACCCATAGGTAATCTATTTCTGATGAAGACTGAAGTCTCAACCCTAACCGGGGTTCCTAAAGGCCAGAGCAGTTTGAGAGGAAGCTTTTCCTTTTGGCAGCCTTAGGACAAAAAAGAGGAATCCAATCTCCAGTCGTGTCAATCTGACAGTTTTCGACCAGCCTCTTGCAGATTGAATTGAAGGAGGCAGGAAGCCTGATTTGCAGCTGATAGAAAAATACTGTCTCGCTCCTGTAATGTCCCATAAGCAGGGAGGTTGGCAGTTGACTTTCCAATTTTGTCTTAATTTCATGCATTTCACTCTTCTCGTTTTAGAGAGTCCCTCCATTTCCTTTCCTCTCCTGTTTCCTTTTCTGTGGGTGGCAGTCAGCTGGCCTGCTCAGCTCTCCTCCCTAGCTGGTCCTTCTGTCTTTTCTGTACAGTAAGTATCTTCACTATAATCCAAAAGCCTCTGTGTGATCCCAGTTCAGCTGCATGAAGTCTGCTATTTTCTTTTCAAAGTCCAGCTTCACTATGGTGCTTTGTATCATTAAAATCATTAAAAGAAGACTCTTTAGCTTCTTGCTGCCAGCAGCTCCTGAGCTGCTGCTGGCAAATGTCTCAGCAATTTATATTTGCAGTTAGCATGGGAAAAGCGATGGCTGGGAACAAAGGCTACAAAACAAGGAGGTAATGTGTGTTTGGAGTAATAGTAGCAATGGTACTGCATTGCTGCTGTGCTTGGATTTGTTTTTAAGGAGTTCAGCAATGTTTCTTAATGTTATGCGTGATTTTTACTCACCCTTTTCTCAGCAAACTGACTTTACTGGGAATTCATTTCTCTTCAAGTATCTGCTTTCCAGATGCATTAGTTGTACATGGGGCTATGGGAGAGCCAGAGAGGGGTGCTTAGCACAGAACTGCAGCTGGGTGCAGTGTCCTCTGACAGGACTTGTTTGGGCAGGGAGTCTGGCACATGTTGGAGCGATCCAGCTGCTCCCTGGACAAATGACGGTGAGCCAAGTGGCATATCCTACAGCAAGTTGGTTTTTTGTGTCTGTAACAAAAAGCCACAGGGCAGTGTAGGGATGGCAATGCTGTGACACAGATATGGAATACTGGGTTACCTGCCTAAAAGCATGGAGTAGGAGCTGTGTTTGTGTTAGTCCCATACTGAATGTGTCAGTCTAGGAACTGGCCTGGGGGGAGCTAGGTACCACCTAAGTCAGTCATTCAGGATTGCACCCAGACTTTGCAAAGCTCTTAGCAGCTGATACTTGTCACCCTCAGCCTTTTCATTGCCTGAGGGGAAAACAAATGCACTTAGAACGCTGAAGGGAATCCTTGTTGTAAGAAGGAGCTAAACATCAGTTTCTGGTGTCATGGAAATTCAGCAAGTAGTTTCAGATTTAATAAGGTGAATCTCATGGACTTTATCATATAGAATTCACTTTGGGAATTTAGCTTCTTTCCCTTTATCCCACCTATCCTTTGAAAATCTCTTACAGCTTCCTCTGTAGCCTGCTGTCTTTCCTCAGCCTGATTGACAGACCTTTCTCCAAGCTCTTTTCACATCCTCCTAGCCCCAGGCTTTCCTCTAGCTTCCTGCTAAGTTTTTCCTGTTCCCTGATACCCCTGTTGGTGGTGAATTGAACCTTTTCTCAAATTTTGAGAATCTACCATTGAAGAGGTTTCTTTTCCCAGTATATATTAAAAAAAAAAAAAAAAAAAAAGGGAAAAAACCCCCAGCAAAAGTTNAAAAAAAAAAGGCTGAAACACCACAGCTAAAGTTAATATCATTCCAGAACCCAGTGCTGCCCAAGGATAGGGCATGTCTCAGCATGCCACTGCCCATGTGAAACAAATGTTTACTTTTCAAAAGGCACGTGCTCTGTATGTTCTGCAGGAAGCAAGCAGCATATGAAAACCTGATTCCCGTAGTCATCAGAGCAACAGAGAATTAATATCTCTTCTGAATGCACCAATATTAAATGCTGTAAGTGCAAAGAATCCATCAAGATTTACACAGAAAATTCAGAGCTATGATTGTCTTTGATTCTCAGTTGCTCTGAAAAGCTAATTTCAATTGTTAACACTTGATTTTTTTTTGTTTGTTTCTAGTAATTTTAAAGAAAATTTAACTTTGATTTTGAAGGTGTAGACCCTTAGCTCTGCATCCCCAGTGTCTCACTGTTCTCTGCAGAGAGATCAGTGGATATAAGAATCAGAAATGTTTAAGATAATTATTACAGCATCTCATCTAAAAGAGTCAAACCAGCCCTAAGAAGCATGCCAAGAACAAACAGCATTACTGACTGGTTTGATAATCACCTAGGCTAAGGTTGTGAGAGTGGTTTGAGTCAAGAGGCAACACAGGCAGGCTTGGGAGCTGATGCACTGAGCAAGTTGTGCTCTGTTCCATGATACTGACATGTGAACAGTTACCCATAAGGTCTAGCTCCAATATATTCCCATTCTGTCAGCATCAACATTGGCTTATTCTGCATCTCTAGGAATCAAAGGTTACTCTGCACACCTGAGGGTCTGTGGCAGTGCCATTCTGACGGTAGTAAGGGACTTGTCCAGAATGGGTTGTATACAAGTTTAACCTTCTTGAATCTAGTGGGTTGTAAACATACCATAAATTTGTACATAAATTATACATATACACATTGCAAAGAGGAGATGCTTCTCTGGTTTTCTGACTTCAGGTGATCCTAATGATAATAGTGATTGACTGCACAATCTGCATGAGACCTCATAGTGAGGGAAAGCTGACCAATGTGTAACTTCAGGACTCCTGCCTTCTTTGAGACATAAAAAAGTAACTCAGAAATAATCATCTTGCTTGCAGCTGACTGGGACCATCCTTTTCATTGCTCTTCTGATTCTCTTTCTGCTGCTGGCTCTGGCTCTTCTGTGGTGGTTTTGGCCCCTTTGCTGCACAGTGGTAAGTACAGGGTTTTTATTCAACTAACTTGGTTTCATATATTCTCTGCCAAAGCATAGTTAAAGTGTTGGAGTGGGTGGTTAGCCTTGCTTTAAAAAACATCACATTTGTAAAGCCCTGATTCAACAATTTGCTTAAAGTGCATGTTGAAGTTACTCTCATCTGGGTTTTTGATTGTTTCAAGGCCTATGTGATTTTTACATTTAATGAGAATTTTAAATAAGCTCATGGATGTGACTTAGGTTTCTGTAGGGATCAAGACCTCCTTTAGACCAGCTTTGAAACCTGCTGCATAAAAATGTAATGGAATTGATTTGTGTGTAGAAGCTGTTATGGTCCTCTTTAAAGACAAGAGTTAGGGATTTTTTTTTTTTTTTTC
>VXBB01014815.1:1269214-1318257 GCA_013399915.1 Illadopsis cleaveri
TTTTTCCTTTTGTTGGTTGCGATTTCTTTAATTTATTCAGAGGAGCTGTAGATTCTAAGAGAATGTCTTGGCAGTAACTTAGTAATTATATGGTATTTTTCATCTCATCTGAGTTTATTTTCGACGGGGCTAATGAGAGGATTGAATGGGGAGGAGTGAAGCAGGATGACTCATTTGTGACCTTGGCAAGGAAGCAGGGAGGACATAGTATTGAGATGGATGAACCCTACCATTTTCTCAGATTTCTCCATTATTTGTTTATTCCAGGTGATCAAGGAGCCGTCTCCACCCCCGCCTCCAGAGCCTGTAAGTGTGTTATTTTTGAGCTGTGGCACTGTCTACAGCCACTGCAGTGCTGCCTAGGAATGTCAACCTTGTAGGTGTCTTAATGACACCTTAAAGGCCGTGAGAGGAAGTGCCCTGGGTCAGGAGAGTTATTTCTGCCTTCTGGCCTCTTTATTTACATACAGCAAAACTGCTTCCATCCAGGGTGAAAACAGTTGCATAACTCAGAAATCCACAGGCCAACAGTTCCTATGGTATTTTGTTCCTTCAAACAGGTGTGTAAGCAAATCTTTGCTTCTCAAGCTGTGCTGACAGCTGTCCCTCCTCCAGCAAAGCTGCCATTGTTCCCTGCAGGAGTTTAGCCTAGATTGGTAGTAAGGAACAGTCTGGCCGCTGGAAAAAAGGACAGCAAAGGCCACATTCTTTTGGCTTTGCTACAGGAGAGGAGACAAAAGCCTGCCCTGGCTGTGGCTCTTCTGCAGAGTGACCTTTGGAAAGACATTTAGCTTTTCTCCATTTAGATTTTGAGCTGTTTGAGGGGGGATTGTATTTAGCTCTTTTCGGGACAGTAACTGACACTGACCTCAGTTTAGTTTCATCATACTAGTTTCAGGAAAATAAAAAATAATAGTAAATGAAAGCACCTCCAGAGAAAACTTAGGCCTTCCTTTATTTCTTTCCTAAGAAAGAAATAATGTTAGAAAAGAAATAACAGTTAAATAATGGGAAAATACTTGCCTAACCCACAAGAAAAGCTTATAGTTTACTGTTAACTTGCTGTAACTTGGCATGAATGTAGGGAGGCAACCACAGCTGCTGTTTGAGGCCACCACTAGTGTGTATGTGATCCTGTTACTTGTTCTGAGCAGAAGCACTGTGACAATTTAACTTCAGAATTCATGCTGGGGTTAGTGTGATTAGTGCTGTCACAAAGTCTGCAGTTGCAGCCATGCTGCATTTGAAGGAGGTTTCAGAGAGCATCATACCCCTGCAGAAGTTCCAGATACTTTGCAACTTTAAATGAAATTAAAGAGAACGAACTGATGTAAGCCTCCAGGAATAACTCAGAATAGAAATGTTATCCATCCCTTTTCTTGGCCTTGTCTTTATCCAGTATGGGTTGTAATAATAGTGCATTGTAATAATTGTAACTCTGTAATGGATTTCATTACATTTAGCTTTAGGCTCCCTAGGTATGGTGACCTGCCCTTCAGCTGACACAGTGTGGTATTGCTACTATTAAACTGAATATAGGTGTGTAAAACTTGTTTTAAAGCACGAGCATTAGATTTCCGTGTGGGAGCTGTTAATGTTGCTTTGCTGTGTGTTCAGTAAGGGATATTTTGTATAAATCCTTTCTCAACTGGAAAAGTATCAGCTGTTACTCTTGATTCTGTCCTGCTAGAGTCAGGCTTGCCAGCAGTAAGAGCTGTTAGATGAGAGCACTTGAAATCTGTTACATTGCATGGAACAGGCAGAGTGTCTTCTAAAATACTCATGTTCACAATGAAATCAAACATAAATTAATTAAAAATACTGATGCAGTTCACTTGGTACTGGTTTAGATGCAGCATGAAATGGGATAAAATTTGTGTATTTGTTGTACTCTCAAAAAAAGCTTACTGAAACAGCACCAAACGCAACACCAAACCACAATACCTTCATTGTATATTTATTTCACCAATTTAGGATAAAAACAAAATAAGAGGAACAAAAAAAGAAGGTAAAACAAAAACCAAAAAGTCAAACCACAACAATAAAAAACCCCAGACTCAAACTCCCCTTACTAGTTAATGCAAATATCAACTCTAGTCATGCCTGGCCATACTAAAGAATTTGTTGGAGGAACTGACCTGTTGAACTGTAGCTGAAAGACCACATGTCACTGAATAACTGATGGAAATACCTTTCTCCAAGGCATTACCTAAGAGATAAATACAAACAAACAAAAATTAACACATGGTTTTAAAAAACTATTATTGTCTTTTGGGCTCTTAATTCTTTTTCCATTCCAATAGAAAACTGTAGGGCAATTTTGTGGAAATGTCATCTAGTAATGTAACAGTAATTTACATCTCTCTCTAGTATTTGGCTTTCAGTTGATTTTTTGTTTGTTTTTTTAATTAAAAAGTAAGTTCAAGCAGTGTTTCTAGAAACGTACTTGTACCGAGGAACAGTAGCAGAGAGCACTGTGCATGGCCAGTCCAAGAGCAGCATGTGCATCTGCATATCAGCATGAGGTACAGTTATTTGAGGAATGAAGACAGTATCATAGGCTTGTTGTGCCCTCTCCTCAGCTGTGTGTGTACTTGGAGAGTGTCAGGCTGTGACTTTCAGGTGCCTGAACTTAGTGTAATGATGTGGAGTCTGAGAAATCCATGTTACTTCTCTTGGCTCAAGATGATGGAGCTGGAGATGTATCCCCAGGCTTGTTGAACCAGAACCAATGCCAGCTTTTAGTTAGGCAAGAACAGAAAAATGAACCTGGAGTTAATTCCTAATTCAGACTCTCCCATGTTCCAGAAAGATAATCTTCACTCTTTATGATTGCTCTGGTTCTGATCTCCCTGACAATTGTGAGATGCTCCTGTCTGAACCTTATTCCAAAGTGTCCAACTTGAGCCAGACTCCACAGAGCATCCAATAGTGTAGAATAACTGGTTTACAGCTGTCGTGAGAAAAGAGTCTGATGTACATGTTAGAAAACTCAACAGTGGTTGCTTTTTTCTCCTCTGTTAGGTGACATTAGGTTCTAAAAGTGCAATTAATAAATTATTTCTTTGGGCTAAATCATCACTGCATTTTCTGCACAGCACAGTGACAGACCAGTATATGTACAATTTGTCTGTATTTTGCCTTTCCTTACAAATCAGTTGGGATTTTGGACCTCAGTGCATATTTGATTAAATAAAAGCAGCCTGGACAGAGGAACAGGCAATCCTCTCTGGCTTCCCTAGTTAAAATTGCAGCTGCTGAGACAAGAGACTTTTTAGTTTTTGTCAGCAAATAGGCGTAACACACAAAGGCAGATATCCAAGGATTGGACCATAGGATGTTCAGCTGTTTTCCACAGTTTATGCTTTTTATGTGAGAACAGCATTAATATCTCCCTGTCTTTCCCACAGGACTCAGATGATGAAGATGGATTGCCAAAGAAGAAATGGCCAACCGTGGATGCATCTTATTATGGAGGTCGAGGTGTTGGTGGGATTAAGAGGATGGAGGTATTTGGCTTATTCTTTAGTGTTATAAACCCCAGCACATTTAATTGAAAATTGTACCACTATGTTTTCATGTGCTTTTTGAAAAGGACCAGACACTGGGATTTAATCAGGGCTTGTCTGCCTAATTTGCACCTGCTGTCCAAGTAACAGACATCAAGCTGCTATCATTTGCATGAATAATTAAATGAATCTAGCATTATGAGCCAGTGGAAATTTACAGGTTCGGAAATGAGATAAGCACCAAAAGAAGTTTTAATCTTGTGAGTCAAACCCTCTGGTGCAGCTGCAACCAGTTCTCTTGTCAGAGGAAATTCAGGCAAAGCTACACTGGTTTTATGTTTGAGGGTGCTATCTATGCAGTGCCTGGTTTCTGTGGAAGGGGAGGCTTCTCAGCAATTTTCTGCAAGACTACTGATGAAGTATTACATCTTAATATCCTTAACCATTTTCCTTGGAAGAATTTTATCTTTGATGCTGAGAATATATGCTGGCTGTGACACCATGGATCATATATTGTTCTTGAATGCAGAGTCACTTTTCTGCTTGAGCTAAATCAGACAACAAAATCAGATATTAAGATATTAGATATTGGGAAAAATTTCTTCACTGAAAGGATGATCAGGAGTCAGAGCAGGCTGTCCAGGGAAGTGATGGAATCACTATCCCTGGAAGTGTTGAAAAGGTGTAGGGATATGAGATACAGTTTAGTGATGCTGGGTTAACTCAGTCATCTTACAGCTCTTACCAACCTTAATGATTCTCATCTGCCCCAGATGCTGTGAATTCCCACAACACCTTAGATTACTGGAACATGAAAAGGCTAGTAGTTCCAGCAATTTTTGAATGAGACTATTTTATTCTTAAATGTGTATTTCTGATTACAGTGGGAGTTTGGTGCTTTCATAAACTTGACTTAATTCCTGATAGCACTTGGTCATCTGATGGGAACTAGATTAGTATCTGTGGAAGCCACCTGCTGGTGGGGACTGCTGAAGTGTCTCCTTACAGTGTGCTCTTCTGCCATCAGGTGAGATGGGGAGACAAGGGGTCAACAGAGGAAGGAGCAAAATTGGAGAAACCCAAAAATGCTATTATTAAGTTGCCAGAACAGGAGTATGAGCCGTGGGAACCCAAGCCAAAGAAGCCCCATGTGAGAAAACCACCTTCCCAGCGAAAATGGTACACTCCAATCAAGGTAAGGTGTCTGACCCTACATTTTACCAAGTCTCTCATATCATGTAAGATATGATATCCCACTTTCTTAGCACAGCCTTTCTTTCAGCAGAGCTGAGAGAGCCCATTTAGAAAAGTGGCCATTAATCCTCACCTTTGCCTGGTTTTGGATTGTGTATTTCATTTGGCTCTGTGTTGCCATACTTTTTTGAGAAGAGTGGAGGGTGTGAGCAGAGATCTTCCTTTCCTCAGCTCACACTGTCTTTTCAGGTACTTTTGCCTGGGGTGCAACAGCAGATCCCTTGAACCTTAGGGAGGGCAGATGCTGTTTTCTGCCATCTCAAGGCAGCATAGAAAAGGTTCAGATAAAGGGCACTGTCCTTGCTTTGACCACATTGTGGCAAAGGGCTTGGATTGGGATCCAGCTCTGTTTCCCTGTAGTTCAACCATAAGACAGTAGTGTTTCATTTTTGGGCAAGTCACTCAGTCTCTCCATATTTTCATGCTCAGCTCTCCCAGGTCATTATAATATCTGATGTTTCAATGTCTTTTAATGTATGTATCCTCACACAACCCTAATGGCAGGGAAGAGCTGTTATCTCTGCTTACAGAGAAGGAAGCTGGAGGGCTAGCACAGTCAAGGCTGCAGCATAGCATGATCATCCCAGGAATCTATGGCCATGTCCCAAAACAGTGCTTCATGGGATGAGTTTCACTCTCCCCTGCTTACACACAGATCAGTTAAACAGTGCTTGAAGGTTTCTGGAAAGCATCTGTGAATTTTAAAGCCTTCCTAGGCAGGTATTCTTGTGGCTGTTTATCCCTGCTTCAGTTCTCTTCCCATCCGTACTGTACTTCTGTTCTGCCTTTTGTAACACCTAAAGTAAGATTAGGGCTTTAAAGTAATACCTGTCTAATTGTGCCTCTTAAGGGAGTTGTTCACATTAATTTACTCCCCTCCTCACTGCATATTGGGTATTTGGCTTACTGCATATTGGGTATGACTCCACTGGTTGTCCAGATAAACAGTGTGCAGAGGTCAGGGTACAGGACCAGTGTGGGTGCAAACAGGTTAATACAGAAAAGCTGTACCAACCCACCTGTTGTTTAATCTTGTGCTGTTTTCACCAGATTTCTTGGTCATATCTGGTCTCTTTTTTTTTTTTTCCCTTAATTGCAGGGTAAACTTGATGCACTGTGGGCTTTGGTTCGACGAGGCTATGACCAAGTCTCCCTTATGAGACCACAGCCAGGGGATAAGGTAAGCCATCTCAAATGCACCAGCATCACTCCTCTGTGAGTGGCAGCAATCAGCCCATCTTTTTGTTGTTGTTGTTGGTTTTTTTTGTTGTTTGTTTTTTTTTAATAAGCTTGTGTCTTTTCACATTGCCCTAAAGCTAAAAGCTAAACATTTTTAATGTTTCTTGGATTTAGTAATGGAGTTCAGTGATTATTGAGAAATCATGAACTGTACAGATGATGAAAAAATTAATCACAGCAAGGTTAATAGAGAACAAGCTGGTGTTGAATTGTGTGCAGACACATTTCTCAGTCATCTCCTATGCACAGGCAAGGAGTATCTCCTGCCTTGATGAAGTCTATTGGCCAAAAGTAGGTCAGGACTAGACTCCTCCTGGGAGGAAGCAGGGAGTTTGTGCTTTTCAGAGCCACAAAGATGTCTGTGTACTGTCCCTGGGTCACTGGCAATAGCTTAGTTCAGAGCTCTCACAGCTTCCCCATGTGAGCCTGGCACGGTTATGGTTGTCTCTGTTTTGTTATTCTGAGGGGACAATTCCCTAAGAATTGAGTGCTGCTGCTTTGAGCTGTTTCACCATCAAGGTTTTGCTTTCTGCAATGGCTCTTTGTAACACGAGAACTGAGCAGACACAACAGCATCTTTCTCTCCCCTGTGGGCAGAGCCCATACATTTCATCACCTTGGCTCTCAGGTGAGGGAATTATAGAGTTACAGCAATAGGGTCCATAAAGTGCTTTTTTGGGGATAGGGCTGGTGCAGATGCCCAGGCTTGTTTGCCTGGGTAGCTTTCACACCTAATGACAGACTTTAAAAGTAGCTCTAATTTGCATCAGCTAGGGCAGTGAGTTGCATGTCTCTTGTTTTTGGCAAAATATTGTTATGTTGTTTGTCTAGTCATTAACCAAACATGCTGCATCAGTATTTAAAGTTTAATCTTTTCCATTTTTCTTCTGACACATAAGGAAACCAAGAGAACAAACCCAGCTTCTTATACTACTTTGTAAAATGGTCCTAAATGTTTCACTAAGCTGCATTTTCCAGGCAGCTGTGCTTGAGACACCTTATTTACTTTTTAAGCACGATCTAGAGGTTCTGAATAGGCTCTTTAGGTCCAGCTGTATTTTGATAGCACTAACATTGTATAATATGAATCTATCCTCTGCCTTTCACTCCCTTGGCTGGGACATTTCTATCAGGGCAGAGCACAACAGAGCCTCTGTTAGCCAACGTGGTCAAGAAGCATGCAGGGGGCTGGCTCAGAACAGGGATCCTCAGTTCCTTGCCTTCCAGCTCTGCTGTGGGGAGAACAAGGGGCTGAAAAGAGGCAATGTAAAACAGCAAGCTGAAGGATTATTGTATCAGGGATAACATAAGAAAAATCAAATGTACATCTGGGAAATAGGGTGGAAAGAATCCTATTGAGCCAGATCCAGTGGAATCATAGAATCATCTCTGTTCCTTGGCCTGTGAAATTAACTAAGGCTGAAGAATATTGAAAGTGAAACAAGAAAATCACTAGACAGCCTTCTGCTGTTTGAAAAAAAAAAATCTCACAGGCCTGTATTTCATGGAGAAAACTAGCAGAGAAGGGAGCAATTTTATTATTTATTCTTTGGGTGACTTCTCTAGTAGCAGTCCCTCAGTGGATAATTGACTTCTTGTAAGTTAGGTTTTTGCTGGGGGATATGTATAAATCCACCTGTATGTGCACATAAGTAAATGTGCATACACACGTGAGCATACACACGTTCACACTCCTCATTATGGCTGAAGGACTGGGAGGGCAGGTCAGTGTGGTGATCTTGGAGTGAGTTCAAAGCTTGGGTTGGGTGGTTGTGAGGGATTGGGGTAGGGGAGCAGGGGAAAGAGTTCTCAGTGGGGTCTAAGTGCACCGTTTTTTTTTTTTTTTTAGGTCATTTCAAAGCTGTCTTGGTTTTTCAGGAAAACATAGAGCTTAGAAAGCAAAAGGAACACAATTTAACTCTGTTTTGGGAGTGACACTTGGACACCTGGATAACTCAGAAAAGTCCTAAATCTGAAATTCCCAGAATCAAACAAGTTATTTCCTTTATATTTTCAGAGATTACCAGAGATATAAGTTGTTTCCGACTAGAAGAAGATTCACTGAAGTTACATTTTCACAGTTTACTTCCATGAAAAAAAAAAGTTTCCTTTTTCCATTTCTGCTGCTTCAGCTGGCCATATGTTCCATTTTTCAGCCATTGAGTGGAATTATAGCAAACCACTTTTTTCTGCATAATGAAAATACTCATTATGGAGAAAAGAACATCCACAGGACAGGGAGAGGAATATTTTTTACAAGGCTTTTAGGACAGGGTGAGGATGAAAAAGGATTTATATTTATATATAAAAATAATTTATTTTACATTAAAGCAATCTTTAGAAACTCTTTTTGAAAAGTGTAACTTCTTCATCACTTGAAAATGAATACTGTGAATTGGGAGCTTTTCTCCCCCTCAATTGTAGTAAAACTTCATGATAATTTTGTTGGTTTTGGTGTATTCACCAACATATCCATCACAGAAAAGCAAAAGTCTCTTACATTTTTTGAGAGCTATTCAGTGTCTTTCTCTGCAACACAGGCCCCTTCTCTTTGCATCTGCAAACCATACAGCAACTGCAGTACTGCCATCCCAGATTTTTAAATCATGATTTCTTACCCATTCCCATCATGAAGTTAAGTTAAAAATAGCACTGCTTGTATATTTTTGAGTCCTCATGTGGGGAAGCCCATTCCAGAGTGTGTGTGAGAACCTCACAGTAGAAATACAGGCTGAAGCATGTGTGCAGCACTATGGCACTGACAGCTGCAAGAGGTTCTGTTGTCCTTTCCTGTCACTGAGCAGCTCTGCTGTCCATCCATCTATTTCTCGTCCTTCATTGCACTCCTGTTACCATTCCCCATCCTGCTCTTTTCCTTACCTGTGCCTTGCTTAGTCTCCTGTCCTAGACATTGTCTTCCATTTCCTCCTGTGATTTCTTCCTGGTTTTCTCTCTCTGTTCTTGTTTGCATGCCCTTCCCCTTGATGAGCCAGGCTGATTCCCTGCAGTCCTGTCTTTGGGAGCAATAGGTTGGTCACCAGCCTCCTTACCCTGTTCTTCTCAGGCTGCAGGACCTGAGCTGCTGGTAGCATCATGCCCTGGGCTACAGCCTTGCTGCAGAGCTGGGTGAAGCTCTGAGTTTCCCTGCCCTGGCTCATGTCTTCCATGAACTTACCAAGAAATGGATCTCAGCATGGATCATTTGTCAGTATTAGGCAGGATTGTACAAATTAGGACTGTATTAATCCTTGTGAAAATGACAGGAGCTTTTTAGAACTGCCTATTTTAAAAAAAAAAAATCCAAGTATGAGCTCTGGTTCTCCTTCTGCTGTGTGCCCATAATGTTTTTCTTGGCTCTTACAGACAGCTTCTCCTCCCAGTCTCCACTCAAGATCATATCATAGCACCACCACTGAAATTTATTAATTTGGCAAGTACCTCAGTAAAGGGTCATAGGATCCCGCTCACTTGACTTCCTCAGGTCACCTCTAGCAGGAATTTCTGTTGCAGCAAGATGGGGCAACAAGGGATAAACACACTTAGCTCTACCCCATCATTAGCAGCTAGGCTGTTATTTGTGGCATGGAGTTTTGCTGAGCTCTCAGACAGCATCAGCAGAGGGGTGAATTGATGAAAAACGACTTGTGGCTCTATGGTGGGTTGCTGGGCTTTCTGCCTTGCTGGAATGTACAAAGGTGAAGCCTTCATAGGCATTTGTGCTACTGCTGCAGTGGCAGATCCCTTAGAGCTAGGCTGTTGTTCTTCCCCTCCCCTTCCTCAGATATCTGTGTCTTAGAGGACCAGCAATCATTCTTCTGGCCCAAAAAAGGGATTGACAGCTCTGAGGTGGGGACACTGCTCATTCAGCCACAGGAGCATGTCAGAATGTCCACATGGCCTGACTGGGCTATGTGTTGATCAAGGTATTCAGATTTCCTTGAAGACTTTCCCATCACTGTGTTGGGGTCCTCCTGAGCTTGGTTCTGAGCTTGCAGCAGCTGCTGTGAAGGTTGGAGTTTGGGAAATATTATTGCCTGGCTGTCTTGAAATATTTCATACAAACAAGGCACAGTAGCTGGTAGGGCAGGTTGTCAATAGTCTCTGGAAAAGGTAAGTTCCAAGCTGTTCCCTTGGCCTCATAGTTCAAAAGTGGGCTGTTACCAATGGGAGCAGGTAAACATTGAATCCCCCAGTATGTGCAGAGAGGAAGGGGAGGTGCTTTCTGATGGTTTGTTAGTTGCTGCTTTCAGCAATTCCATTCCATTTTGCCTCTCAGCACGTACTGATTGATGCAGGAAATTCTTAGAGGCTTAGTTTACCAAAGTCCTTGACTAAAACCCAACATTCTTCCCCCCAGGCAGAACTGATAATTTTCTTTAAAGACTTAAAACGTGATCTCATTATTTTCACTGAAAATTTTGTAGCTGCAACAGGGAGTGTAGACTGGATTTTGCTGTCACCATCCCCTTGTGTACCCCTGGGACTTTATTTAGAAAAAAGCAATGCCTTAGTAGTACTATCCTGTGGTTTGTACATGGAAAGCTCTTTCCTGGGGAAGGGGACTAGAAGCAGGCTGTTGTAGAAAACTTCTGAGAGCCTTTTTTGCTTATTTCTGTTCCATAAAACTGAGATTAAAAGGCTGCTGTGCAGGCAAAAATGTCACCAACTATGAGCTGCTGGTCATTTTGGAAGTCAGAACTTCTGGATCCTTTCAAATTCTCACCCTTGAGTTACGGTGTGACTTGGAGCAAGGTATAGCAGCTGGAATTTTAAACAGCAGCCTTTGAAATGAGGAGTATGTGGGTTCCTTGTTCTGTGCATCCCTCTCAGAGTGATCACTCTTAGTCTGACAGGTTTGTTAAAGCTCAGAAGGTTTGATTACCCTCAAATCATGAGTGATTACTTGCAAGGCTGATCATGACATCTATGTGCCTTAGTTTTCCTAACAAGAAAATAGTCACAAGAACACAGTATTTACCTTCCTTACAGCTGTGAGGTTTACTGTTGTGCCAGGCACTTGGGACTCCTCAGTTGAATCATGGGGCACCAAGCTTATGGATTATTAATGACTAGTAATCACTGTCTAGCTGCTGCTTACAGGTGGTCAGCAGCTTGAATGCAGCCCACGGTGGTGGCAGCACCCGCCTGTCACGCCACGGCGGCTGCCCACGTACTGCTGCTATTTGGAGCTTATTCTAATTACTTCTTTTCAAGACCCAGTAATGGCTTTTAATAGGCTTCCCTGCCTCTTGCTTGGGGATGTGTTGTAATCGCCCGTGCAACAATTGGCAGAGCTGCAGGGGGTGCTGGAAAAGCAGCACTGAGCTCCTTCGGACTGAAGTCATCGGTGGCTGCTGCCTGGTCCTGCAGGTTTTCTCCCTTTGCTTTTCACCTTCATAAGCTGCTGAAAAAATAAGGAGATGAGGACATTGCCTGCCACAGTAGGATCTCACTTTGTCACTTTAAATGAAAATGTGACACATTTAGCTCCCATTTTGTTACTTTATTTTTTCCTTTTTTAAGGGACACAGGTATCTCTAAGAGTCATTCCTGCTTTAGCAGACATGGCACGGGGGAAAGAAGCTCCCTTTCTCTGACATGGGACCAGTGTCCTAATGCACAATTCCCAGGATGTGTTGAGTCCTGCAGCTGGAAACATGTGATCAGTGACTAATGAATTTCCTGTCCAACAAGAAGCCCATATACTGCATTACCTCTCACTTGTGCCAGGATTATGTTATTTCTGTTGTGGAAGAGGAAGTCACAGACTTTGGGGATGGATGCTGCTTGTCTGCACCCAGGTCACACCAGAGGTCTGTCCATGTTTTTGGCAGCCAGAGGCATAGCCAGGAACGAGAGGCTCTTGTAAAGGATGAGTACAAATCCCAGGGCTGGTGTTACTTGGCACACAACAGGATGAAGGAGGATTGGCCTCGTGGTTAAGGCACTGGCTGCAGCTTACATAAATTACTTCACTTCCGTTGTGCTGCAATTGTGCAGTGAATAAGTGAGATGAAGAGTAAATTCTAGGAGGATGGGACCATGTTCCTACTAGAATTAGGGCTTAATAGACAGACTCTGTTAGATAGAGAGGGTACTCTTCTGCTAGCCTTAAAACATATTGCTGTTTCTCTGATATTTATGGTAAAGGAACAGCTTCATCAGGTTTGATTCTCAGGGGTTTTTATCGAGAACATGTCTCTGGGATAAGTCCTGGTGACTTAATCCCTCATTAACTGCAACTCTGATGTGTCTGCATGGGGGGACCAGGCTCTTGTGTTGTTATCCAGGCATCACTTCACTGATGCTTCACAATCCTACAGCGTGGAGCCTGTAGACTGAAGCCTGGAGACTGTCTTGGGCCTTAGCAGTACTGCCAGAGGGCAGTACTGATGGCACACCTCTTTTGAGAGGAAAAGTGCACAAATGCACATTGTTTCTCAGCAGTACCCTTGGATCAATGCTGAACATCATCTGACTGTTTCAGCTGATTTGCTGGGAGCTGTGCATCCCTCATTGTCTTTGAGTTGGGTAACACTGCAGAAGGTTACCTACCCAGCCTTCCTTAGCTAGCAGTAGAGTCATTTAAAGGCCAGTTACACGGAGGAACATTGGTGATAGTTGTATCTGCTTCCAGACTCTACACAAAGAGGCAGCCTGTCTGTGTGGCGGGCCAGGATCTTACAGTTTTGGCTTAGGCAAGGAAAAATAATAAGCATTTCCACCAGGAATCTCTGAGTCTCCATCATTATTCTGTACCTTAGTCAGGTGAACAACATTGTGTACACAATAATCCCAGCTTGCTCCTGAGAGACAGTCAAATAATTCACCCAGGAAAGCCTGATGACACTTAATTGCAGTTTGAGCAAGATCAGTTATGGTCCTTTGTGGCCTAATTTGCTGCTCCCAGCAAGCCACCAATACCTCAAGGCTGTGGCTGTTGCACCCAGCAAATGTTTGTTGCTTTTGTTGCTGTGCTCCAAAGCCCTCCCCATTCTAGGAGATGGACAAATGCAATGTCCTCTTCCCTGAAAACACCAAAGGAAAGAGGAAAATATTTTGCAAACCAACCTCTGTTGTTTTTTTCCTTGAACCACATTCTAGTCTGGTCAGCAAACAAGTGTGGAAATGTGTGGTGCTGTGGTTAAAACAAGGGATGTGAGTCACAAGTCCAGAACTTGTAAATACTATTTTTTCCCCCCCTGCATAACCTTGAGTAGATGATGTGACCTGATGGTGGCTCTCCTCGCTTCCTCCACTCTGGGACCCTCATCCATTAAAGCTGTCAGGAAAGAGGAAGGCAGTAAATCACACATGAGTGCAGGTTTAGGTTAAGATATTTTTCTGAGGTTTGGGTGGGATTTGATCTGGCATGACAACACTTTGAAATTGGTACTGAATGTAAAGTGTACCAGATAGACCTTAACTTTAGTTATGCCCAGTGTTACTCTTTTCTGTTCCCTTTGTCACTTCAGCTTTTTAGGGCTCAGAATCAACAAGCTTTGTTAGGGATCTGCACTGTGCATTACTTCAGCCACAGCCTCGCCAAGGTCCAAGACATGTGATGTTTTGTGCATTCCTGCAAGATATCTTGTGACTCTGGCCATTCTTTCAGGAGATGTCTGTAGCCCATTGCTGCATTTCCTTGCTGAGGCAGGCTGGAAGCAGCATGCAGTTTCCTGCTCAATGGAGTGTGGTGTATATTATTTGAACAGCCCTGTCTTCAGTACTGGAGTGGGTTCTTCATTTCTCTTTCCTTGTGTGCCTAGGCTGAAAAAGTGGTATCAGGCATGAGAGAGCTGGATGGTGGGGATGTATTCTGCAAAATTTATTTTGCTGAAGGGCACTGCTCCTAGCTTAAAAGTCTGATTTCCCTGGCTGAGCTATTCCTCCCTCAGATTCCTCATTATTGTCCACTTTCTCCAGTGGTAAATTGGAAGTAGCCCCCTTGTCTTCAGTGCATTCCTGCACTGGTCTTCACCCTCACTGAACAGACTGCTCCCAGAAGTCCCATCCCTTGTTTCAAGCAGCACTGTACACAGCTGGGACTGTGAACTGGGGAATAGTGTCTGCAGATGTGTGTCTGGAAAAACTATCAGTACTTGATTGTATTCAACTCTCAGTATTCTGAAAAAAGAAACTACAGTAGTTTGAGATACTGCAGCTATTAATCTTACTGCAAGACAGCTCCTGTTTTAATTGCCTAGTAGAATTGAACACCATTTTCCCTATTACTATCTTTATTTTGATTTAAAACTGTTCCTTTAGATGGTCTGTAAATGTTTTTTCATGTTGGTAGAATTAGCTGAAATTGAAAATATACGCTTGAAAAAGTCTCAATGTTTTCAATTTTTGTATTGAAATACCTTTTCCGTCTGAAACTCAAAGATGATTCAAAATGAACAACACATGTTTCAAGCCTGAATTAAACTTATTTTGGCATATTTGTTTTACCTGAATATTGAAGACTTTTTGTTGCTGTTGACTTTTCCTTTGGCCAGCAAGTGAACTGAAAGGTAACTTTTATTGCTGCTGTTACAAGCACTGCATGCCATGGGTCTGCGAGTTGCCCTGGCAACCTACCTCCCTTGGTGCCTGGTGGATCCCTGGCTGGGATTATCACACATTTAGTGTCCAAAGAAGAGCTCCTGTGCTCTCTCATCCCTTCCCCATCCCATAAATCCTATTTTCTCAGCTATTTGGCCTCCACAGCCAGGGTGTCTGAGGGCATACTGGACTTCTGAAGGATATTTTCTCCCAGCTTATTTACAAACAAGGCTGGTCCCACTTTGCTTCTATGAGAATGGCTCAGGCATCTTGCCTGGGATTTTTGGGCAGCCATGTCAACCATGCCTCGCCAAGACAGTAGGTTTTGTCCTGAATGTGTCAGCAGCCCAAGGAATTGCTTAGCTGTGTGTCACTGTCACCATGTGCCCAGCTCCCAGCCCATGTGCAGGATCTCATTGTTTAGTCAGAGTTTGTGGGGCAGGGATTAACCTCCTGTGCTGTGTCTCCATGGTGCTGCTCCAGTGAGCCAGGGGGGTTTGTGGGTGGTTTGGTTTGGTTGCTAAAAAGAGAAAAAGCAGAGATTTATATGTAAGAGGGGTTTTGTGGACTTTGTGAAGGAGTCACATGTGCCTCAGCTACTTTTAAATATCACTGCCTCTTCCTGGGTAAGGATATGTCCTGTTTATAGTTGGGTTACCTCCCACATCTTAAAGCTCAGTCTAATTCCTTTTGCAATGAGCAGCACTTTGGGTGAGCCCAGTAGGTTACACCTCTTGGTAGCATCACCTTGCTCATGCTGTGCTGTAAACAGAGTTTGCTGCTGCTGCTGGGATTATCCTTGTGCATTTGCATTATCAATTTGTTATTTTCTATTTGAATTTATCTGATGTGCCTAAGGGCAGTACAGGGTCCTCACTGTTACAGGGAGTGATTCACAACCCACAGTGCAGTGATTTCCTTCCCCTCCAATAACTCCATCATAGAAGGGAGGGAGAAAAAGTGATTGGAGTTTAGAAAGAGGCCAGATAATACACTGGGAAAAGAGTGGGCTGAACTTATTTTCCTTTTTAAAAGCAACACAAAAGGAAATAATTACATTCTCATTGCTGGACACTGCCACTTTACTGGACCTTACTTTTAAAACCCTCTTCTCTTCAGTCTCTTCATATTTTTGAATTGCCATCATTATAGGTATCAGCGCTGAGCAGCCAAAGAGCTGCCCAGAAAATTATTATGTACAGGAGAGGACTTATTAAACTGGAAGATATGTATGAGAGTCAGGATATCGTGCAAGCAAATATTTTAATTTGATATTATTTAATGTTTTGATTTGTGCCCTGATAACTTAAAATGGCTGTATATAAAAATTAATGACAATTTCATAAAATAATTGTTAATGATTAATGAAATATACACTATATAATTAATTTTGATGATTATAATTTAATCATTAAGTAATATAATTAGGAAATAATTATAAATTGCATATTTATTAACCTGAAAGCATGATCAGTCACCAAACTGGTGATATGGGAATCTCTGGCACTTCCAATACTTTATTTTTCAACACAAAAATGCTATCTGAGTCCCAAATATGAGAACAGGAGTTAGTAAAAGTTACTTGTATGTGCCTGAAAACCAGGCAGCCTTGGGTTTTATGTGACAAACTGTTTCAGCAGCTCACTAATTTCTAGCCTGTATGCTGCAGGGTAATCAGTGCAATTCCTGGGGAATCCATGAAGGTTTTAATGAGCCATGACATGTTGAGTGCACAGTCAGCGTGAAGCAGTGCAGTGTGAGGAAGCTTTTGGCAAAGGCTGATGCACATAGATCCTGGCTCCTGAGGAGCCAGCTGCTAATCCTGACACTTGCCCAGGGAACTCAAATATTGGGAACTCTGTACCACCTTGCTTCATCTCTTTCACTGTACAGGTGTGGTATCCATAATCTACCTCTGATAAATAGATTTGCTAAATGAGTTCCTCATACTGGCTGGTTTAAGATATTCTGTGTAGATGTTTCTGCTAGAACACTGCTGTTCTTTATTAGAAGGCAGGGTAATCCCTAATTGTGCCAAGACTGAATTTTTCCACAAGTCACTGATTTTAAGGGTGTATATCTCATTGTTTTCTGGCTGTGTGGATTGAAACCTTCACTTAGTTGAAGTGATCATGACTTTTTGTATATGCTCCATCTTGTGGTTATGTAAGTAGTATAAAATCTGAATCTATTCTTTTGAGATTAAGAGCTGCATTTTTATACTGCACTATCAAGAGATATTTTGGAAATGAAGGTACATGCTGATGAACCAGGTCCATAGCAAGCTGGCAGACTCATCCCACTGACACAGATAAACAAAATTGGAGAGAGAGCCTAAGGAAATTATGTTCATTTTGGATTTCAGCATCCTAAATAATATTTATATTTAAAAATAATAAATAATAATTTAATACTTCCTTACTGGGAGCAATTTAGTTTTTAATTTGGTGGTCTAGTGTTTTGAATGGCCATGCTCAAATTTTAAAGGACTTTTTTTTTTTTTAATCCATTCTAAAATGCAGGTATCTTATTCTTACAAGGTCAAAGACAAGAAAATTCAGTAAACTAAGTGAAGCTACTCTTTTTCAGTCAGATACTCACCTCTGCAAATCCAAATTGCAGCACTGGGACTCCATAAGCCAAATCAAGAAGGAATGGAAAATCAAGCAAAATTTATAACATGAAGGATGTCTTTTATTAGGTCAACTAATGTAGCTAAAAATAAGAAACAGGCATACTTTTGCCTACACAAATATGTATATGCACAGAGATGACACTGGATTTGATTTTTGTTAAACACCAATGCATGTATTAAAATGAAGAGAGGAAAGGGAACGCTACTGGCAGATGGCCTGGATTTTTTAAATTCTTTTTGCTGAAGTGCTTCTAGTATCATGGGTGAACAGACTTCCCCATCTCACTCTTTGAATTGCCTGGATTCTTTTAAAAGCCATTTCTGTCAATTGAAAACTTGCTGAGTAGTAGCTAAAGATTTTGAGGAAAGGAGTGCTGGGGAATGATGTAGTGAGCTCTGTGATGAAGGTAGCCCAGCTACATGGTGCATTGGCTTTCAGGAGGTTCCTCCCTTCCTCCCCCTGCCTTAAACCACACACAATAACACATCCTAGGTGGTCGAGGAGACTTTGCCTAGAAGTACAAAGTGCCTGAATTGCACATGTGATTGTTACACTGGGATGAAAGCTGGAGTCGGGACAAGGGCAGATCCCACTGCTCCAGTACTTGTACTTTCTGAAAAGCCAATTTGGCAAGCGGCATAACAAGAGCCTAACAAGTGGATGGACATATGGGGAGGCAAAATAATTGTGCATTAGGAAGGCGGTGCAGATGTGAGCTGAAGTGAGGGCGTAGCTCCATATGGCACAGTGCTGACCTTCAGTTGGTGCCTGAATGACAGCACGCCGCACGGGTCGCCCCATCCCAGCGCCGGCTTGGGCAGCGGGGCCCCAGCCAGACACAACTGCATTCACACACATCATCTGCCTCCTGGAACACAATGAGGCAGCTACCCACAGCTGCTGTGCCTGAGATCATCCTGGTATTGCTGCACCTCGCAGCTCTGACACCTTGCCTGAAACGCTTAGTGCGTTCCATGCTTCTGGAAAAATATATGTCGTTACTGTCGTTGTAGGACACGAAAGAAAGATGAGAGACTCTAAATATTTCAGAAAGCAAAGACCATAGAAAAAAGCTTTATTGTCTAATTTTTACTTCCTTTTATAAGATGTTCCAATACAGACTTAACATGATTGGTGAGTAGGAACGACACCTCTTTAAGCCTATTTGTTAAACTAGAGAAACAGCCAAACACCACCTGGAGAAAGATTGTTTTGACAAAGGATAGTTGTTTGCCAAGATTGTTTTGAGAAGAAGCTTTCTTGAGAAATTTTTCCTTGGGAAAAAGTTAGCTGCTGCTAGCAGGCTAAAGTCTCTCAGACCCAGAAATACCAGGCCCACACATTACCACTGCTAAAGTGGTGGTGGTGGCTTCTTAATCCCTGTTAATCCTCTGTGCAGGAAGAGCGGAGATAAGTGTGCAGGATACATAATTTCTGTCTATGCTCCCAGGGTTTAAAAGCCTTTATATGCCTTTGGAGAGGAAATTACTTCATTCTCTCCAACAGAGAATATTAAAAATCCTGTGGTTAGCATGTTTATTTGAGAAATATTGTGGATTTTTTTATAAACTAACCCCAGAGGGATGTGCATGTTAGATAGAATAACGGTGGCACTCTGTTATTAGGAAACTGTGACGTGTGGAGAGCTTAGTTCTTCAACCTAGAAATCCTTTGACAAAATACACTTGCTAAGTCCAAACTATCACTTATGATTTATTATCACTTGTTCTTCTCTTTCCCTTTTCAGCTGTTAATCCTGACACTGCCTTTTTTTGTCATCGATTTTTATCAATGGCTGCTTGAAGTGCTCAGGAGGATTTGCTCCAGTATTCACCAGAAGTCTTTGATATATGAGATTGTGGGCTAACACTGATAATCTTTTGTGAGGAAGTGTCACAATACATACATCGATCATCCAAGCCTCTATCTGTCAGACTCTTCCAACTCAACCGTATTTTTCATGACACAATGCAGCGCATGGCCTTTAAATTACCCATCTGTCTGACAAATCAGTGAGTGTGGCAGAAACTGGCAGCAGTTTGACGTCGCCTATCACTTTAACTGAAGTGAAAGTAATGCAAACAGATTTATGGGATCCCCTTTGATTATAGACTATGAATATATTTGGAATTGATGTTTGTGAGAGAGACACAACAGAGGGGCAGGAAAGGCTTGTAGGCAAAAGCACTAGTGTTGGGTTTGCAGCTTTGCATTTACTATGAGGGAGATTGTTCTGTCCTAAATTTTTCCGTCCCCATATGGTGCATCTCATTTGAGCACCTCTGACCTTTTTTCTTTTTCTTTTTTTTTTTTTGTCATCATGAGTGGTTATTTAGCTGCTCTAAATTCATAACTTTATAAATATTAAGGCTGAGTTTTCTTAAATTAACTTGATGTACAGCTGTTAAATATATCTGTAACATTCATTGCATGTCAGTAAATACTGCTGAATTTTCAAGTGGGGTCTGAATACAGAGCAGAAGCAGGACAGCAGAAGACAAATACCTGGTAAGGATGGCTGCTTGCTGCAATGTTGGTGAGGACTTGAATTCTGTGATGGAGTAGAGGAAAGCACTGGCTTGGGTTTTTTGATCCAATGGTTTATCTTTGCAGAAGTAACCAAGACCTTGGCTTTTGCCTTTCGCCTCCGTGAAGGCTCTGGCCTCAGTATAGTATTGCCATGAACCTGGCTCATAACCAAAGTCTGGTGTAGCAAGCCTGGATTTTTAGGAAGAGAATTTTATCCTACTCATTGATGCTGTTGTTTAAGTGTAGTGGTGAATTGTGATGCTGAAAGCTGGGACAGAGAACTACTGAGTGTGTCTCATGTGTAGGAGCAACATGCCCATTCAAACAACTCATGACTGCAGCTGAGCTCTGGAAGCCCAGAGCCATTCAGTCCGAGTGGTAGGGTGGTACCCTTTGGGTTTTAGTACATTTGTAAAATCATTTTCTGAGCTCTGGAGCTTACACAAGCTTCTTTTGAAACACTGCTTGCCTTTCTTCAGAGAAGCCATAGACTTAAGTGATTCCCCTCTTTTTAAAGAAATAATCTTCATGAACAAAGGTGCAGGCATTGGAAGTCACTCAACAAAACAGTTGTGGTTCTGCTGTGATGGCTTTTGCCTCGTTTCCTGAGGAAATTGCCATTTGTGAATTTGCCACAGAAGCTCAGCCCATTCTCTAAACACCTTCAGAGTTTCTCTCATGCCAGGCAGCACTGAGCCAAGAGGATGTATGACTGGTGTGGGTTTTTATATTCCTGTTGCCACAGGTATCTGGGTAGCTGAGGAGGATTGTGATCTACAGCTGCTTAGCTTTGAGATAAGTTTTCTATATTTGGAATCCTTCTCCTGAATTTGCTCAGGGGATGTTGTCATAACCTCAAGCTGAATTTAGTTTGTTGATTCCAGTGTGCAACCTATCTGGGTTCCTCACTGAGGTTGTCATGTAGCTTTTGCATTATCTAGGAGCCTCTGGCTGCTTCCCACAGGAGAGGCCAGGTGCTCTTTGGGGTCTGTCCCTCTATCTCTCTCTCTCTCTCTCTCTCTCTTCCTGTCTGGAACTTGGTTAGTGGAAACCTATGCAAAGGTTATTTTGCATTACCAGGGTAAAGGAAACCCTGACATGTTTGCATTTAGCCTCTAGTTAACTGGGACATCGCCAGTGCTTGCTTTTTTTTCAAATCCAAGCTACTCCTGTTTTAAAATTTCCACACACAGTGCTCCCATCAGGTCCTGCCAGCCTGCATCCCACACCCATCCATCCTGAAAACACACTCATTGGAGGGCCCTCTGTGCAAGTCCCACACCTTGTTGGTGTTTCTTTGGGGAGCCACATCTACACTGGGGCACAGAAGACATGTACTATCCCATTGTAATGTTCAAAGCACAGGCTAGAATCACTGTGAAAATGAGAGCCACAGATTGTGTCTCTGGATAATGTTGTTGCTCTGGTATAATCCTGTATGAGTTTTTTTCAAGCACAGCTTTGCAGTCAGGGATCCCACCAAGGCAAGCTGGGTGGAGCTGTCACTTTAGGCATGTTCTGCTCTAGTAACAGAACAGAGAGCACATGTGAGCACAGTCCCAATGTGGTCCCTTTTGATTTAAGCCAGTCCTAGGCTATTCTTCACTGACAGTGGCTCTGAAAATCAAGGAAAGTATGAGTTTTCCTACAGCATGATTTGAATGTAATTTCTGGGACCTAGTCAATGATACTGCATGAAATGCAGCCTGGCCCCTCTGCTTATAGTACCTTTGACTAGCTGCTGATGAGTCAAAATACCTGCCTTTTAATAATGAGTTTTTCTTCACCTCTAGGGAAGATGCATAAACTTCACCCGTGTGAAATCGGATGGAACCTCTGCCCCCTACAGCCCACCACCGAAGATGCCCTGCCGTGACAATGCTCCCCTCAACAATGCTCCAAGGAGTCCCTCCTCTCCTGTGCCTCTGCAACCTCCTTCCAGGCAGCCACCTCCTGGACCACCTCCATCCCGAGCCCCTCCTGGACCTCCTCCTTCACGCCCACCCCCACACCCCATGGCTTAGAATGCAGCAAAACCTGATCAACACAACATGGCTCTTTGCTGAACACAGCATATTTATTGAGTATTGGTTTACAGTTAAAAATATCAGAATTTGTTGCTGGTCAGCAAAAAGAAAAAAAAAAGGGGGGGGGAGAAAAAGGAAAAAAAAAAATATTGCCAAGTGTCAATTTTAGTGTATGAAAATATTTATACCACACGTGCTGAGTAAACATTCAGTGGAGAGATTCAGAGCTATGGGGTATAGAAACAAACCAAAATCATCATCTAGATACAGTAGCAGCTTTTGTGTGTATACATTTGAAGATCTATTTAGATATGACAGTTGTCTGACTTGGTGTGTCAGATCATTCATTAATAACTGTAGCTGGTACTCGTGCATCAGTGGCTTTGATAGCTGCCACCTACAAGTTGTTTCAGTATAGTTCATTGAGGAATTTGCTTTCTTTTCCCCAACAGTACTGCATCCAGATGTAAATATGGATCAACAATTGCAAAGATAACTTTCTGCCTTTGGTTCTGCAGGTGGAATTTCCATGGAAGTTTTAAGAAGCCTATAACAGTAATGAGGTAACATGAGACTATGTGCCAATAATCTAGCTCAATAATCTATTATAGAAGAGGGACATTTTTTTTTTTCCCTGGAAAAATCAGTTTTGAGCCTGCCGTCTCTACATACTTTTAGATGTGGTTGCATAGGATAACTACTGAAGATGAGATACTCTATCTAGAAATTCAGACTTTGTACAAGACTTGGTTCTTATTTGTCCAAAGTTCACAGGAATTTTAGGAAAAACATTTTGGTTTGGTGTTTAGTTTTCATTTACAGAAAGAGTAGTCCAAAACAAAGGAAACATACATGGAATTTGAGCATAGACACTGTAGTAAGCAAACAGAATGTGTTATTTATATCAGCAGCATTGAGGGACTGATTCTATTGCTATTTGATTGGATAAATTTCCTTTTGATCTTGCTGCCAAGAGGAATCCGATCCTTTTGTGATTCAAACATAAATTCCTCTTTTAGCAGTTGTTTCCTTAGGCAGTTCAGATCCCACTGATATGTAACCCTGCAGTCTACCTGTGGCTGAGAGGCGTGGTGTGAAGAGTGAGCATGAGCTTTTATCCCTGTTTTATATGTTTATGCTGCTCTCCCATGACCTCAATTCTGGGTGTCATCAGAGAGCGATGTGAGCGCCCACACAGAGGTGGGAATTTGTGACGCGGGACTGTGGGTCAGCCCATCATCATTAGTGTTCACTAATACCTGAGTGGGCTGTGCCCAGAGCATTCCCTAGTGAATCAAAATAACACCTGAGCTTGCTTTTTCTCCACCACTACCTGTTGTATTGGAGAGGGAACCTATGCTGGTCTGCTTTGGCACTGGCTGTGTTTTTAGGATAGTTGTAGAAATAATGATATGTTGCATTATGACACAGCATGTACCTATTTCTCCATCTGTGTGTGGGCGTGTAACACTTTACAGTAGTTATTGGCACATAAGTCTGAGATAAAACACTAACTGTATCGTGCAGTTGCTCCAGCTTTAAAACCTATTCATGCAGTTGTTACAGGCATATAAAGTTGTACTGGTACAAACAGAAATCAAGCTTAATGTTTCCTGTGGAAGGCCCACTTGCAGAACACCACCAAGCTCTCATCAGTCTGTGCTGATCACTGTGACATGCCGTGTGTATGCAGCTGAGGCTGTCAAACATAACTCAGAAGAACCACAGAGCCTCTTTCTCCTCTTGCACTGCTCTGCTCTCTTGAGCTTAGCTCTTACCTCATGTATATTGGTGCAGGTAGTGGAATCATGGTTGTGAGTGCCAGCTGGGCCTAGAGCTGTTCTAATTTAGGCCAGAGCCAGCAAAGCACTTCTGCATGTGTTAAAATGTCCTGCAGGTCAAGAGAAACTTCCTTATGCCCAAGTACTTTGCTGACCTGTGGCTTCATTGTGATCAGAAAGGAGAATTGGGATGCACTCAACCCTATCCTCATTCTTTTTAGACACTTGAATAGGGTCTGCATAATTTGGTTCATGAGAATGGATTTCTGTTTGGAGGGGAAAGAAGAGAGTGTGTATGTGTGTGTGTCTGTATGTGTGTGTCTGTGCTTGTGTGTGGGAACTGTTGGGAGTTTTGTTTGGTTTCTCCTGCTTTACAAAAATTTCTTGAGAGTTGCACTCCTATGAATGGAAAGGCCTTTTGCAGCCAGTGTGCCACAGAGTCATCAGCTATCTCTGTTTCTTTCAGTGGAAAGGTGAAACTAAAACAAGTCCTATTTTCCACTGCAGTTCTGGTGAAACTCTGGTTTTAACCCCAGTGAAAGGAACTGGTTGACTGCAGTGAGAGGGCCAGGGGAAGGGTGGGGGAAGGTGCTTCACAAGCAGAGATCATCAATGGGCATTATGCTGGTAATGTGGAAACCCTGAAATAACCTTGCTGGGTCTTAGACCATTTGTAATGTGTATGTACAGTGAACCTAACAGCTTCTCACGTTGGTTGTATAAGAATAATTAGCCAGCAAATGCTAACTAGAAATTGAAATGGCAGAGGACAATAAAACTGATTCCCATGCCAGGACAAAACACAGCATTAGAGCTTTAACTTCTTCTGGGGTTGCAACAGACCACTGCTCTGTAGATGCCAAGTCTCTTATCAGCAGGCAGCAGTGAGATTGAAGCAGTAACTTGGTGGGTCAAGAATTACCTTTAGCTAGTGAAAAAGCCTGGGAGCCAGATTTTGTCTTTTCTTGCACCTGTACAGATCTCAGGAGGGGCGAGTAGAGTTGGCAGTTTGCCCTCATGTTAATGTTGGTGCAATTTGACTCACTACCAGTGACAGGGGAGGTGTTGGCAGGGTAGGGCCTCTCACACTGACACAGCCAACTGCCTGTTGTTTGCAGTTGAGGAGAATATTCTTCTTTGCTGGAAAAGACAGTCTTGCAAAGATAACACACTAACAATTCTGCACAACTTGCAAGTGCAGCAGGAATAGGAACAGCTTTTTGCCAAATCCGAGGTGAATGGATTCATGTATGATAAAGCAGGAAACACCATAGATGTGAGAATTAGATTTGGCATAAATGGAGTTTCCTGCATTCTCAATGTAAAAAAAATAAAGCATTTGGTGTGTAACTCAAGTCTTGGCTGCAGCCTCTGCGACAGGAGCACTGCAGGTTTAGTTTGCTGGTAAAGCAGGAAGAGAAAGTGAATTTTTTTTGCCTTAAACGGAATTTTCTTTGCAAAGGTGGGAGCAGTGAATATGCTGCACTGGCTACAGAAAGGCCTTTTGGTTGTATAGAAATGTACCCATTTGCAGTGATCTCAGGCACAGTAACAACACAGTAGGAGAAACTAGTTGCTATTTTATTGTCTGTTGAGCTTGATCCTTACCTGGTATAAATCAAAATAGACCAGCTGAAATCAAGGCAGTAATATTGGTGTCCATCAGCTGAGAAATGTCTGAAAATGAATGAAGGGACAAAATCCCTCTGACAGGCTTGTTGTTTCAATGTTTGTTTTGGCATTCTTGTGTATGTCAATTGTTATTACAGTAGTTACACTGCTAAGAAATGTTCTCATGTGGGATGATTCCCATGTATTTTCCAGTGTATAGCATCATTTGAGACTTGCAAAAAGTGACTACCTAATGCTTCTCCAAGTCCTAGAGGAAAATGTGGGTTCAGGAGACCTTGGTCTCACACTTAGTACAGAAGTGAAATGACACGAGGTGCAAAGCAGCAGGGAGAGAAACTCTATGTGTTTAAACCTGCTACAGAACCACATTGATCAAAGCATATTTATGGCCATCTTTCAAGCTCAGTGCATGTGTTGCCATCTGTGGGAGTAGCCTGCAGAGCAGGAGGTCCTAAATAGAAAAAGGAAACAAAAAAAAAAAAAAAAAAAAGGAAAAAAACACGCTTTCACGTGAAAAAAGAAACAAAAANTGCTCAAGGAAAAAAAAAAAAAAAAAAAAGAAAGGAAAAGAATCAGCTTCTCATGTGAAAGAGTAAGCATAACAATGAATGACATTATTTCATGAACTGTACCAGTTCAAATGCATGTGCACCTGGTGCTCCTAATGCTTTTCAGTCCTGTTGGTCTTCAGCCATGATCAGTAATATGCTTTCTCTCTTTAATCATTTATTGATGTTTTTATTGTGGTTACTTTGTTTTTTTGTGGTTTGTTTGGGTTTGTTGGGTTTTTTAAGAAACATTTCACTGAGAAAACAGCCCTACTTCTGTAAATATAGAGTTTAATTTGGAGGAGACAGCACACTTCTGGATGTTACTGCTGGACAGTTATTTATTAAAAGGGGCTCAAGGTGAATAAATAGAGGTGGCTCAGGATACATGCATGCAAGTGTGATAATGCAGTATAGCATTTTCAGTTCTCTGTAGCTTTGGGGCAAGGGGAATTTTTGAGTCATCCTAGTTTTTTTAGAAGTTTGTTACTTATATACCTTTGAATAATGCAATAGGGATTCCTAACATATAACAGTGCTTGAACAAATGTGTAGATTGTGATAGATTTTTTCATTTGGGAGATGAGGAGAAGGGTAGTGAGGGAGAAATGTTTTAGGAAATGTTTTAGTTTTTATGGGGAAAAATGTACTGTACTCAATTTTTTAATTTTTTGTTTGTTTAGAAAGATGTAGTGTTTTCAGAAACAGTGGGAATGTGGGCTGATCCACACCTGGGGCATGGAGATGAGGGACAGAAGAAGCAGGAAGATCTTTGAGGGATGAAGAAGCTTTACATGGGAGTGTGGGTTTGTTACTGGTACATGTGGTACAAATTTCTGTAACTGACATGCTGCTTCCATGTTATAATCATGTAACTTTATGCATTTTAGGCACGTGCTCCGTTTTTCTGAGAAAAACCTTGCAAATGTAATGCCTGCATGCAAATGTGGGAGATGTAGCCAAAATCTTATAATCCAACATAATGTAGTCTTAATGGCTTCAGAATCAACAATAAAAGTGCTTACTGGTTAAACACTACAAAGAATTTCATTGCAAGGTCATTTTAAGAGGTGATAAGCTTCTCTGTGTCTTCTTTCTAATCAGCTCAGCCATCTAATGGCCAGGAGAACAATGTGGAGTTGGGCTGTCAGAATTACCACCCTCGACTTGCTACTAATTTAATTAGACACAAGAATGTGTTCTGTGCCTCAGTTTCATGTTTCTAGGCTGAGAATTTCGATCTTTGTCTAATTCAAAGGTAAGATGTTATTTGAAACCGGGTAGAAATGCTGAGTAAATTGAACTGAGTCAGGGCTCAGACATTTATTAACACGTGGGGCAGAGCCTGAACTAATTGCTGCTATCTTAAAGAGCAGTCACAGAACACATGGACATAAAGTAAAATCCATGCAAGATAAAATGCCAGAGCTCAAGACTTTAACAAAGAGAAATTCCATGGGAAATCCTACACCTCTGAAAACACTGGAGTCACCAGGCTTCAGACACAACTACAGATTTTCAGTCCCTCCCTGCTTCTAATGTTTCCTCTGTCTCTGTTCCAGCCCCATTGAGGGCTGGGGGCGCAGGGCTGGTGGACATAAGGCAGGCAAGAAGGTCTACAGGGGTAGGCCACAAAAATCTCCAACCCAAGCAGGCTGCAATTATGGGTAATCAAGGCTGCTGCAAAGCTGCTGAGCTGTGCTCTGCACTCAGTGTGCCCAGCATGGCAGCCACAGCCCTGCGTGCAAGGGGAAAGGAAGCTGGTCTCTGCACACACATAATCCCCTGAGCACATGTGAGCCTCATCTGCAAAAAACAGTGGGCACGGAGTTTTGGGGGTCTGGTAGCCACATGAGCTCATTGCAACAAAGCAGGTGGGAGCTGCGTGGTGGCTGAGCCAGGCACCCCCTTCCCTCTGGGCAGCTCCAACTGGCTGTGCTGCTAATGGGAATTGAAATCTTCGGCCTGGAGCTGTGCTATTCCCTCATGGAGGCAGGAGCTGTGACAAAAAGCCTGGCTTGCTCTCACTCTGTGCCCCAAGCTGGCAAGACAATAGTCACCCAGTATGGTTTTGTGGCCTTCGCTCGTTTTTGTTCTTCCATCTGCTTCTTACTCAAAAAGCAGGCTCGGGCTGTCTTGGAAGAGATCAGATAAACAAAAGTGGTCCTGCAGCCAAGGCTCTGGGCATTTTTATTCTGCATTAACAAAAGCTCTACATTGGCTGCAGCTGTAGCTGCTTAGGTTTACGCATGCCTGAGATAACAAAATTCAGATTTGACCTGAACTTTCCCAGAGACTGGGAATGTGCAGATCCAGGTCTTTAGTTATGGAATGGTCTATAAATAGCCTCTAGCGCTGATTTAGAATCTTTCATCAAATGTACTTCACAGTCTCAGGAGTGGCACTTACATGTTCACATACACCAACCTCTACATTATCTGGCTACATGGAAGTCAGCAACGAGAATTCTTTTGGCTTCAGCAACCTGAGCCAGGAACGGAAAAAATGCTGTTTTCCCCTCTCCTCTCATTCCTTAAGAAACCACAGGCAGAGCATGTTGCCCATGCTGGAAGTTGTCTGGTCTTTACTCTGTGAATGTGCTTTGCCCTTTGGGATAGGATCTATCTCAAGTTTCATCTGTTTCTGTGATCTGTTTCTTCTTCCTCTTTTCCTGCACATCAGAGGACCTTCCTTGTCACTGCACAGGAGGCTGCACTGGAGTTTCCTGGCCAGGTATGACTCTGATTTCTAACTGCAGCTCGAACTGTCAGGTTATGTATGATATGAAAAAGTACCCTAAGAGAAAACTTTCCTGCTGAAAGGTTTTTCCTGTGACATAGATTGAGAAATGTTTCCTTTTAAGCTTTCAGAAATGCATGATTGTATGGGTGAATACTTCGCTGAAGGTCCTTAGAGAAGTCCATCTGTGTCTCAGCCACAGAGGTCACTCACTGAAGTGAGCTCTCCTCACACCAGCCTATCCCTGCCATGGAGCAGCTGCCTTGCCCTTCATCCATGCTGGTGTCCTGCATCGTGCTGAGCCTCTGGGCCACGATTCTGGAGCTCAGACCATCTACTTCTTCATGGTAGAAATAGGAGCCCTGCAGAAACACCCTAGTTCCTGTGACCCAGAACACCTCACACTTAGAGTATACACTTTTCCCTTCATGCACTGTTAGATTAAAATACTTAGTGGCCTCAAATGTTTTCTAGTCTCTGCTTTTTTTTCAGTACATAGATTTTTTGAGGTAGAAACGGGAGTCCCAAGATTCCCCTTCATCATCAAAAACTTATTTGGCCAATCAAAACCAAAGGAAAAATAGGGCAAGCACATGTGGCAGTTGTGTCTTCAAAAACACAACTGTTCCTGCTTTGTGCCTCTCTTTGTATCAATATCTCAGTTAACAGTGAATGTGCCTAGGGGTAGAGGTTGGTCTTAGTTCAGCTTTTGGGGTTTTTTTTCTTTTCTGGATTTCTAATGCACCTGTGTAAGGTGTGTTGGGATCTTCAGTTCCCATGATAAAGGGATTTCAGCACATCAGTGAGGCTGTTGTTTCCAACTGGGAAATGCTGCAATGTGCTGCAATGTCCTCAGCAGAGAGCGCCTTCAGAAGGTGGTTAAAAATCCTTGAAAGCCATCATCACAACGGTAGGCCTGGCTCTGCTGTATCTCACCAGGGAACTCCAACTTCAGGAATGCAAACAGCCTGCATCTGTATCTGAGACATCAGGAGGGACAGCCCATCTGCCAGGACAGTGGGAGAGACCCTGGTGGGGTCTGTCTCTTCCCAAGCCTTGAAGCACTTACTCTTCTCTAGGGAAAAAATTGGGAGACAGAAACTGTAACTCTGCAGGCTGTGGAATTTCCCAGCTCTCTCTCTATTTTTTTCCAATACTAATCATTTGTATTGCTGAAGTAACTCACAAATGAAAATATGAAATAGCTCATTTCCCTCCCAGCCATACACAGGAGCAAAGGAGTAGGTCTGCCTCTAACCCAGACCAGCTGGACCCAGCATCACCCTGGGAAGGGAACGCAGGATGCTTCTCAGATACTCTCAGGAAGAGTCTCTGCCATGGTCTAATGGAAGCTCTGTCTGGAGGGTGAGGTTTTGCATCCCTCATGAATGCTGTTTTCCTTTTCCTGAGCCATCCATGCACAGGTGGTGGTTGCCTGCTCCCCATGGGTCTGAGCTGCAGCCTGCTGGTGCCAACAGGGGCTCTGAGGGGTTGATGGAGCACCTTAAGGTTCACAAACTCTGCGCAGTTGTTTTTGTGGGGTGACCTTTCCTTCTTCCCTCCTGTGAGGCTAGTGCAGGCCAATCAAGTTATGGCTGTTTTTCTGCCCACCTTTTTTGCCTCAGTTTCTCTTCCTGCAAGGACAGAGCCCAGCTCAGGCTGTTGGAGCACTACAGCTCAGCACTCCTGGCCGGGCAATTTCAGCAATTGTAGCTATGGTGGCTGCTGTCAGGCTTTGCAGCTGCCAGCTTTTCTCTCTGAGTACCTTTGCAGCAACCCCTGGGGCAGAGGGAAGAGGCTGGAGAGGCTCCTGGTCCTGGCCAAGCACATGACTCATGTTTGGCATTCCAGTATTTTTGGTTGTTCAGGAGCAGCCCTAACTTAACAGCAGGAAGTAAGTGTAAAACTAGCCTGTCAGTGTGTTTGCAGCCAAGCAAAGTGCATGATGCCTCTCTGCCAGGGCTGGCCTCACCAGCTATGGCCCCGGGACAGGGAAGTAATCCTTCATGTCTATTTGCTTTTGTTTTTCTTTGGCAAGATTTTAAGATGCCTTTTCTACATCCACCCAGAGAGATCTGGATACCCATTGCAGTGTAACCTGTGTGACTGGCACGAGCACACTGACACGAGTGGTGTTATTGCAGTTCTGCAGTGGGAAGGGAACCAAAATCAACCAAAAGGTCGTGGATGTTTCTCAGTTCTGACATAAATAACTGGGAGACTGCAAGCAGTAAAGGGTATGTTGCTGCCTTGCTACAAACAGCTGGACTCAGAAGCATCCAGGGATGTGAGCAAACTCTTCTTTTTTACTTTTCTCTTAGGTTGCTCTATGTGAGTCTGCCTCTATTACAGGGTCATTTCAAACAGCAGGACTGTGCTTTATTGTGTACAAACACCCCTGTACTTTTTTCATCAAGGAGCACACAAAAACCAATTCCCATAGAAGCAGAAAGGTACATGCACAAAATACTTCACAGCCAAGCATTCAGACTTGCTGAATGCTGCCTACCACCCTCTGCTGGCGTGTGAACTCCTGGCATCTGTCATGTCCCCATCAGACTCAAGTGAGCTGCCTCTGACCATTTTGATTCAGAGGGTGCTTTCTTTATTGGCCTTTGGGGTTAAACAAGTACAGTAATTGCCTGCTTTGTGTGGGGAACGGTTGTTAGAGCAACTGGGAGGAATTCCTTGGCACCAGCACTAGCTAAGAAAGGAATGAGCAGAAAAATGCTCAGGCAGAGTCAGTGCCAGAGCAGAGGCAGAGCAAATGTTGGTGCCTCGCCTTGACTCTCCCACCTGAAACAGAGTGTCCCTGGGCAGCAAAGCTGCTGGGAAAAGAGAAGCCCACACCCTTCACTAACTTCTGCAAACCTCTGGGCAGAGACCCCACAGCACAGGCACCACTGACACTGAGGTGCTGAGGAGAATCAAGCCCTGAGTTTTTGCCCTTTTGTTCCTTCTGTAACTGAACGTGCACCACAACTTGCAATATGAAATTTCTCTTATGCTTGCCTCATAGCTGCTTGCAGTGCAGCTTCAAAAATTAAATTGTGATAATGATTTTCAAATGGAAATAAACCTATTTTGGGGTCATTTTCACTGTGAAACATGGTTCAAAGGCACCAGAGGAAAGGGCAGGGTGAGTAGTGAGCTGACAAGTAGTACAGTTTGGGGGGGGGAGGCTCAAACATCGTTCATAAACAGACAATAACTTTGTTTGCATAGGCTTGCTGGCAAATTTACACAGCTCCTCCTTTTAGAGATCTGATTTCAGGTGAAGTGATTAAGGGAGATAAACAGGAAGAAAAGGAAAGGGTATAGAAATGGAGCAGCAGAAGGTAGTTCCTGGTCTCATTTACATAATGGCTAAAAACCTGCAGGATGAAACTCCTCTGGTTTCACAGTGACAGTGTGAGCCTGTCTGCAGGCATGGCAGCTGCTGTGGCAAGGGGCTGGGGTGTGACCCTGGAAGGTAGGGCCAGGTGCTGTTAGTAGTGGGTGTAAAGCTAAAAGACTTGTATAAGGGTAATGTTCAGATCTGGAAAGCACAGTACTATGTGAGTTTGGTGATTTCTTCTATACATTAAAAAAAACCCAATTCTGACATTTGCTGAACTGGGTCCTTGTCAGAGCTCCAGTTCTACATGGTTCTGCTTGCAGACTGGGTTGGAGAAAGGTATCCATTTTGTAGCCTTGTAGCAGAACACCCCCCTCCTGTTTGGTCTAAAGAGTACGTTCTCCTTCAAATTTAAGTACTTATATGGTTATAGTAGTATTGCTTTGGCCAACAGTACATCTCTGTGTTTGGTCTGCTGTTCCCTCAATGATTCCATTTGATTTCCAAGCTCCTGGCTGAAAAATCAAACAAATGCATACTGTGGGATGAAATTCCCAATGGACTCTGCTGTTTTTGTTAGTCTTGAAAAGATTTTATTAGAAGTGAAAGCCATGAAAGGAGATTGCTGAGCATTTGAGAACGTGGTTTCCACCGGCTTTCATGTTCCAAAGAAGTCAGCTCTTGGCCTGAATACCTTGCAGGTATTCCTCCTGCAGATAGATCAGAGATGGTTGTATTTTGTGGGGTACCACAGTACACTGCAGTACAGGCACACACAATCACTGTCTGAGACAAATTCTAACCACCTTAATGTTATGTTGAGCAGAGTTTCTAGACAGTCTGCTTTGTCCAAAACACAGTAATACCTGAAATGCAGGGATGACCCCTGGGCTGGGGGGCAGTGCCAAGGTGAGAAAGTTGAGCTTGGGAAAATCCATGCATCATCTTCTGCCCCTTTTCTGAAGAGCTGCATGCTCCTGAGGGTAATGTTGAAGTATGTGTGAGGTTGTGCCTTGCATTGCTTACTGGTGCTATAATAGCTGTGTGTGTCTCTGGTACAGTAGTAAAGTCCATGAACCACAGATAAGCTCACTCACACAGCACAAGTGCTAAGGGAGGGACAAGAACTGCAATGAGGACAAATCTGTTCATGTTTACAGCTGCTTAGGGTAACTATATTTGCACAAGAAAAAGGGGTACTGGGCTGCCTTCTGCTCCACTAGCCTGCAAGTGCCAACTGCTCTGGTCTATATTAAGTCTGTCCAGCCTTGCTCTGAGTCTTGCAGCATGTTTCAGGTTTTCCAGACCTTTTCTAGCCTGTCCATATTGACTAAAACCTGGCCAGTGTTTCCCAGTTTGTCCCTTTACAGCCTTTTTAATTTATGACTGCAAGAATGACCTCTCGGACTTTTTCCCATTTGCTGTCTAGTTTGGTCTCTGCTGCCCTCTGTGACCTATGAATGATTGCTGTAACTCTGTGATTTTCTGCCTAGAAGGGCTTCTTTGTCCTTGGAGTCCTCAAGAAAGCTTATCTCCATGGCAAGCTGACCAATTGTATCCCAGTTGAGGGAAATGTGTATGTAGGCAGCAAGTACTGGGATCCAGCCAAAGCAGATGCACCCTGCTTGCAAAGGCACCATGCCTTTGCCACCCCCAGAGGAGGAGGACTGCAGGATCACTCATGGGCTCTCCTTGCTGTGTGCTGTTGATCAACCTGCCTCTCTCATGTGACTGGGAGCAAGGCCAGTGCAGACCCAGCAGCACGTTTGTTATACCAAGGGCAATGCCGGCTCCTCCTTCCCAACTTGCCCTTGCCACATGATGGATGTGTTGGAGGCAGGGGCAGCTGACCCAGCTCATTCTCTTGGGAATAGCCAGGGCAACTTCCCAGGCCATCGGGGGCCTTGCTGAGTTAAGTGGAATAGCAGTGTGTGGGAAGGAAGTAAGAGAAACCCATAGTTTGGTGTTTACCCAGCATCCCATGTGGGCCTGTAAATGTGGAGGGCACAAAGCTCCTGTACAGCAAGTGTAAAGATATAGCTGGTGGGAATGTTTCCATCAGGGCAGCTTTCCATTGCAAATAAATAAATAAATGCTGGCATGGGTGGATTCTGACAAAAGTCTAGACAGGAAAATATTGCTACAACCATAAGGTATTGCAGATGATTTCACAGAAACACTTCACCAAATTAAAGTATGAGGAGCTGTTCAACTCAGTTATTTTCCTTTGGAAAAAAGAGAACTTTTGCACACAGTTTCTAAACCTTAACATGTCATGGCAGCTACTGCAAGCCCTATGACACTTAGCTGGGGTTGTCATTACTCAAACTTGCCAGCCTTAGATGTGTTGTTCCTACGTTACCCTAGAGATCATTTGTGACTCATGCTGTGAAAGTCTAGGTATGGGATGGGGGACTTCCTAAGTCTGTACAATCTGATTCTTTATGGAGCTACACTGCAGGATGTAGGACCTGGATGATGTGGAATTTGGCTGGGTATGTGGTTTATTTGGTTTGGAAATTTTTTGGTTGTTTGGCTTGGAGGGGTTTTTTTAGTAAGTTTTTGAAGGGAGGTAGAGGAAGGTATGTTATGTTTCTAGAGTCCTGTTTGGCAGTGTTCCAGATTAGTAGAGATAGAAAGAGTTGGTAATAATAAGTGGCTTATTCAGTTGTAGCTGAATTCATCTAGTCTCTTTCATGCTGAGAAATTACCTGGTTGTAATTTGCATGTTGTATCTGTGCCAGAGGCCAAAATGTTAGCAGGGAAGGGCGTGTATTGGGAGAAGTGGAAAAATTACAATGAGTCAACAAGGTTGAATTTAGGCCTCCTCACAAGGGAAGCCTCGTTTATTAAGCAACTCGAGCTCTCCCTGTGAGATCACATGTGCAAAACAGGTTGAGCCATGTCTCAGGGTGTTGCCCTGTGGAATTTGTGTTTTATACCTGCGTGTGCCTGAGAGGCCAGTTACATTCTGCGGCTTCCAGAGGGAACAAGCCTCCGGAGGAGTACAGTTATTCCATTTCTCCTGTGGTGAGTTTATTGAAAAGAACTTTTCTTTCTTCCTCTCCTCTCTATGCCTCCCTTCAAATCTGATATTTCCAAGCTCTGAGGTGTGATATGTGTGGTTTTTTTCCCCAACAGACCCAGGTGTCACTACTGAGACCACAATGGCATGGTGGAAGGCCTGGGTAAGTAGAAGATATACTGACACTCTGAGGCTTTTTAGCACTGTAATAAGGTAACTTCTAAGTTGTATCAGGCACTGTTTCCTTTAAAAATCTGGAAGAAACTGTAAAGTTTCCTTTAAAAATCAGGAAGACCTTTTTACTGTTTTTCTGGCTGTAAAATAGCATTCAGCACTTCAAAAGCATTGATGAAGGAGGGTGTTGATATGATTGCTGGCTATAGGAAGAGGAGCAGACCCTGGATCAGTTAAGAGAGGTGCAGGGAGTGTTCATATCCCTGTGTTCATGGGGTGATAGTACCATGCAACAGCAAAGTTACTCAGCTGAAGTCTGCAAGCTGTGGCTCCTTGTCTGCTCCCTTGACCTGTGGCAGTGAGTTCAGGGCACTGGCCTGCCCCCATTTTTGGTCCCCCATTGTGCTGGCAGGCTGTGGTCACACAGAAAGATATGGTCAAGCCACAATGTCTATTTTTGGTGGGTTTTTAATATTGCAACAATAATATGTCTTGAACAGTCTGTCTCTTTGCCAGGAGCCAGAAATGCTGTGTATGTTCTCTCATAAATGCTTGTGGCTTTGAGAGGAATGTGATGGGATGGGGAGAAGCTCATGGGGTGTGCTGAGGCAGCACCTGGGGTCTGGCTCAGATCAGGCAGCAGGTATATCTGGTGATGTGCCAGCCATGGCAGCTGCCCCCTCAGCCTCTGTGGGAGGCCAGGTTTACTCCCAGGTCTCAAAATATTTTTTTCTGCAGAAAGATTAAAATTGTAATTTTCCTTCTGAGTTTTCTCTGCCTCCCTATTTCCTTTGGAAGTGTGGTATAATAAAATAGATGTTTTTTCCTGAGCTTGGAGTAGCCCTCACTTATTTTTTTTCTTTTTGGATGATCTATTCCTTGCTATCCTCAAGCTGGAAATAATTTGTAAACTTAGAATGAGAAAAGAAGAAGAAGAAAAGCCCTTGAATTCCAGTGATCTCACACCAGTTGGTGTTGTAGGGGGTAGAGGCATGAGAAGAAAATGAGAGATCCAAAGAAGGATGGGAAGAAATTTTGGTTTTCTAAACCCTTCATAAAAAATTACAGTTCAAGTCAGAAGGAATGAAAAAATGTGAAACTTTCTCAGAAAATATTGACGGAGAAAAACCCAAACAGTAACCCAACCTGTCCCCAGATTCCAGCTTTTAAAAAAAAGCCTATCATTAAGGTTCAAAAATATTTTGGTGGTAAAACTTTTATTCCTTCTCCCCTTCATTTATAGATTAAACTTTTCACAGCATCAGCTGTAAGGTACACTGCTTCTGCTGCTTTCATGCCAATTATTTATATTTACATGAGCACAAACCCCTTGAGTATTTTCAGTTAGGGAGTTGCAGGATCAATTCAGCCAGGAAAAAAGACCAAAGTGAACAGGGATTCTCTGAAAAGCTGGTGCAATTGTATTTATGCTGCAACAACGTTGTGCACAGAGAAGGAGGTGAATGAGTGAGTCACAAATGTGCTGCTTGAGCCAGTAGGGCAGTAACTGTTTATCGGAATTAGTACCAAAAAAGATCATTGTTTAAATTGTTTCCACTGCCTCGGAATGAAAGCTCAGCTTTGTACTCCCTTTTCCACTGAGTCACCAGGCATGGGTCCAGAGTGTTTGGGGGTTCCTTCACAGGGCTCTTGCATGCAACTGGAGGGGATTGACAGTCCTTTTCAGAGCAAACTCAGATGGACGAGCCCAACCTGCTTCCCTGGGAAGTTGTGGTGGTGCTGGTCCTTTTGGCAGAGGGCTAGAAAAGGAGCACTTGAAATGGTCCTGCCAGCTCAGCCAAATTCTTCTAAGCCAATGACAAACTGTTAGAGGTGGCAATGCCACCTGCTCTGTCACTGCTTTCTTCTGCAGTGACAGCTTCACCTCAGCCTTAAACTTGCTGTTCAGTGACCATATGGATTCGAAGCTGCATCTCTTGTGAAGTTTCCTGTTGACAACATTTGCTCCTCAGCTGCTCTTTCTGCTGGCAGCAAGCTGTGGTGGTGCAAGACTGTCTCTTGTGCTGGCTGCAAAGCAAACTTTTCCAAGTCTTGCTGATTGCTGAACGTGCTGCTTCTCTCAAAACTCCTCGCTGGCTCTGGGCTGGTTGTCATCGCTCCGGAGCACGGCTGGCAAAGGGGCCAGCGTGCAAACGGGCCAGCTGTACCCACTGGTTCTCTTTCACATGGGAAGTAAAAGCAAAAGGGATTTGCATCACAGCAGGAGGCTGATGGGCGGCACTTGGTGGTCGGTGTTATGCAGGTCGGGTGGGACATCCCGAATGCTTCCTTCGGATCTCTAATTTCTGATTTTTTTCTCCCTGCGAAGAAGCCATCCCCGTTAAAATATTTATCAGGTCATACTGATACCATTAGTTTAATATTAACCCTGCCTCTAAAAGTAAATTTATGAGAATATAGGAGTTTCCAACTTAAATATCCTTGCTTCTAGGAGGGAGAAAATTGTGTGTATTATTGTAAAAAAGTGATGATGACTCTTCATGCCTACCCACTCACATACTCCCCCTATTGATAGCACCAGCTTATGATAGATGTGACAATATATTCAAGCCAGTTCCTTGACAACCAGCTTTGTAAATTGTGCCTGAGTTCTGGTTGATGGCCCTACTACCTTGTGGTGATAAGTCTCAGTGTGCCTTCTACGCCCTGGAACTGGTACTGTCAGCACCTGAGGGGTTTGTTAGGAGGATTTTTGTGTACTTGTATCTGATTCTTGGTACAGGGAAGAACATCAGAGCTGCACTCCTCCAGATGGATTTCTTCCTTCAAAGTAGTCTTTTGGCCCAAATCCTTCCAGTGGAGATGCTCACTTCTTGAAACCAGCTGTGCAGAAGTGCAGCAGCAGCTACTGAAAAAAATGGTCTGTGAGAACAAGACTATTTCAGGAATTCAAAAAGCTATCTAAAAACTCCCCTGCACTAATCCACTGAGAAATGCAGTGTGATACAATAGCATCCATGCTAGGAGGGACTGTAATTAAGGGGTGAATAGCAAAGTGCAGTCTATTACAGTCTGTGCTTTTTGTGCCAGACTGCCTGCACCTCACAACACTTGCAGCACTGTCAGCCGTGCCTTGCACTTCATGTTTCTGCCAGCAGCAAAGGCTGGTACAGGCAGGTGGGAACAGGAAACTTGTGTTCTCTTTGGACAGAAACTTGTGCTCTCTTTCTGCTCTGCTGAGAAACTTTGGGTCAGTCTCTCCTATTTTCTGTGGCTTCAACATATGAAGGCAATAAATACCATGAATGTACTTTTCAAATACTTTTTCTTCAGCTGATGAAAAGCAGTGGCGGAAAGTCGTGTATTTTTCTTCTTCTTTCAGAGTGAAGCAGAGGGCAAGTCTGTGGCAGGTACTTTAAATTTTGACGCTGCACCTGATGCTCAGACTCTGTACAAGGCCATGAAAGGGCTTGGTGAGTTGACTCCAACCACATATGTAAATTCTATGTTCTTCTTATAATTGCTAAGTTGAAATCCATTCCTTAGGAAATTTGCATCCAGAGATATCCCTTTTTTTTTTTTTAACTGTGAAAAATTAATATTAAAGTTTCCTCAGTATGTACTTAAACTTCTACACAAAGGCAATGAACAAGACAAGGTTGTCTGAATATTCAGATCAGGATTTTGGATGAGTGTCATCTTATTCTGTGCACTGTATTTATGATTTATTGTTGCTTTCCACAGGGACGGATGAACAAGCTATAATTGATGTTCTAACCAAGAGGAGCAATCTGCAGCGTCAAGAGATTGCCAAATCCTTCAAAGCACAGTTTGGAAAGGTTCTTCCAAAACAAAGCTGTATTCAATCACTTGTTTACTGCATGCAGGATGTAGTAAATGGGGGTACAGTTCATCCTGTAGCATGATGCAAATTATATGCAGGTCTTCTGCAAATAAGTAGACTAATATCTATTTATAAGGCCTGTGATGAATGTGTAAAATTAATTTTTGACCAGCAAAAAATGGTTTTATCCTGAAGATTTATTTTTTTTCAAATGCATTTTGACCAGAAATGCTTTTTAAAAATCAGTTTTAACTTGAAGTGAACCTTCTTATTGATTTGAAGCTGTAACAAAAATTGATACCCATCTAAGTGACAAGTTGAGTAAAAATATTGGTTTGTTTCAGGCCTTTTAAAATGTCAAAAAAGTTCAATTTAAAGACTTATTTAATTACACTTGCTTGAAAATTCCATGGTTATCAACAACTAGGTTTTCCTTTCTCTCTCTTTTTTTCTTTGATAAAATCTTACTTTTATTGAGAAAATTTTTTCACCAGCAGACTGTACCCTCAGCCCTACTGTGGAGTCTCCAATGACCCTTGCAGGAAAGGGGACTGCCATGCAAAAGTCTAAGAAAGGGAAGCAAATATGGGGGTGGAGGGTATGGAACAATGAATAAATAGAGCACATGTATCCTGATAAAACAGAGAGACTCATACTCTAGGAAACCTGCATTATAGTGAAAGAGAAGCTTGAAGTGTATCTTCAAGCAGACTGCATTCCTGATTCTGCAAATGTCCTGGGTGCAAATTTATATGCAGGCTTTGGGAATCAGCTCTCTCTGAAGCTACACCCTTGCTCAATGCAAGGCCTTCAGCTACCTGGTCCTGCTCACTGAGTCAAGCAGGGTGGAGGAGGATTTGCTGCAGGTTTAATTATTGAGAAAGCCCAAATGTCAAGAACAGAGGGAATGTGTAAGCACCTAGACAAATCCCATTTTGGAATCAGGTGTCTTTTTCAGTCCCAGGACCTTTTTTAATGAACTATCAACAATACTGTCATACAACTTCATTACTCAGGCCATGGGGATGAAGGCAGCATGTGCAGAAACTGATCCTGTGAGGCTGTTTATGTAACCATGTGATGATGCACATTTAACAGGATCTGATTGAAAACCTGAAGTCTGAATTGAGTGGCAACTTTGAGAAGCTCATTGTAGCTCTCATGTACTCCCCATTCAAGTATGATGCCAAGGAGATGTATGATGCCATGAAGGTAAGCAAATTGCATGCTAATATTTAGGCAGTAGTACAAATAAAGTGCTAATTTCCTGCAATTGTGCAAGTATTAATAACTGGACTCTTGCATGGTTACGTTTGTTATTAGCAGTAGCCTTTGAGAAATACTTAATTGTACTATTAATATTCTGGGGAAAATGCTGCTGAAATATTTATGGCTATAAGAAAATTGCTGTACATACGTGACTCATAGAGGCTGGGAAGGCAACAGCAAAACTAAATTCACACCCAAACCTGCTGCCCTGATGCCCCAGCTGGGCAATGAAACCTTTAAGGAGTCAAGGGGTGATGGTGCAAGGGCCAGGCTGGGGTTGACTGGGATCATACCTATTGATAGTGTATCTTCACAAGTTTCAGATGCAGAGTGGTCTGTTAAAATGCTACGAAGATGGACTGCCTAGCCAAGCACTGGTCTCCCTGCATTCCTATAATGCTGGCTATTGTCAAAGATCTGACTCCAGAAAAGCACTGCAGAAACTTAGGGTTACATAAAATCACCCTTTACATTTAGGCACCTCGGTAAAAGAAACCATGTTCAACCCAGATGTGTTTTGTGTCTCCAGCTTTCATCACGACGGTTTTTTACAGCTCAGAACACTGCCTGACTCTTTGCTGCCATCCAACTCCTCCCTTTACCATACTTCTCTAGCAGTAAATCACCCTCCATGACTAGATGCCTTTCGCCACCTTTATTTCTCCACTGCGTTTTCTATTATAGGGTGTGGGAACGAGGGAAAGTGTTATCATAGAGATCCTGGCATCTCGGACAAAAGCACAGATCAAGGAGATAATCAAGGCGTACAAAGAAGGTAAGTGCCTGGGGCTAGATTTCCGTGGTTAGAGCACAACAGGAGCGGTGTTACCAGCTAGCACTGTCAGCATGAAAATGGCTTTTCTGAAAGCATTTAACTCTAAAAGCAATGTAACTCTGCTTTCAGCTGGCGAACAGAACGTGGCTATGCTGAGAGAATTTGAAAATCCCTTTCTAGGTCTTCATCCAGCTGCAGCAAAGGGCCAGCAGCTCACACATTTGGTTCAATATGGCTGCAGAGTATTGTCAGAACATAAACAAAACTATAGCTGTGCACTTGGCTTTTCTCCCCATTAAATAGATGGGAATTTATCAAATATGTATTTGCAAATATTTTATCTTGTTCATCCCTTCAGATATACCTCTAAAATTAGCTCTGGGTTTATTTCATGGACATCAGGGGAGCTAGTGACTCAGCTGGATGGAGACACTGACCTGGGTATCACAGAGGGTGTGAGCTGCTCTCTGCTCTGTTTTATTTCCTTAATGACCCTCTTGCCCAGTGTCAGGCTATTGTGTGTGCTTGGGTTATATCATATTACTGGTAATATCTTCACTGTATTACCTAAATAAATAACAAATCCTTTCCTTGTCCTTCTCTTTCCCTTGGGCAGAGTACGGTTCTGATCTGGAACAAGACATAAAATCGGAAACAAGTGGCTACTTAGAACAGATTCTGGTTTGCCTTCTTCAGGTAATGTTAGAGAAGAGAAATGAGGGTATAAAGGTCTTCACATTTCTCTCTCCTCTTTTGGAGAAGACATGCAATAGGAGAGCCAGTCGTGATCACCAGATAAACTGCAGAGACAACCATGTCACTTGGACTGGATCTGTTTCAGCTTCAATGTGACTGAAGCAGGGAAATCCTCCCTTAGCAGCAGTAAGAGAGCTGGGAACCTACAGCCAGCTCTGCTGCAGAGACACACCTCACTTTCAAGTATGTGTAAAGCCACTGTACTCTACATGGGTCTTAAAAACAGTGCCCCTCCACTAGGATTCAAATCCACTAGGATTTCCAGGGTCTATGCCCTCAGTGTTGAGTGCATTTACCCCACCTGATGATTAGAATTTTCTTGCCTGGTAGCAGAATAACTGAGCAATTTTTTACCCTGCTCATATGATTGATTTCAGCACCTTTCAATGAAGGAATTAGCACTTATGCTGTCTGAAATGTTACTGCTTGAGTACTCTGCAGTACTCGAGTACCAGTAACTAGAAATAGATAACTGAGAGGATAATTGATGTTTGCTCAGAATGAGTGCTCTGATCCTTATTTATGGAAGAATCCTCATGAGACAAAATTGTTTGTCTTTCTTTTTCTGCTCATAGGGTGAGAGGGACAATGCTACCCTCTATGTGGACACAGACCTGGCTCATCAGGATGCAGAGGTACTCTCAAATACCTGTGATCATTGATATCCTTGCATCCCCACCTTCTTGAACTTCAGAATGCTTCAGTGTCACAATAATTTGGGGTGGGGTTATCTTTAAGTAACTTGGGGTTTTTCAATTTTGCCTGCACTCCTGAGCTCTGCCATTCCAAAGAGGGGTGATGAGGCTTTGGCTCAGCTGCTTTTGATGTGTGAAAGTATATGGGTATGGTGGAGTGGAAGAGGAGAGAAAAGGAAGGAAACCACAAGTGTATTGTTGGCTGTTCCAGCTGCTGCAGGAGGGGTAGAAAGGATGGAGATAATGGATGTTTCAGTTTGTCTAGACAACAGGAAGGTTTTCATAAGCAGCCATTCTAGGAGACTCTGGTTCACATGGTGGTTTCAGTTATTCCAAACCCCTTTACCCCAGCCATGCCTACAGCCAAACTCTGTTCCTTTACCAGCTGCACACACAGAACAGCTCATTAATAACTGTTAAATTACAGGCTCTCTATGCTGCTGGAGAGAAGATCCGGGGCACTGATGAGATACAATTCATCACCATCTTGTGCAAAAGGAGTGCCACACACTTAATGAAAGGTATGGAGCAGAGCCCACACTACCATCACTACACTCCCAAGCTTCCAAAATCAGAAATCATCCTAGCCAAACAGAAGAAGCAGGGCTAGAGATGAGAGACATGGGTGGTCAGAAATAAGTACTTAAGCCTGATTTCTAATTCCTGGTCACCCAGTAACCAAAAGCTGCCAGCAGATTTTGTGAAAGATTATGAAGCTTTAGTTCTGCTGAAAATCAAGTGGCTTATCCAGGAGTCCCTATACAGTGGTGATAACTGGATAGTTGTTCTTATAAATCCAAAAAGTGAGTGAATGAGTACTATCCTCATTTAGTAGGAGCATGTGGTGGACAGACACATCCCCTTGGATATGGATTCCTCTGGAGGAAAAAAACCACTAAAAAATAGCTGGTTATTCAGTGCTGGAGAATCACAGGGTGCAGCCTGCATTTCTGCCCCAGGTCCTTTTGAGGGCATCAGAGGCTGCTGGGAGGGAAGACAATAGCCCTGCTCGGGCTGAGACCTCAGCTCCGTGCAGCAGAGACCAAACCTTGTCATCTCACGGTTTGTGAGGCATTGCAGACTTTATGTTGGCTGAATCTAAGCATATCAAGTACTGTGTGAATCAGGTGGACCTAAACCGATAAATTTAGCTGGAGATAAATTAGGTATTCCTGAGCTTTTTCCAGGCTGAGGTACTCTGAGGCTGTTTCTATGCCCTGGAAGCCAGCTCCCCCTTGTGTTTCAAATCCAATCTCCCAAGGTCACTTAAAAAATAAGCAAGACAAACAAACAAAAATAGATAGTCTCTATAGTATTTGTCTGTATTGGTCTTTAAGAATTGAATTTCATCTTGTTGTGATAATGCAACCAGTCTTTGGAACCTACTGTGACACTGGCAATTTCTTCTGTGCTAGAGCCACCTCTAGCTATTTGTCTTTAAAATCTGAGTGTAATTATTGCAGATTTTTTTTTTTTTTTAATAGAAAGAGTAGGTTTGAGTTGAGAAGTTTGTATCCGTCTGTCTATTCTGTATTCCATTTCTCCAAAGTGTCTTGAGTGTTGATGGTCTTGGATGCTGAGCAAAGTTTCTTAAGATGTCTATTACATTGCATAGCAGTTTTCCTTCTTTGGTAGCCCAAGAAAATTAGGAATAAAAACAGATGTCTGTGTTTCTGAGCCTTGGAGTATCCAAAGTGTATAAGGCAAGCAATGACCCCGTTGCTAAGCTTTTGTTACTGTGGGAACTTAAATATCTTGGAATCTGCACCTGTGTTTTTGCTCATCTTTTCTCAGTTGTTTTTATTTTAAATTGTGGTTGAAATAAGAAGTTTCCCCAAGTACTGTTGTCATCATTTTGAATCCATGGGCTGTGAGCTGCATAGTCCTAGATTTAAGTTGATTTTATTTTGGCTCCTAATAACATCAACAACCACAAGACCAAAGATGTGCCTAACTTTGTTGTCTGCTTTATTTCTGTGGTTAAAGACAGTGATGAAGGGTCAGATTTCCAAATAAACTTGAGGTGACTGAAATTGCCTAAAGTCAGGGAATTTAGAACCATGAATGGTTTGGCTTTTTGTAAAAGTTAACATCCATCTTCATAGCTGATTTCTGATGTTGACTAAGCCTCCTGAACTGGTACAAATGTGGCCATTGCTTTTGCAGGATCTGTGTGTTCATATTGCCACACAAGTAATGCCCGTAAATATTGGGCACAAAATGCCTTGAAGGTTACTTGGTAAAAAATATAAATTATTTATGTTTCAAACAGTGTTTGAAGAATACCAGAAACTGGCTGATAAGAGCATAGAAGACTCTATCAAGAGTGAAACTCGTGGTTCACTTGAGGATGCCATGCTGGCTATTGGTAAGTGGTGATCTTTCCCTTTGCTTTGTCAGAGTCTGCTGCCTTTTCTTCTGCATTAGCTGACTTGTATTAGATGGATCTACTTTATAAAGGTATATGGTAGGAAGTAAGAGGTATCTCTTGGGTAAGATAAACTCATATTCCAGGAGCACACTGAATTAATGGGAGGCATATAGGATCTCAGTCACCTCCTGCCCTGGGCTGGAATTACCACTGATTCTTACTGAGCCTTTTTTGTATGCCTAGTGAAATGCACCAGGAACATCCATTGCTACTTTGCAGAGAGGCTGTACAATGCTTTAAAGGTAAGACTCTTCATTGCAACACACTGGGTTTTAACTTGTCACCTGGCTTCCACCAATTTAAACTAGAAGAGCCAAGGTTTCGGTGAAATTCAGCAGGTTCAGTGCAATTGTTGCAAGTAATAGCAGGATCCTTTCAAACACCTTGAGCAGAATAGCACCCTTTAAGCTCAAGATAACAAGGAAGTCTGGTTTTTTTGGCTTAAGAGTCTGCAAGGAGTCCTGCCCCACTTTCTGGAACACAGACAAAAGCTCTGGAAGAGGCTTTCCTAGGAGGTTGTTTATGGTGAAGATTTCCTTCCATGTTAATAGACTGGAACACAGTATTTTCTTTTTAGGAAGCCATTCTCTCAATGGCAGTATAAAATGGGAGTTTCAGATGGGGACACATAAGGTATTGCAGATTGTGCCCCTGTAATACTTAACTGGTATGTATGAGATGTCAGCTCTCCAAACCTTTTGGAGAGATGAGATAACAATTTTGTATCAGTGTGATCCTAATTTTCCGGTGAGTGAATAAACAGTATTTGTTGAAGCCAAACACTGCCTGGGTGATGCTGCAGAAGAACAGTCTGCATTCAGTGCCAAGTCCTACCCCTGTAGCATGTTTGCTTTTGCATTTGACATGTGCAAAACTTGTGCACACCTCCATGGTGGGCCCGTGGTGTTGGCAGAGGCCCCTGGGAGGGGTGTGAGGGTGAGCCCTCCAGAAAGAGATGCAGATGTTCCACAAAACAGGTGCCAAGTGGTCTTTGGAAGCTGACTCGTCCTGCCCTGGACTAGTTTGCACAACCTATGCCTTGAACACCCAATAACATCACAGACTGATGTATCTGTTATTCCAGGGGGCTGGCACCGATGATGGGACTCTGATAAGGGTGCTTGTTTCTCGAAGTGAAGTTGATCTAAATCTTATAAAGCCTGAATTCCAGCGTATTGCAGGAAAGCCTCTCTCCACTATGATCTCGGTAAGCAGAATCTTGATATGATGGTTCTCAGCCATTGCATGTATTCCTAATCTTTCCAGCACTGTGGGATGCTTCCACAGTTGTTTGCAGTAACAATGTCATTTCTGCCATGATCATGGTTCTCCTACACTAGGCCTGCTAACAGTCATGTCCTTGAGAGACACATGTGTCTGAAAGGTGAGTCAGACATCTGCTCTCTGTGACTTGAACAAAGCAAACCCCAGGAGACACTGCACTAGGATTTTCATGGACCACTCTCTCTATCCATGCACTGCATGACGTCCTAGATGAATCTAAATCTAATGAATCATTCCTGTTACACCTATCCCACACTGCTGTGCCATTTTCACCTCTCTCTCTGCCATCCTTAACTATCTCAAGCCAGTGCATCCATATATGTCAAAATAGTGCGGGGGTATTTTGTTCTTTTTCCTTTTCCTTTTCCTTTTCCTTTTCTTTTCCTTTTCCTTTTCCCTTTCCTGTTGTTTGAGGGGTTTTTTTGCTGCCTTTTCCCAGGTGAAAGCCTGGTCTACCCTGAGATAGGTTCAGAAACTGAACCTTGTCAAGACTTATGGTAGCATTTGAGTCTCAGCTCCGAGTGAATGTGCCTCCCCTGTTAGTGCTGAAATGCTGTTTTTTACCATTTGTCCTAAGGACTTTGGGACCTTCCTCTGCCCCTGTGCAAATGGCACAGAAGCCCTGTCCTTAGCAGTTCCCATGGGAAGTCTGGTTCTGTAATGAAGGGCCTTCCTTATAATTGACATTGTCACTGTCTGTCATGTTGATTAATGATCAGTCTTCAAGGGTCTGTACAGAATATTCATTCCTTCTCGGAAGTGGAACTAGCTTACACCTGTCACCACAGAACATTCAAAGGGAGGAATTTTTTTTTACCTAGTGAATATTTTGTGTAGTGATTCCAGACCAAAATGACCACATTTGTGGCTTTTTTAGAAATGCCACGTGTCAGGGCTAACTATAGTGCCTTTTCCCTTCCTGTAGGGAAGAGGTGCTACATAAATACCCAGGGACAAAAAATTTGAACACAACAGGTTTGCTTGCTGTCATTTGTGCTGACTTTATGCTGCTCTGTGGAACAGAACCTTGATCAATTTCTCACCTGCATTCCAAAGGAAAAAATTGGACTTTGGACTTGATGAATGTTATTTCAGGTGGTAGCTACAAGCCTCATTTCTCCATTCACTTTTGATGGTGTGTCAGCTGGCAGCAACTCTGCTGAAGTCTGGCTTGCTCTTTCCAAAGTCGTTTTCCTGTGTGGGCATATTCCACAGACTGACAACCTCAGCACTTGGAGCGTGCAGAGGAACTTCCATACTCACCTATTTTTTAATATTTTCTCCTGTCAGGAGGATACCAGTGGCGACTACAAGACAGCCTTGCTGAATCTCTGTGGCAGTGACTGACAGACTCTGGGAGGAAGATGTTGGTTACAGAGAGAAGATTAACAGTGAACAAGGGTCTCAAAATGTACTTCTAGAAAATCTTTGCATTGATCCAAGTGTGGGGGAAGAGATCAAATTAATGGTGGAGATTTCCAAAGCTCTCTGAAGGATGTGGATGCTCATTACATATTAAATGCTATCCACTTCCCAAACAGTATTTCAAACACAAGGGGGAAGGTTAATTTCTTGTTTCCATTTTATTCTTTGAAGTTTTCCTTCTATTTTAAGCCATTGTGAAGGATGGCACTTTGACATGGAATTAAAGGTTCTTTCAAATGCTCTGTAGATGTTTCACAAGTCTGAACAACCCTACAAAGCTTGGGTTGCCCTGAAGCCATGCTAATTTCACCAGGACCCACTGGTAGATCGGGGCCATTTGATGCTTGCAGGATGCGTCTGGAAGGAGTCACAGGTATTAATGAGGCTTTAGGACATGGGTCAGAACAGAGAATTTAGTACCAGAGGCAGTCGTTTAGCAGCCTTATTTACATAACTTCAGAGGGAGCTCCCCAAGGAGCAGTGAATGGCAGGGCCAGGCTGGCTGCAAGAATGTGAAAGTTGAAGGCTGTGTGCCTAATTTCCTTCTTGCTTGTCTGTTGGCAAAGACTAGCAAGCTCAGGGCCCCACATCAATGTCAGACCATGGGGGAATCAAAACCAGCACGGATGATTTGGTTTTGGTAAACCCAGGATACCTTGCCCATGGAGCAGACCTGTGCTTCTAGTGCAACAGTAACTTCTCAGCAGTCTGAGACTCCCTCCAAAATTGCCTCCAACCCCCACGACTGCGCCACCAGGGTAAAGCCCCAAATGTGGACATTGATACAGAGAGAACAGTCTGAGAAGTTTGAGAATTTGGGGTCTGCCTTGACCACTGGTTCTCCACTCTTAAAGCGATCCTTTAAATGTGTAGTTACAAAAAGCCTTTCAGTAAATATGTTCAGTAAAGGAGCTTTTCTGATCAAGTGGGTGAACTTTTTGGCTGAGGGGCATTCCCTTCCTTGCACTGCTGATCTTAGCAGGAATCAGTGCCGTGAGTGTGGCAAATTCAAAAGGTCTTGGTGAGTCCAGGACACAGACAAGGGTCCTGGGGTCAGAGTATAAAGACACCAAGTGAACACGCAGAAGAGGAGGTTTCAGTCTTTGTCCCTTTCAGTGCTTGTCTTTTCAGTGATATCCTAGTCTCCCGCCTTATCTCTAGGCTGAGCATCAAGGTGGGAGGTTCTTCTCTCAGTTTTTGAGGAACATGGGCCGGCTACGGGCTCCAAAGGACAGGGACTCGCATGTCCCTTCTGCTGGTCAAAGCACCCCACTTGGTTTTTCACAGTCTTTTGTTCTAATTGACCCCGATGATCGGGCTTGCCTGTTTAGTTTTGGTTTCCATTCTTCGAGTCGGTTCGGGGCTGCGAGCGCCGTGCGGGGGNAGCATCCCGGGCACCCTGAGTATCCCGGGCACACTGCGCATCCCGGGCACCCCGGAGCATCTCGCGAATCCTGGGGCACACAGGGCACGGCCTCCGCGGGAGCCAAGAGGAAGGGGTGGGATTTTGCTCCCTTCCCCCCTTGGCTCTCTCTCGCAGCCGCCGAAAAGCCGGGCACGGGGCGGTGAGTTCCCTGTCCCCTTGAGGAGCCGGCTCGGCGGCTCTCAGCCCACAGCTCTCGGCAC
>VXBB01014815.1:1318403-1372957 GCA_013399915.1 Illadopsis cleaveri
TTGACCCCGATGATCGGGCTTGCCTGTTTAGTTTTGGTTTCCATTCTTCGAGTCGGTTCGGGGCTGCGAGCGCCGTGCGGGGGCTGCGGCCGCGGCCAAAGCCGGGCTTACACCCCCCTCTGCTGGGGGAGCCCCTGCGGCAGCCCGGCGGCGGCACCGCGCACCCCGGCATCCCGGGAACACCGGGGGCATCGCGGGGCATCCTGGGCACANCCTGGCTCTCTCTCGCAGCCGCCGAAAAGCCGGGCACGGAGCGGTGCGTTCCCTGTCCCCTTGAGGAGCCGGCTCGGCGGCTCTCAGCCCACAGCCCTCGGCACGGCTACGGGCTCTGCAGCAAGGCACTCCTCCGGCCAGAGTCGTGTGAGGAGGTTTTACCGAAAATATGACCCGTTCTGGTGTGTTTGGGGTATTATTTTGGAAAGGTCAAATGGGAATTTGTGTCTGCCTGAGCAGGGAAACAGGAGTGATTTACACTGCTGCACCCACAACACCTCTGTTTCCTGGAGATGGACAGGCAGCAAGTGAAAAGCAATCCCAGATTTGAGGGACCTAAACTCTGACTAGAAAAGCCTAATAAAAGCTCGTCTCCTCAAGCATATTTTACTTCAGAGCTGTGTGATGATTTCACTAAAACATTTGTGTTAATATGGCCCCAGAGCTCCCGTTGTTGTTATTGTTATCAGGTTACTCAGGTCAGAAGTTGTCTTTTCTTGTTGGCCTGTGCTTAGCACAGTGGCTATGGATTAGAGCTGTTTCCCTCTGTGATCCCAATTTATTAGCAGCAGCCTGGGAGATGTAAACTGAGTTGCCAGAATGCTCACAAGAGATCAGTAGTAAAGCTGGAAAGGAGCAACAACCAGGGAAAGCTGATTCTATCACTGTAATTGCTGGGAAACAAAACAATTGTAAAACATCAATGAAGATTTAATTACATATTGATTGCTGCTAAAATGTTCCCTGGGTGAACAGGTGCTTTAATAAATCAGGATCAATTCCTAAGCTGTTCTAACCAGTCTTTTCTAAGTGCAAATATTGACTTAAGGCCTTTCTATTCATTCACAGTTTTATTAACATGATTTTATTGCACAAAAATCAAGATAAAAGCTTGGCAAGGAGAGGGTAACAGGGGCAACATAAAAAATGCCCAGGACTGGTGTAGGCCTTCTGCTGCCTATGTGCCAGCCTTTTTCTTCCTCCTGTGCTGCAGAAAGACCCATGTGCAGGGAGTCTCCAGGAACAGCACTAATGCCACCTTGCTGCCTTCCCCAGGTGGCTGCCCTATGTCCCCAGGTGCAGGTCACACAGCAGGAGCTGTGCTACCTCTCAACCTTGTGGGGTGTGGCTACATCAACTCTCTGCCCAGCTCACGCCCAGCTGTACATAGGAATAGCTGCCTACAACTGTTACCTCTGTTCCTGACACCTGGAAAACTAACAGAAGTCTGTTCCAGATAGGATGCTAATACACGTACTTCATGTTTAACCCCTGAGAGTTCCTGTTCCAGAGAAAGCTGACCTCATTTAGTCTTGCTTAATTCTCCCAGAAACACAGAGCAGATGTGTCCCAAAACCCAGGCAGCCAGCCACAGGCAAGCAGAGGCCCTGCTTCTTAAGGGGTGTGTCATCACTGCCACTTCTGGAGAAAAGCAGAAAAGATTGGATTGGTTTGGCTTCACTTGTATTTCTATTTTGCAACAGTTTGGAGTAATTTTTGGATAAAATATGTTTAAGCGTTCAAACTGAGGTTAGAAGAACATTGTTCCTGTCAGGAAGTGGAAGAAGAGAATAGCAGATATCTTAGGCAAAGTGGGAGATCTCTTTACCATCTCCTCATGTTAAGGGAAGTGTTTCAAGGGCAGGAAATCATCTGAGAAAGATGTTCAGTCTTCCTTTTTCCCTGCGGTTTCCTCATCAGTGCACAGAGGCCACCCCGGGTGCTGTAGGCAGCTGAAATCCAGGGCTGGGGTGGGGCCAGGACCAGAGCCTGCCCTGAGGCACCAGAGCTGATGCTGGGACATCTTTGAGGCTGCCCAGACAGCACTTCCCTTGGGAGCTGAGGGTGGGGCTGCCAAAACACAGAACAGCACAGTGTGGTGCCCAGGTGAAGGGAAGGTGGGCTGTGCTATCGTGGATGGCTCCACTATTTGTTCTGGGGTGGGCTGAAGGGAGGCTCAAGGCCAGAGCACCCTCATTGCTGGGCAGGTGACAGCCTTCCTGAATGAAAACTGCTGATTATTTTTAATTAATGGTAAATTGATGTTGATGTATTAATGTAAAATGCTGCAGTGTTTAAATACTGCCTGCCACAGACATCCAGATGGGGTAATGGAGTCTCCCAGTGTCATGGCTTATTTCCTGGCTGTCTTGAAGCAGCCTGTTTTTCTGGCAAGGTGGCCATCTGATAATAAAACATACACCTTCCTCAGGGATTCTTGTGTGGAATCTCCTTTGCTGGGAACATAGCAGCAAACTGTAAGATGCTAAGATGGGAGAATGCCAAAGACCTCTGAGGCTTTCCCTCAACTTCTGCCTTGAACCCAAACGCCTGAGCTGACTCCAAAGACTCTTCACTTCTTTAGTGTCTGGGGTCAATAACTGCAGAACATCCCCATGCCTGGGATGCTGCAGCAGCAAGAGATGCTTTGTTTGACACAGTGCAGCAAGCTCTTCTCCTCAGACCACATGCAAACAAGGTCACTCCAATTCTCCCCTCACTGCAAACATTATTTGCCTTGTAAGTAGTTATTGTTCATTCTTCTGGTGTCATACATTTGAGCCCAAAGAACTGATCCCTGAGGTTCCAAGAAATTTCCAGTAGTTTTTGTTGTTCACAAAAATCCTTATGTTAGGCTGCAGAAAAGAATTAATAATTAGGGGTTTGCATCTGACTGTCCTCTGAGAAGACAGAAGCAGCCAATCCTGAGGACCTGGGCTCCTGTCTGTTTGGAAGGAAGTATAACTTGTTCAAGCTGTGTTTCTGTTTCCCCAACATTCCTTGCTGTTACAAATCTCAGTTAGCCATGCCTTGCCAGTTAGCTCAGTTAGCATCATGCCTTGGACTTTCTGGAGGCTTAGAGTTGGCATTTCTGACTGAAAGTTGTGTGGCCAGCACTTAAGAGTGTCACTGTATGGGAGTTCAAAGTTCACAGGGACTTTATCCCATAATACTTTGCATTCTTCCAGTTGCAAAGAAATACTTATGGTGATATTTTTCTGTGATATAGAAGTCATATGATACATCCAAGTACAGTCCTGAGAAACATTTTCTGCATTTCTGGCTGGGTAAAAGTACTTATAACAAGAGAAACACAGATGTCTGTAGGTTCTGTACAGGCAGAAACCTAACATTTGGAGAAATAAATAGCTCTGGATCACACAGAGGAACCAGTACTGTTCTCTCTGTGGTAATGAAGAACAGGATATGTTGTAGGCACAATATTATTAATAAATAGTGAGCAATGCAATATGAATCTGTAATTCAATTTAGGATTTCAGCTGAAATTGCTCTTTGGAGTTATAGATGGCAGTGTGCTCTGAAATTGAATTACAGCCCAAACAGGAACTGAGTCATGAGTAGCAATGGTCTAGGGAAGCATAGAATCACAGTCAGCACTGGGCAAAATAATATTGGCAGTACTATATTCACAGAAAAAAAAAGCATTTGGTGGATATAAATGAAATTTAACTGAGCTTATGAATTGATGTCAGGCAGAAAAATAGGGGGGGAAATGAAAGTCAACATTTACATCGATTGATTTTAAAATGGCAACTTTATTTTTAGAGCCAATTCAAGCTGAAAAACAATTATTAAAAAGTTTTGTTAATCTGAAGCTTAAACGTGACATTTTGGAGGGGAAAATTTTAATATTCAGTTTGCATGAGAACATAAACTTTACTTTCTGAAATATCTCCTAAATTTCTATTTTAGTTGAAGCCAGAAAACCACAGTTTCCCCCTCAATTCCTCAGTTTAGCCACTGAGCTGAAAGGTCCCTTGATATTTTAGCCGAAATAAAGGCTGATGTTTTTCAAAAGGGAGGGGAGGGTCATTGCTTTAAATGTCACTAGCAACCCTCTCTAACAGAAGAGATCAGTGCTGGAGGTCTAATTTCTGAGTTTAAATGGATCCCCAAAGGTTCAAACAAGAAATAGGAATAGTGCAGCTACAGCTGACATCCATTTCTAGCCTTGCCACAAGTGGAACAGGTTGCCCAGAAAGGTGCTGGATGTCCCATCCCTGGGAACATTCAGGCTGGATGGGGCTCTGAGCAGCCTGATCTGGCAGAAGATGTCCCTGCTCATTGCAAGGGGCCTGGACTGGATGACCTTTAAAGGTCCCTTCCAAACCATTCCATGATTCTGTGGTAAGTTCACTTGTTCACAAGCTCACTGCTTGTCCTCCTTCTGGGACTGAAAGAAAACCCCTGCACAAGACAGTCTTCTGCTTTGCAGACATGACAGCCCTGGGTTTCCAAGCCACAGCTGGGTTACTCTGGGCAATGTGCTAAAGGTAAAAGCCATGTAGAGATACATCTTTACTTCATGGGACTCTCTGTAATGAGGCTAAATTGATTAATTTCAGGAAAGTGTTGAAAATCCATTATAGAAGCTGTTAAATAAATGGGATTTACAAGCAGTAAAGCAAAAGATGGGGTTCTTCTGAAGCACCAGGTATTGTCTACTGTTAAATTGGTGAGCCAATATGATGTACTTTTTAAGCATCACACTATGTCTGTAGATTCTCTCTCTCTTTCATCTAAATAATCCTGTATGAAATCCACAACCACACTGGTTGTCTCCTTTCCTGCCAGGCATTCTGGAAAGACTGGTCAGAGAAGGCAGGATACTGAAAACCAGGCTACCTTCAGAGAAGACTTTGACAAGATCATCTGTCTTATGTATGCAATGAATTTTCTAACAGCTGGCTCCCAAATAAAATTATATCAGACAAAAACTTAGAAGAACTCTGGCTTTGGGTTTTGGTGGAAGATAGGGTGAGGAGTGTCTTTTTACACCAGCCACTAGGCATTCCAACTTTTTCTGGTTTCCTGGTGAACTTTTCGTGTGGTTCTAATGATAGGTCATAACTACTTTGTTGAATGTTTTAGTGACAGTAAACATAGCAAAAATAATTGTCTAGACTACATTGTTCCTTAAAGCTCTCTCACTAGTTTAGGAAAATTGTGGCTGAAAATTGTGGCATTTGGATGACCTCTCTTTTTCTGTTCTCCAGCTAATGCTAACACTCAAATCTAGTATAAATAAAGGCAAACATTAGTGATAATAAACTCTCAAACTCAGTCACTGGTTTGTTTATAGCTAGGTTGGTACTTGAGGGATCCAGTGCAATTTCAAAGGCAATAAATTGAAACAAACTCACTTGTTTTGGAGGCTGTTTATGAACCCTTTTAATTTGGTGTCATATTTATTTGGGGAGAATTAGATTATCCTATTCATTAGATGCTGTGTCCAGTGATGAATGGAACAACATTCCACATCAATGGCATTAATTGAATCCTAGCAAGCACAGAAAATACCCCTGCAGGAAACAGGAGAAGATGGAAAAGTTCTCCAAACTAGGTCTGCAAATACTGCAGGGATGAGGGAGCACTACTGGACAGCCAAGATAGTTGGCAGCAGTTGAATGCTTTTCATTTTTTTGTGAGACTACTTAAAGAGTAGTTACAATCTTCAGGCATACAGTTAAAATCAATCTCCATATATCTGACACAGAACCAAGGAGGGAATACAGGTCTCCTAAGCTGCAGGCTTGGGCCAGAACTAAAGATTTTGCCTCAGGGGAAATGTATTGCAGAGGGAAACCTAATCAAAAAGGCTGACAGGCCTTTCAGCAAAAATGATTTAAAGCTTGGGTCTGTAAAAGTACCCAGATGATTTTCTCCTAGCTCATCCATAATGCATGCTTGGGTCTGTTGAGGATTTCTCAGAAATGTGTCATTCTTCCAGGGAGCATGTCCTATTGATAGAGCCATAAGCCACTGCCAATTAATCAGGGCATAATGCAGTGTTCAAAAATGAGCATGAGCTTTTCATGCCAGTCCTCTTTGATTCATGCCTCCGCTATGATTCATGCCAGTCCTCTTTCAGATGAGCAGCTGTTTGTTACGAGCAAATTACTTTATTGTCCGTGAAAGGTGAAAACCAGCCTGAGACATTGATGGGCTCTGGTGCAAAGACAGTAGAGACTTCATCAAAATCTCAATTTCTCAATCTCTTCCTATGGAAGAAACTTTGCTCTCTCTCATCTCAGTAGCACAAAGCAGTGAACAGTGGCAAACTAGGTTGAAGCAACAGTGGCCTGGATGTATGGGATCCCCCCAAGTCCCTGATATTATCTATGAAGTCCCTGTATTACTGATGGATCCTTCCCATCACTGATGTGCTTCCAGTCAGCAGGTGAGGGGCAGGTGTCCTCAGCAGTGTGTGCACTTGGGCAGTTCTCCTGGGAAATTCAGGAACAGTAGTTGGAGGGATTTCTCCTAAATGTTCTGATCACATGCCCCAAACACTCTCACTGGTAAAACGAGAGCAGCAGGGCAGCAGATGTCAGGAATGGTGATTACTCATGCTAAAAAAAGGAGGTACCAGAACTGGCCACTGGGAATAGTGGTGACTCTCAGCTCTCCCACAGCATGTCCTGTGCCATGGGCAGAGGGCTGGAAGGCAGTAAGTGATACCTCATTTTACTGAAGCAGAAACACAGGGGAGTGCCCAGTTCAGGGGCACCAGTGGGACAGCAGCGATTGGGATGCAGTTCATCAGAGCCCCAGAAAAATCACCCACCAGATGACTCCACATCTTCTCACTGCTTGTGCTGGGCTATATTTTTTTGTCTGTCCTGCACTCTCAATATTGCAGTCCTAAGAAAGTGCTCTCAGCCAAGGTCTTAAAGAGGTTCAAGCAGTAATATCCAGAGAGGGAGTAACAGGGGCATCTATAAAACTAACCATTTCAGAGCACTAATTTCATCAGCAAGCTAATTGCAAATATTGTATCTAAGAACATTTCCAGCCATCTGCAGGAAGGGAATGTCACAGTGCTTGAAAGGCATCTTGTATTTATGATTGTGTCCTGTTGATACATAAATCTGGCACAGTGAGTTTTGGATGTTATTATGATAATCATGCAGAAGAAACATACCTTGCTCAGGAGGTATTTACTTGGAGGTATTTACACACCACCTGTATTGTGTTATCTGAATAATTCCTTTGACACCAGCACAGGTCCTTCTTTTCAAGAGCCAGCAGCCTTTTAAAGAGCAGCCAAAATTATTTTTAAAAATACTTGTTTGTGAGTCACTTTAATGAAGTCAGTTTATCCCACTAATCCTTGTTAACACTTGTTATGATACTTTCCTCACCTAATGATCAGTGGGGACATTATATTGTAAAGTCTTAAAAATTTGTGCTGAGACTGACATCTTACCAAGCACAACATTTCTGTCTCAAGACAGAAGTTATTACATCCAGGCTTAAGGCTAAAAAATCCCAGGGGTCAAGACTGAACTTGCAATGTAGTTCTTAAAACATTACCCATTTGCTTCTAGAATAAACTGGCTGAAAAAAATGCACTTCTGTTTCTTGATAATTTTAGCATGCAGCTATCAGTGAGATCTTGATGTTATGTGTGAAGGGAACAGAAACCTTACCCCAGAAATGGCACACTTCAGAAACATTTATTAACATTACAGTCTGGTCTCCAGTCCTGGTAGACAATTTGTCTGGACAGGTTCAATGCTAGGACTGAGCACCATGGGTTTTGTCAAAGTTCTCTTGGATTTCTGGGGTCCAGTTAACATGTTCTTGAGATCACAGCCTGTAGTTGGAGCAGAGAGTTGCACTTTCTTCTCCTATTGACTAAGAGGTGTAGAAGCTAAGCACCTCAAATAAATGTATGTGTGTCAAGTGCTTCTCATAGTGAATAAACAGAAGTAGATGCTGAATCACAGCATCTTGAATGGACCAGTTGGATCTCTCATTGCAAATTCTAGCAGATCACTACCTGGGTCCTGCTTTTCCTACAGTCTGTGTTTTGCCTGCCCCATAAACATATGCAACACAAGATCTGTACTTTGAAAAACCTAGAGGATTTTGTGAGTATGAGGACAAAGTCCTAGAAGTATTTTCCCACTTTACAGTCTTGACCATGCTCTGAGAGCTGAGCCTCTCTTGTTTGGGGAGCTGAGCCTCTCTTACTGTTTAGGGCAGAAGCTGGATGGTTGTGCAGTATGAAGTCTGCCTCTCCTTCTGCTCTGACATTGCTCTGACACTGGCTATGTGATCAAAAGATGTTGCTGTTACCTGGGGACACCAGAAGGGTTTTTAACACTGATGTATTAATTAAGGGTGTCTCAGAGTTGCAGTTGTGAGATTGGGGGTACTGGTGACATACAAACTGTGACTAGATCATAAACTCTGTATGTCTGTTTCTCCTCCCGGCAGAGAAGATTCACAGAGAGGACCCAAGAGGTGAAACGGGTTGAAGAGAGTTAAAATAAGTGGCACACAGTCACTCAGTCTCCATGAGCAGAAGAGCAGAACCATGAACACAAACAAATCTTTGCCACCTGGCTTAGCACCAGGCCTCCCAAAATCTGAATCCAACTTACTGAAAAAAATAGAAAACCCAGATCATGAAGACTGAAATTTTATCCATAGCTAAAATTTCTCCTAGTCTTTCATATCCCTTCCCAATACAACCACTGTAATAATAACATTTCTGTCACAGCAGCAGGAGGAACAGGGCACAATTTTCCAAAGATGTATGAAGCAGGCAGGACAATTTGCCTCAAATTATGAAGCTATTACAATTTAGCAAAAAGCCTGTTAAAGAAAACAGGCATTATCTTTTCTAGTGTAATAATGAAAATGTTAGGGGTTTTTTTATCCTACAAGAGTGCTATTGATACCACCAAACAAACTTTGACCTTTATACTGTGAGACTAAACACTGTTTGGAGAAAAAAACAGCAGATTCACCTGATTAGTGGACAGCATTATTAAGGTGAATTCCAAATTATAAAAATGAGATCCTGAGTTAAGGACAAAATTCTCAGCAGTCATGGAATCATTTAGAAATTAAAATCTGAGCAGAACACAGTGTAAATGGACCACAATTTTTACAGAACAAGGGTAATTTGTAACACAGATGCACTTGCTGTTTGTAGAAAAAACAACCTGTTTTTTCATGGCTGAGGTCACAGTTCAGAATGCCTCAGTGAAATGAAGAATGAAATAACCTGCTAACTAAATGTACTTCAGGATAGTTCAAAATTGCCAAGATCTGGATGGGGATGGAGCTTTGGCCCAGCTTCCCCCATGATAATGAATTGGAAAAGTTTGCAAAGGGAACCCTGTTCCATTGATGGTGCTCAGCCACTTTAGAGTAGCTAAACATCTGCTTTTAATTTAACCTGGTGTTAATTCCCTTAGGCTGGGCAAGTCCTCGCTGCCTGGACATAAGCTTTTTTACATAAAACACTTTTCCATCCTCCCCTGCTGGGGTAGCTCCACTTCATCTGCCATAACCTTTGCCCTACGTTCAGGATTGTTAAAAGGTTTTATTACTGCTTGCAAAATATTGCACCATGTTTCACTGGAAGTATCTTTTCAAGAATAGTGATTGCAGTTCATTGTGGACACCTGGGTATAAAATCACCACCTGAGGCATCAGGCCATGGAACAAGGTAACTTTGTGTAATGCTATCTAAGATAACTGATCTAGGGGTGGTAGGGAGAGTCCCAGAAGACTTGTCCTTGGTTTTTTCCTCTTTAAGGAACTGGACATGAAGCTAACAGGTTAGTTGTTTGGGTAGATTACTCTGAAAAGAAGCATGGATAGCTGCTAGTTTAGAAACTAGTCTAGACTTTGCTACTGAAGTGCATTTCCCCATGGTGTTGTTATTGTTGGTGATCTAACTAGAAGTTCTTTAATGTATTATTAATGTTATTTTGATTTGGGTTTATTTTGTTGGGATTTTTTGTTTGTTTGTTTAGGTTGGTTTTGGGGTTTTTTAATACCCTATACTGAGACATTTGTTACTTATAGAATTATTTGTCTTGTGACCTGGAAGCATCAAGGTGTATTTCTATTTAAAAAAAAAAAAATCTGCTTTTACCTGAAGGGAAGAGGAAGTGACTGTTGTGCTGTTGTGAACAGCCTGAAGACTTATGTTAGTTCCTTAAAAAGGCTTTATGTTAGTTCCTTAGCCTAGGCTAATGATATCTTGGGGAATCTTGCCTGCAGGCAGCTTCTGCAAATGTCTTTATTTTTTCTCCATAATATGTCATTGCAGGACATACTAAGGCATGGATAGTTAGTGACTTGGAGGCTGGGATAAAGGAAGGAGACTTCAAACAAGGCTGGAATTGAGATTGCAGCAGTCAGTCAGATATCAGAACTACCTGGCAGCATAGTACAGGACTTTAAGAGCTGGTTTACACCTATCATCTGCTACAGCAACAGGTAAGTTTGTTTACTGGCTAACCAGGATTTTATTCTGAAGGGTTAACATGGTTAGAAAGTACCTCAATGAAAGCCTTTCAGTTTCAAGTCCAGACTTAGCTTGTTTTGGTCTTAACATTGCCCTTTTGCCTCAACCGCTTTTTTTTTTTTTTTTTTTAATTTAATTTGCCTGGTGCAGGTACAAATGTCAATTGCATCCTGAACAGTGAAGCTCTTTTAATCATTGTTGGCATATAGATTGGCTGTTTCTCTGATCCTAGTAATCTTACTTTGCAGCCTGTTCTAGTTTCTGTAGATATTTCCTCAGTGTGGGTCTCTGTGTTCTGCCTTACATCCTTGTATAGAGTCACTCTTGGCAGTAATTTTAATTACGTTGCTCTACAACACATCCTCAGGTTGCATTTGCACTTCTGAGAACTGACTTGTGTTGGGAGCTCACTGTGATGCTGAGAGGACAATATCATCATCATCCTCCAGCAGCACCAGCACTCCTTGTTTTTTTCAAAGGACACTATTGTATTTTATAATGGAACCTCAGAAGTATCATAGATGGGCATCTCTCTTGATGTTGTGGAGGGCAGTACCTCAGTGAAGCTTGTGCACTTGCATTATACATACTCCTGAGTTTATGTAAGGACCAGATTCTGCTCCTCAATATTATGGCATATAGCTTAAAAACACTGCATCCACACAATATTGAACTTGTATTGAATAATTAATAACATAATGTCTCGATAGCCCTCAAATGCTCACACATAACAATGACAGGACAATAAGGAAAGATGTAGGGAGGTGTTTTATGTACTCTCTGGAATAATGGTTTGTGGTGGGCTTTACCAATTTTCCTGTTCAGTGATAATTTACCTTGTGCTGATGACTGCTAACATTTATATTCATTGAGTTATTGTCAGCTGACACTTAAGTTTCATGTTAACTCCTTGTTTCTGCTCTTTTGTCACTAGGAGGCCAAAAAAAGGAAAATTTTAATAAGTAAATATATTTGTTTATGTTTGTTTATTCAACTCTTATTGCTTACTGAGAATTACTCAACTTCTTCTCCACAGTGCTGTGTAGGACAAAGTAAAAATAATGAGGTTGTCCTACTCCACTGTGATCAAGAAAGGAACTAAGCCAGACGAATACAATTAGGCAAGCTGGAGCATGAACAGCATCCAAAACACACAATCGGAATTCCCTCTGGCACAGTAGCACTCAAAAAACATGGCATATATTTGCAATAACTGCAGAGGGTCAGGAGCTCAGCTTTACAGCTGGTTGGAAAAAAATGACTTTTCACACTTAGTACTTCTACCAGACTCTATTTGGCTTCTGGTTCTGTGCTCTCCTCGGTGTTTAACATTGATAAAAATTCCATTGTGGCAATATAGGAATGATTTGTTTCTTTCAGTACTCAGAAGGCAAAAGTTCAACATGGGATACTTTTCCTTCATTTAGTATGTAGCTTAAATATTTGTTAGAAGCTTCTATAAAACCCCCTCTTTAGTGAACTTGTGATAATGGGAAGCAATTGTAAATACTGCAGCAATTCTGCTAAGATCAGTGGAAATATTTCATCCAAATTACAGGCTGAGTACCTTCTGCTTTATCATAACATTGTCAGATGGGGAAGAATTTTTCATTTTCCTGCTCTGAAAGCCTGCTTAGTTCTACTGCACATTGTTAAACAGATGTTGCATTTCACCCAAGAGCTGATTGTGTTTCAATACTGGATAAAGTGGTTCCTGTAAATAAGGCTTGCAAAATGCTTTCTGTCTGAACAGAACTATGGGCCAGTTTTTATTACATGCTATTATTATAATTATAGGATCTTTTGCTTAATCAGGATGTGCTTAATTAGGATAGCCATTTAATTGGGACATCTCCCAAGGAACCAATTTAGTTTAATGTTTTAGTACTATCTAATCAGGGCAGCTTAGGAAAAAACTTGCTTTTAAAAAATAGGACCCTAGCAAAAGAGAAGATAACCTGGTGTTTTGCTGGAGTAAGCGTCCACTCCATTTCTGAAGGAACTGCAGGGATGATCTCCTCAAAGTAACATAAAACAAGCACTTCCTTTGTTGTGAAAGTATCAGACATGACCTTCACTCCTGCTGTTGGCTGCCATCTCCCTCTACCAGAACACCCTGGCAAATGAGAGCCATGAGCTTCATATGGTACCCAACAGGAAAAAAGATCTGCCAGATATAAATGGTAAAATTGAAAACACATGTTAAATCTTGAAGGTTTGCAAGGATATGAAATAAAGCAACAAGTAACAGGTTTTGAAAGGAGAGTTGCTGAAACAGAGATTCCTATTAATGTTGGTCATTGAGGGGTTTTATTTGTATCTTACTAAAAAATTGTTATTCTACCTTTGGTTTTGAAGTTAGTATCATTGTGGTTATACATTTAGCACTGTCCACTGAGATACCTCCACCAAAGTAATCTACTATTTTAAGGAAACAGAATCATGCAAGTTAGGTCTAAATTTCAGTAAGTTCAAAGGCAGTGTATTTGGTAATAAAATGTAAATAGTTTTCTGCAAGCTAGTGTGATCCTAGATGGGCAGTATGAGCCCACAGCTGAACTAGGGCTGAATTTTCAATATCAAATACTAGTGAGAAACTTGGACTGAAAGAAAACCAAGTAGTGGACAGACTTACAGTAGGTGTAAACCAGTCACATCCCATTGCAATTTCTGCAGACATTGCAATTTCTGCTGGTTTTCATGTGCTGAAGATTTTAGCTTAAGACAGTGAGAAGAAGCAGTAATACAATTTGCCTGTTCATGAGGGTGGTGGCACTGGAGCAAAGTTGGCCAGGGCAGTGGTGGAATTTCCATCCATGGAGATATTAAAACCCCATCCGAACACAGTCCTGAGAATCTTGCTTGTGGCAACCCTACTTGAACTCAGAGGTTGGACAAGGTAGCATGTGGAGGTCCCTTCCACCTTCAGCTGCTCTGTGTTTCTGTGAGGTTTCTGATCACAGTCCCCTCAGAATAGGCAAAGTACAAATCCAGACACTGTGGATTTAGTTAGGCAGAATGTTGACTTTGGTGATAAAGCTCATCTAAGAAATCCCCGTCCCCAACATTCCCCTCTGCTATTTTTTTCCCTGTGTAAAGTCACTATCTCTTTATTTGTGATGATAAAATGCTTTCTGATTCTTCACCGCAGTAACTAGATCAATGATCAGACAAAGTTAAAAATAACAAACCTGAGGTTTTAAATAATATTCATTTTTTTAAGTCTTATTTTTAAATGCATGTCAGTTCAGCTATGCAGTTCCCAGCTCTGCTGGGATGTACTGTCACAGTCCACAGGATGATGAACAAGTGAGGAAAGCTGAGAAGGGACCAGCATGATGCCTAGATCCATCTTGTATAATTGCATACTGACTTATGCTGGTCTCTTTTCCTGCAGAAAGCAGGACTGTATGTTATCTGATGTAAACTAACTGAAAAAATCAAACCTCTGTCTTCAGCTGTACATATTGTGGCCTCTTCTCATGGAGATAGAGCATAACAGACCTTTGCTTTATTTAGGTAGAGTTGAGGAGGTCTAATGGTTAACCAAATAAGAATTAAAATTGCATGAAAGCATACCTATCAAGTTCTGCACAGGTAGGTGTTCCTCAGGGGCTGGGTGGTTCATTAGTACTACAGAGCCTGCAAGAAATAAACTCATTTAAACTAAGTTAATTATAAAATCAAGTCACTCCCCAAAAAGGGGAATCATTTTAATTGTTCCAGTTGTGTGACTGCCCATACTTATTCAGGTCACCTTGTACATCCCCATCTCCTTTCCAGTGCTCTTACCCCTGAGTCTATTCTGGATTGAACATGCTGGAGCTGCAGTTTTCAGAGATTTAGGTATGGTTAAGGTGGAAGTGGATTATTGATTCGTGTGCTGGTGTAGGACTGGGTTCAATGGCTGCTCAGGTACAAGCTCCCTGTGTGACTTCAGTTTGTCACCTTGGAGCTGAATTTAATATTAGATTTAGATGGAGCTTGGGCATCTTTACTCTAAAAAAGGATCCTCAAAGCCATGCCTGACCTTAGACCTCTGCTTTGTGTCACTTCCCTGGTCCCTCTGAAATCCTGCTGTGACCACGTGGGAATACTCTTGGTTTTGTCACCACTGGTGAGCCGTTCACCTTCCCAGTCCCTGCTGCTGCCAGCAGAATGGGAAATGCCCAGCCTGTGCCTCCTAAAACCCTGCTCCATCAGGTGTGCATCAGCAGCTTGGGCAAGGCCATGCCCTTCCCTGGCACTCTCACTGAACTGATGAGTAGCTGATGTATGGGCAGTGCATGTAAGACCCCTCCTGACTTCCCTGCACAGCTTGTGCAGCAGCAGCAAGTTGTATTTGTAGCACACATAGGTGAGCAAAATGTCTGCCTGTGTCTTCAGGGTTCTGAAAAGAGAAAGGCAGGGTGTACTACCGTAGGGTAGCCTACTTAATTTGTTAGTGTATTCTGTTCTCAAAAGTTAGTTATTTGCACATCCCTACTGTCTTGTGTGTCAAAGAGCAAGTCTGTGGCTGTGTCTGCACTGTGAGTGTGTGAACATCCCTGCATGTCCTTGTGGCATCTAGGAAAACATCCAGTGATGTTCCAGCTCATGTGTTCCTGCAGGTGGAAATTAAGAGTAGTTGCCTACATTTAATTCCTGTGTATCATCATGGCACTGGGAGGCCTGGAGTTTATTGTAGGAGATGCTGCTGGCAGTTATTTACAACTGAAGCATATTAACAGAGGATGCAACACAGACATTCTTTCCTAACAAAGCAGTGATTTGTAAACCTCTATTAAAACGGTTGACAGTGTTTTCCTGAATAGATATTATAAATGCTATTAAAAAAAAAAAAAAAGAAGTTTGATAAACAATGGATGTTCCTGGAAGCTGGTACTGCTTATTGACCCCATACCTCTTAGTAATTTGTATTTAGTTATAAAGGGATATATTAAACAGTGTTTGTTCTTCCTATAAAATAGGAGATTACTGCTGATAAGTAGGCTTAAAATAAGCACCAGAGTGGTTATTTTCATTCCCTACATTAATAACAGACTATACAGACAGAAGTGAATTCAGCCAGTGAAGCTGATGGCTGAATCATAGCAACAGCATCAATTGATTTGTTTCCAAGTCTAAAAAAAACTAATAAAGACTTTGTATGATCTCCTAGATACAAGAGGATTATGGTTAATGCCCTAAACCTGTCCTTTAAGCTCAAATACTCTCTCTGTGTGCTCAGATGCTGCCTACTATCTCTTTCAGGTGAATCCTATTTATAAAAATTGATACTGAGTTAAGCTAGTTGAAACAAAGGCACATTTCTTCTTATTAAACTAAAGCAAAACTCTCAGCAGTTCAGAACTGCCACAAGCCACAACAGAGCATTCATGTGTGCTTTGTAGTGTTTATCGTTACTGTTCCTTTTTGCTCTTTCTAGTCAAACTGATGAGTTGACCTAGGAAGTACTGGACGGTAGGATATTTAACACCAAACCACTCTTATTCCTCACATAATTTGAAGTAAACTTTTTTTTTTACTGCATTCAACCTGTTTGCAGAATGAGAGATTATTTTTTGACCTTGTTAGTTGTTGTTTGAAATTTTTCAAAATAAAAAATCAATTTTCTTAAGGACTAATTTTTAAAATGCACTGTGCACATTTGTTCCAAGGCTAAGATCCTGAGAAACTGTGTGTTTATGATAGACCTTATGTATATTTTAATCCTGGAATGCTTTGCATATTGTAGTTCTGACCAATTGTGGTTTGTAGAAAACTGATCAGTGAAAATGTTATGAAGCACAAAACCTCAAACTGTCCTCACTTAAACCTTAACCTTTGCAAATCTGCACTGTAATATATTCATTCTGCAGTGCAAATAATTGAGCATGTGCTGGATCAGGGGTTTGTTTGCAAATACTTTGCCTGTTGCTCTCAATACAGGTGGAACACTTTCTTTGGTTCCAGCCAAGTAATTCCTTTCTTCCTTCCCACAAACAATAAGATGCTCCTTATTTAGGAGTGTCTGTAAGCAGCTCACCCAGATGCTGAATGCAACTACAATGCCAGGAAGCTTTTCCTTGCAGTGCATGGAAAACATATTCATCCTATCAAGAACCACCTTTCACAGGCTATTTCTGAGGCAGAGGAACTGTATTAGCAGTTTGTAGGTTTAACAGAAGACCTCTTTGTCTGCCCAGTGAGATGAGCTTGCCTGGAGTGAGGCTGTGCATGCCTGTGTGTTGTGTCATATGCCGTGTGGGGTTTCTGAGGTGGCTTGTGGAAATATGGGTTATGATGAAAGGACATTGTGCAATTTGGGACCGTGGGGCTGCATTTCCCTGATGGATTTCAGCACACGCTGAGTTTTAAATGGGACTGGTGGTATTAGTTAATTTCACCAGCTTTAAAAACCTTTACCACAGTGTTTTAAAAACCACAGTGCTAGCCAGCTTCTGCTATTTTTACAGCCTGGGAGCCTTCCCAAAACATAGCCCTGAGGGTGGGTACATGTCCATTATGCCCCTGGAGCAGTCTTTGTGTTTGTAAGTTTAAACAAAAGTCTCTGCTTGACTGTGTAAATCCCTTTGAGTTTAACACACGTGCTGAGAAGATCACAACTTTCCTGTTTTCCAGCTCTCTGCTGTGAATGCAGGGTCTTTCAGAAAGTGGTTACGCTGGCCTTTAGGACATCAGGAACTTTTCTACAATCTATCTTTAATGTAAAACCATACATACTGCATGTAATTAATTTTAGTTCTTAAGTCAGCCTATGAACCAGATGAATCAATGCCCATTAGCTTACTAAAGGCATGGCATTGGACAAGTGTGTTTTACATGCAATCACCTCGTAGAAATAGAATCAAGACAAATACTTAGGTATGATGAAGCCGTATTCGCCCACTAGCTCCCAACAGGGAGGATTCATATTCCCATAGACTGCATAAAGGACACAGTAATTCATGAACTGAAGTTACTATGTTCAAAGGACAGAATTTTTTATCTGGCAATTTAAGAACAAAACCTAATCCTATTTTAAAGAGTTACAGTGCAAGTTCCATGTTCTCTGTCAGCATACCTTTTGACTGAAAATCCATCTTTCTACTGCCAGTTTGCATCTTGTGATATTCCACTAAAAGTAATTATTCATATTAGTATTATGCCATCATTTTATGTGTATCATGGCTATTTTTTGAGTATTGTATCTGGTAATCTGTGTTGCAATTTCTATTGAACAAAATACTTTCTATCATATGTGATGAATACTATAGCACTATTTAAGTGAGTATTGTTTTACAAAGGGGTGGTGGGTCTCATCAACTAAAGTTCTAAAAAGAAAAAAAAACAAAAGGCAGACCTGTCTGGAATTAAATTTCAACACAGGTTTCCATCATAAAATATCTGTGCTGCTACTGGGCTTATATAAGCATTTATTGGAAGGACAACAAAATAATTCTGACTAAGGCCTAATGACCATTGTCTGGCAGGAAAGACCTAGTACAGAAGTATAAATCTCAGGTTTATTCTACTTATGTCTTCCTGAGTTCAAAGAAGTGACTTCATAGAGTAAACTGAGAAAGGGAGGAAAGATCATAAAAGCTCTGTGAATATTGATGCTCATGCAACATAAACCCAGATTACACATTGTGCTAAGCATCAACAATTTACATTGAAATCAATACTGGTATGAAAATCAGGCCAGTGTTTGATCAATAAGAAACTTGAAGAGAATGGCCTGTAATATGAAATGCCAGGTGATCTTGTGAGAAGAAACATGGGTCAAAGCAAAAGGATCTCTGACGTGGTCCTCAGGGTATGACGTCTTATTTCACAATAACCTCTCACAGACTGTCAGTGCTCAGCTGTGTGTGCACTCTGTGTTTGCACACAGCAGACCTACACTGCAGACGTGGCTGATGGCTGTCACAACATTGCTGCCAACCACTGCAGCAGTTTGTGCCACACACCACCAGTGCAGGCAGGCAGATACTGTTATCGCACTCTTCCCTCGTGTGTGCAAGTGTAAACAACCAAACCTGCTTATTGCACAATCTGCAGTCCTTTATAGTACCTTGGTTTACTTGCTGTCAAGCCAGGTAACACAGGTCAGAGAAATTTACCAATCCTTTTAACCCAGTCAAAGCATTTTATGGAGTTCAGCAGAATTTTGTTAAATGTCTCACACTGGTTTTCATCCCAGAGTGTCAGTTACTTTCTGGCTGTGGTTCTGGTCAGGGTTCAGGATACTGTGCCACAAAGGACCCAGCTTCCTGTGCAATCTGAAAAGTCTGTGAAGATGATTTGAGTTCTGGCATCAGAATATTCCAATATTCCTTGTTGAATTTTTGGTACTTGCCTGTCCGCCGTTGTTGGCTGCACCATTGTCCTTTGGAATAATGTGTCAAATTATTAATCCTTCACATATCAGTGGCTCTTATCACACCATACACTTGTTTTCTTTTGATGAACACTAATTGGGGACTAAATCTTACGTATTTTATTCCATAAAGAATACTACATCATTTTACAGAAGCAGGCACAGAGAAGTGACACACACAACATTACTTTATTTATTATTATAGGATTCCCTGTAGTGTGCTACTTATATCACAGAAATAGGTTGTTCTCTTGCTCTGAAAAACTTACTGTCTTCTTATAATGTGTCACAAGAGGCAAGATTATGAAAAACTTTTTTTAAAAAATGCAGTGTAAGGTCTTAAAATTGTAGGAACTCATGATTTGCACAACTCCTGCCTATTTCTCCTATGTTGCTTTTGTGACTCAGTAGCAGAACTTTAGAGTATACCCAAAACCATCACTGTACACAAAAATGCTCAATGCTTCTTACACATTAACAGTATCTGTTATTTACAGATGGATAAGAGGTATGTACACTATTTCTGTTCTGTTACCTTCTGCTGGGATTGAAGAAACCTAGCCTCCCTTAGCTGCATAAAGCCTCAAAGTGACAAATAAAATGGCTCTTTCAACTACGCAGCCATAATTACACCCAGCCTTCTGACTTTGCCTTCGAAGGGAACAGAGAACAGTTGCTACAGCAGTTGTTAAAAACGAACAGGGCAGTCTCCTCTACTGCATTTATGCACAGCAGCATAAGCCTTGGTCTATGCACACAATGAAGAATTGGTACAGGCACCTTTCCTGTTACACATTCAGTCCTTTGGTACCTAGATATATTTATTTTTCTGGGTTTTCTTGGAAGTTTATTTAGTTACTTAGGAAATTTTAGGGGTGGAAAACATGTATCTCAGGATGGTAAGTAGATGGATAGACTGCAGCTGGTTGGGAGTTCGGAGGATCTGCATTTTTGCAGTTGGATGTACGAGTGCAGTTTGTTGGTTTTTAGTGTTTAAATCCTGTTGTTTATCCAGTCCAAAGTCAGTTAGCAATAAACAGTAGTTGACTCCAAAGTTGACACTTTGCTTAATCACGAGAGGAAGATAACATCCGTTTGTGTTTGTCCCTGTTAGTGTAAAGTTGGATCTGCTTGCTTTATGTATTTACTTGTGTTCATGGAAACAAATGGCCAAGTGAATTACAGTTAAACAGAGTGTCAGATCTCGCTCATATTTCTACCCTTTGCAGGAAGAACTCGGATCTGATGCACAATGCCAGCGCACAGCTCTAGTGGCGGGTCTCTGATACACTGTAAGTGCTTTACCAAATGTTTTCATTTAGAACTAGTAACAAAGACAGGTTCCTGGAAGTGCAAATGCTGAAGGTAATTGTGTTTCCATTTAAGACATTGGTGCTTGAAAAGTTATATACCTAAGACCACGTATCAGGTATGTTTCTGTGTTCATGTTTAGCAGAGTATTCTCACAATAGTTTTACAGACACCTTAGCTAGCTAAATGCTGGAATTCTAACAAGTGAGAAAACCAATCAATTTCTTAAATTGATTCTAAATGCAAAACAATGACAAAGTTGAAACAGTATTTAAGCCCTGAAGCAATATAGTACAGTTTTGATATAACTCACACTGATTAGGAGGACCTACTGTATTTAGTGCTGCTCAGCATCCCATGGTGGTCTTGGCTACAGTAGCAAATTTCAAGATGCATCTAAGAAAATAAGAGTCCTCTAGTTCTGTGTTTCTAGTAGACTCAATGTCCAGTCTAGAAATCACATTGCATGCAAATTAATCAAGAGAAACAACTTCTCAGCATGGCATAGCAAGTAACAAAGAAAAAAAAAAGAAAGCTGGAACTCATTTGAAAAAAGAAAAAACGTCTTGCCACATAGTTGAGGAAGATACAAAGGGTAATCAGACACAAATTCTCTAAGATACACAGGTTCAGGCCATAATTACTGCATCAAAAAAGCTTCTGCCGTAAGATTCTGCACACAAGAATTCAGGGGGAGATTTGAAGTTTTACCACTGAAATCTGTGCACCAGCTCATGGCAATGGGTTAATTTTTATTTCTGCCAGCTGATGATATGATCCCATTCTTACTGACAGCTCTCGCTGCCTTATAACATAGGGTTTAGCTCTTGTTTAATGTTGGAAATTACCTGAGCTGACCACCTAGTCCAGTCTTCTGCTGAGGTCTGTTTAGCAAATCAGAACAGAATACACTTCAATGTTTCATTAGCATTGAACTGGTTGGTCTCCTTTTTGCACTTGCTACCTGTTTTGTTTTGGTTTGGTTTTTTAAAATCTGTTCCTCAGTATGGCTTTCTTGGGCATGCCTTGGTTTCTCAGTAGTCACTGAGCAATTTCTCTGGCTCCAGAGGTTAAAATGAGTTTACAGTTTGTAGGTTTCATGAACAAAGGCTACAAATAACACGGCTGTGAAAAAGTATGACCTTCATTTTACTAGAGCAATTGATACTACTTCCTATTTACATGTGGCTTGGCTTCAGCCTGACCCGGATTCCACCTGTCTATTTTCATTGACCTTCTATTGATTTGTTGGAATTTCAGCTTCCACTGTGTTGCTGATGCCAATGAGTGGGACTGATATCTGACATCAGATTTTGTTTTTTAAGAAAACTGAAATTCTCCATGTATATGCTTATTTCTTTGGAAGTGTATCCACTCTGGAAACACATGATTTCCAAAAACAGATTTTCATGCTCATTCTGACCTTCTGAATTAGCTACTCTGTAATTGAAGTACCAAGAAGCTGCTGAAGCAGAATGTCATGTTGCTACCAAGTCCTGGAACAACTCCTGTAATCTGGCTATTTTGTACCATCATGGCTTGAAGTTTTAGCATTGTAGAGCTTTGTGATTGACAGCAGCAGGAACTACAAATTCAACCAGACTCATTTCCGTGTAGATCTGCAACTGTTTTTCACGTGCTTAAAAATAGTTCTCAGTATTGTCTCAATGCATTTTGAGTTTAATCCATTGAATAACATTTTCATTTTCTGCCATCCCTCATAAGTGACTGTCTTCTTTACACACCAGGGTCATTGTTCCTTGTCCCTACTTGCAGAGGCAATGACTATTCTCAAGCCTATGGCAAGAGTGAAGTTTCATAGAAACAGACATCTGTTTTATGTGAAGATCTGAAAGATTACTGTTACTTAATGGGCTGTGAGAGGTGGTAAAGCAAAAAAAAATTTGATATTTACATATCTCTGTTCCACTGGTGTGTCAGCTGTGCATAAAAATCTTACTAATACTGAAAAACTGAGAGAGTCTTCTCCAACACAACTTTTGGCAGTTTGCAGTGCTGAAACTGGAAATCTGGTTTTCTACTGCAGCTATGGTAGAGATATGAGTATCACTGCTGAACCCCGTGTCAGCCTCTGTGCAGCCACAGCTGTTACTGATCTTAGAGTTGCTGCTTACACATCAGTCCAGTGTCCTCAGTGTCTGTGCCACCCCATTGACACAAAAAACTTGTGCACCACAGCAGCAACTGTGAACATTTACAACATTACTTTGCTTTGCCTGTTCTTCCAAAAATCAGGTAGTGATGGGTTCCTATTCACACCCCAGCTGTGGCATCACCAGTTGCTTTATATACCCACGGGTCATAATTGGTGTGTGGTGTCAGTGCACCTCTTCTGAAATGTTTTCTGCTCATTAGATAGAATTGTGCCTGCAGTTCAACATCAGCGACCCCTTGGAAATTTCAGTCTGCATGGTGGATAAAGGCAAATGATCATATTCTTCCATTGAGGCAGTGACAGAATTATGCTGGCAGCTCAGAATCAGTGACTTCACTTCTTTTTTGAAGTTGCTGTTTAGGAAACCATAGATAACAGGGTTGACACAGGTGGAAGCCATAGCTACCAGGTGGCACAATGAGAAGATCAGGTTGTGGTGGCAAGGCGAAATGATTTTGTAATTCCAGTCCACGATGGTGTTGAAAACATGCAGTGGTAGCCAGCAGACAGCAAAAGCAGCAACCATGGATGCTAACAAAATGTTTATCCTTCTCAGCTGGACTGCTCTGTTGCTGTACTCACTCTTCTCAAACATGTCCTTTCTCTTCTGCAGGCGTAAGTAGATACGCAGGTAGCAAAGGATAATGAAGAACAGAGGGATGCAATATTGCAAGAGCAGTAAAATGGTAGTGTAGATGAGTTTGTGCTGCTCAGAAGGCCACGAGTTGATACATATTGCCTTATCAGTGGAAAAATTCATGAAGTGTGAGAGCTGCTCATACAACTCATTAGACAAGACGGATGTGGTCAAAAAGGGTAGGGACATGAGACATGCTAAAGTCCAAATCACTCCAATTCCTAGGTAGGCTTGGGAGGTATTTGGCCTCCAGCCAGTTGGGTTTATGATGAGCTGGTGTCTTTCCAGAGCAATAAGGACAAGGGAAAGGATTGACACTGTCACAGTTGTACACTGAGTGAAAGAGGTCATTTTGCACATGACTTCTCCAAATATCCAGTAGTCCATCATGGTGTAAACAACAGTGAAAGGCAGGCAGACAAGACACATAAACAAGTCGGAAATTATTAAGTTGGAAATCAGGATATTGGTGACGTTGGCCTTCTCCTTCTGCCTGGCAATGACAGCAATCAGACAGATGTTTCCCACAATGCCCAGAACAGTCTCCAAGCTGTAAGAGGTGGCCAGAAAGACAGTAAGGTCAGTGATGTTCATGCACTGATTAGAAATGTTCATAGGAAAGCTTCGGTTTGAGCTCCAGTTCTTGCTGATCAGGAAATGAAAAACATCATTAACAGCCCTTGTCTTATTCATCCTGAATCCCAAAATATTTATCCAAAAGGGTGCCAGTCAAACACAGTCTGAGTCTTCTGGAGCCAGCCTAAAAGTGTTATATCTGTTCTGTCTGGCTGTGGAAGGTCTGGGTACATCTGCAAAGGAAAGGAAAAGAAAAAATATGTTTAGTTATGCTGCAAGAAATTAATCAAAAGGGTAAGGAGGGAGACAGGGAAGCAAATGCCAGGGATTCTGTGTATATTCTGCAGCACCCTCTTACATAGTTTATTAGATCATAAAATGGAGCCCTTTGCTACACTGTGGTATGAAAGTCTGTGCAACTCTATTGAGTTATGGCTGTGTTTATTCATTGTGAGGTTGTCCCATGGATTTAAGAACATCTTAACTTCATTATTTTACTCAATGCAGTATCTCCAACATCACTAATGCAATGGAGTGGTGATACAAGAAAACTGGATCAAAATCCACCCAGGGTTAAAATACTGTACAATTCTGGCTTTGCAAGGTTCTGATCCAAAACTGGGCAGAGGACGTTGTGAGGCTGCATTTACCTTCAGCTGAGCTAAATGTCAATATGCAAAGCAGGTCATATTAGGTGCACAAAGCCAACGTTAAAATATATTCTGTGAAATGCATTTGTAATTGCAGCCAGAACTCACATTTGTGTGAGGCAATCACCATGCAAAAATTCACTGGAGGGATATCATGGGAAAATTTTTTCAAAGTCTAAAATAATTCAAAATAATTTCAACATTTTCCAGCTTCTACACAGCTGTGATAGGTCATGGGAACTGCAGTCCAAATTTCTTGGTTCCTCATTCCGGATGAACTCCAGTGCCCAAGAAGCATTGATATCTCCTCTAACATGACCACGACAGGGTTCATCAGAAATACAGTCCAGTTCCCTGATTTTGGCTTTAAGAGTGAGTGATTTTGATAGTGTCTTTTAATTTTCTGGGAACAGTTTTATTGATTCTCCCTCAGCATAATTTTGTTTTTTTTTTTTTACAAGTTTGTTGTAAAAGCATGCTCCCTCTTCCAGACAGTGTTCCTGCACAGACAGATAGGTCTGCTTCATAATCACTGCTGCAAGCCATGAGCTGGGAATTTCAGTGGGATTCAGGGAGCCGAACCCATGGAGTTAATTGGCGCTGCATACTTTTGGAAATCTCAGTCACAGGACTGCCTCAACTCTCCCAGATGACTCCTGTGAGCCATAGCAAAGCCTACTTTTTAATCCTGACCCTCTAGTCTAAATCCTCTGTGTTCAGGAATCAAAGAAAAAAAAATCTGACTCTTCTGGGAGTTCTCATCAGGCCAGAGGCAGTTCCATGCTGTACAAAGGCTTGTAGTATGAAAAGTAAATAAATACTCAGGGAATGACACTATTTAACCACTGCATGACCCTTCCTCAATGATTAAATATCACTCAAACAAGTTTGTGGGGTGGGGAAAAATGTCTAAGATTCAGAAAAAAACCCAAATGATCAAGGTATGAATACCTAAATAGTATGGTGTAGTGAGCTTATCACTTCAGTTGAGTAGCATTTATTGCTGAACATCTGCATGCCTAAAGATAACCAGTACTGTACAAAAAAACACCCACTATCCTATATCTTTTTCTTTGCCTTATCTTTCCCATTATGAATTTTATTATTTCTAGAGATATTGCCTCTCAGGAACTGTAGAAAGCAATAGTGTGCAGTAAATAAAAGGATGCTTTGGGATCACTGTTCGGCTTGATCAGCAAAAATACATGAGTACAGTAAATACTTTTGTTACTTTGCTAGACCTGTTGATTTATCTAACTGTATCTCTCTTTATCTTTCTGTCATCTATCCATATCCATTAGAGGTAGTCAGGGCAGTCACACAAGCAAAATATAGTAACCCTTTCTTTCCCATAGTCTTTCATTTCCTCAGTAGTTTAAATCTTAGTTAAGGAGGGGCAAAGAAATTTTTCCAGATTGAGGATATAGGCATGGCTCCTTCTGTCCACTCATTTTTGTGTTGTTGCCCAATCCACGTGAACAGATTGACACATTTTCTGGAAGAAAAAGAAGAGGCAATGGTGAGGCATGGATTCCATGTTCACACAGGGGGAGAGTATGGTGGTCTGTTTCAGTGCGAAAATGGATATAGAATGAAAAACCTTCAACCAGCCCCATTGTTTTTAATGATTGCTGACCAGTGGAGATGCTGCAAGTGAAATAGACCAAAGGGATCAGCAGCCTGCAATATTATTTTGTACCAGTCAGAAGAGATAAGTCCTGGCATTTGGACAGGACAAATAGCTTTTGCTGTAAACAAAACACATGAGCCTTTCACTACTGTCCCAGCTTCATGTCCTTAGCTACAGTATCCTCGACAACAAACACATGGTTCTCTTTTCTTGCTTAAAAAATATGAAAATATGTGCAGTTATTACAAACATCTGTGTCCACAGAGTAAGCCCTCTCAAGGGTCCCAGACACTTTTGGACATGCTGAAGCATCAGTGAGAACTAATAATGCTGAAGGAAAAAAAAAAAAAAGTGGTGGAGCGACCTGTAAAGCAGAAGCCAGACCCCACAGGTTTATGGAGCACATTTCCAAGAGAAATACCAAAGACTGAGAGTGGCTGTGTGTTTGTCAGTGATGGTAAATGTGGTGGGGATAAAGAGCATCTCTGAAGGCTCTGCAATGTGTGTTGTTGGGTTAGGAGCTCCCTCTCTTTTAACACCTTGCGTGCTATGGTGTCCCCCCCCCAGGTGACTGGCAGACACTTCCTGGACACTCAGTCTTGGTTCTGCCCAGAGGTAAATAAGGAGTTATCATCCTCTTATCACAGATAAGGGGACTGTGAGAGGGAGATGGAGCATGAGTTGTCCGTTGCCTCAAGGGAACCTGTGGTGCATCATGAGGTGCTTTAAACCACCTGCCAACCTGATGTCTTGGGAAAAGTCAATGCATAGATCACCTGTGTCTGTAGTGCTCTTTAACTCTTGTTCCAGCAACCATAATGTAAAAAGCAATCCCAGAAAAACAGAAAAATAAATATTGCAGTGACCTTACACTTATGCATCCTCTTATGGTATCCTTGGGTGGCAAATCCTCAAGGATAGTCACTCCCAAGTTATGTGTTTGACTTTCAAGGTGTTTAGTTGCCATTCAGTCTATTCTAAACCAAGAGCCAGTAAAAAGCAATGTGTGCATATTCTGTTTAGACATTTGAATCAAAGGTGAGCTAATATAGCAAATCACCAGTGCAGTGGGAACAAGGGTGGTAGTCCTCTCATTGTACTGAAGGTTTGTTGAATACCCCAAAAAACATAGCAATGAGATTATGGTCTAAGAAAAAACAGCTTTTTTCTCCAGAAAGTGAAGCAATATTTACTTGGCTTGTAGGAGTAAGAAGTATATCTCCTAAATCAGTCTGTTGAGGGAGAGAGGGGGAAAGATTTTTGCTTGTTTTTTGCTCATTTGTTTTTAAAGAAGAAAGAGGAATCCTGTTCGGAACTCTTAATGAATATTGTGAAAGAGTTCAGTAACAAAAACTAAGATGTTCATGAGAGTTTCTTCTCTAGTTAATGCAGCATGAGACAACTTCTCTAAAAAGCAAGTGTCACAAAAGTCTGCAGCAAATTAACAGAATACAGAAGGCAGAAGAGAATGAGCTTTCAGATTTAATCTTAGTGTAAGTTAAATTCTCCACATCCATCTTTTGTAGATATTTATCACACTTCTGTTTGTGTTGGAAGCAAGGAAGAAGAGCAGGCAAAGTTTGAAGGGTTTGTCTTGGTGAACAGCACAGCCTTCTAAACTAACAAATATCACTCAGCTTGTCTAAATAAAAAACAAACCAAATTATCACTTGTCAGCTCAAAAGTCTTGCCCCAGGGTGTTATCCTGTATTTCCAAGAAAAAATCCTCAAAGAGAATTCTGCAGAAATTAGTCAGGGAAGAAAATAAAACCCTCAGTGGGTTTCAAGGAGACTGCTAGACCATATGTGGCTTCAAGCAGTTAATGCATGGCTGCTCTTCTGAGAGACCTCTGGACTCAAAGATATCCTATGAAAACCCCTATAAAAACTTTTTTCCTGGAAGCAGGTTAAAGCAAGGGACTGCTACAGATGCTGGGCTCTATGTGCCCAGTGGAAAAGAGTGGGTCATTTTTGCAAAGCTGATCATGACCATCCACTGCCTGTAATCAAATAACAGTCTCCATAGTTGTGAGGGACAGTGGAAGCCAATTTCCACATCAGACAGTAGTCAAAGAAAAAACATGTTTGCAGTGTCTGGCTTCTTTATCTGGTACTTGGAAGCACTTGCTTATCTACCTCAGAGCCTAAATAGTTGCTCAAACAACTGCTTCTTTCAGTCCATAAGACATTCTGAGAGAAGCAATTCCTAAAGAGGTGATGATTGTATCACTTATTTAAAGAGTTGCAGCAATTACTGGGAGTAAAGCTGCCTGTTGTCTGCTAGGGAAAAAAGGAGCAATGGAAAGGATCAACAGAATTACAGATATTAATTGAGGTAGTGGGGACTGACTGACAGTGGTATCCCCTTTTGGCTGCCAATGACATTATCTCAGTAAAACAGATTTGCCCTGTTTAGCCTTACATACTAAAGAAAAGTTAAAAATCACTTGGCTATTATTACAGCTTCCCAGGAAAGCAACACTAAACTAGAAGAGGAAACATGTCACTGGGTTTGCACAAACATCCCACAACAGTGTTAAACCCATACTGGATTTGGTACAGTAAAAGTTAATGATGGACTCTTCACCTCTTTTAAACTCTGTATTGCACAAATATTGGGAGAAACTATCTCAGGTTATTGGGAAAGCTATATAGGATAAAAATTTCTAGAAATGGCATTGTTAGGGTATAGAAAAACCTGTGTATAATAACATGTTACAAGTCTATAACACAAGGAGTGGCATAAATATCCAGGAAAGTGAATTCTTTTTCCCCCTCTCACATCTGTATGTTTGCAGAGGGAAACCTTGTGGAGCTTATGAAATTCTGTTATGCGTTAATCTTCTCTGATTATGTAGAAAGCAGGAAGTTTTACAGAAGCACTTACTCCAACATTTTATTTTTTGGTTAAATTCATAACAACTATACCAAAGACATGGAGCCAGCTCACAAAGGTAAAATGTGAATAGCAAATCAGCAGACTGGAGAATGGTAGTTAGTCCCTGATTTCTTAAGAGTAATGGCCTTAGTGACATGTTTGCTACCCAAGAGAGAAAAAAAATACATTTTTACAAAGGTGATCTTTACCAAAGGAAGCGGTGAATCCATAAAACATTGCAATGGACACCTTAGCAGACAGTCAGGATATCTGGAGAGTGATGTGTTGTGTCCTGCCTGAATCTGCATTGGTGCAAGGACCAAGAAATCTCAGGGACTAGGAGATAAGAAGGGTTTTCCAGCAACCAGAGGCACCCAGGAAGGTTCTTTCTGTCACAGCACAGGGTGGCAGGGAGCACACTGAGCTGCAAAGGCCCCCAAGAAGCTGCCATCTCCCTCTTGCACCTCAAAATGTTGCAAAGTTTTGCTCCATAGATACAAGTGTTGGGCCTTTCATGACAAGTCAAACAGTCTTCATTTATCAAACATAGTCATCTGTTATTTTAACAATAACAGGTGATAACTTTAATAAAGATATGTGAGCTCTTGACAATCTGCAATAGATAATTTAGAAAATTCTTACCAGTTACTGATGGAGAGAATCACTGCTGTTGGTGCACATGTCTGTTCTGGAAGAAGGCAGAAATGTTGTAGGAGTGAAGTAAGATCTCCTGTGCCCTAGCAATCCAGGAGAGAAGCTCTGCTGGCTGTTTCTGTAGGTAATTTGGATGGCATCTCTCTCCCTCTCCCCGTCTCTCTCCCGCCCTCTGTCCTTCCCTCCCTTCAACTTAGCCAATGAATTCTGCTTTATGGTTCGGGTCTGACTTTGAAGTTCTGGCTCCCTCTGCTGTTGTATAAATATACAAATTCTAGGAATACTTGGGAGAAATAACAACTTCAGAAAAGAGCTGTGAAGTATCAGAAACACAGCATGCCCCTATGCTGCACATTGGTGTGATCTCAAGCAAAAACAAAGAGATGAAATACAGACATAGAGCCTAATCCTGTTCTCCTTGCTGAGGCAAGATTTCTGCAGGGCTCCAAAGACAATTTTGCCTCATACTTAAGAGGCCTGCACCAGCTTTCTCAGATTTTCCATTCCATCACAGACAGATGTTGAAATTTTCTTTTAGAAGGGTGCACACTACACGTCCTTAGGTTGTGAAAGGGCACACTGAAAGAGGCACACTGTTACTCAGGATAACTCAGGATAAGAACTCATTTTTGAAAGAGTGCTGAGAAAGGTGGAAATAAAGGGGAGAGAGGGATTTGCAGAAGTACCAGATTTCTGTGATATTTTTTTTCCCAGGTCTTTCTCTTCAAAAACCGAGGTAGAAATCAGAGTTGCAAATTTTTCTCTTGCATTGGGGAAATACACGAACAGAATATTTCCAACAGCTATACCAGAATAACCTAATCTTAGTCTGTATGTAAAAAAGGTTTTAAGCTATGGTCAGCTACATAATTAATCCAGTGACTAATGCTGTTCTGGAGCCTTTCTAAAGTTGTAATAAGCAGCTGTAGCAAACAGGTATTTTTATTTGTAGGCATGTAGTATATTAACAGAAATCAAATGTTTCAATACCAAAATAAGTGCAATCTCATATGAACTAAACTAACAGTGAAAACAGCTTTACATTTATACTGTACTTTTTCTTTCATTTTTTCTGGTAACAGCTATTACAGATGTGATCATCTACTTCAAGAGCTTAGCAGACAGCTTTCATCATTACAGAATAACCAAAGCAGAAGTAGGGATATAGGGTATTTTGACATTTCTCATGTCTTATGTTGCAGAGAAGTAGAACTGGAATATATACAATGAACAGTGCAAACTGGACAGTTGTCTACAGTTAATGATTTTTAAACCAGGGGTTGCTTGAGCTGCTTCTTATTTTGTGTTACTTTTTTTTTTTTTCCCAGCCTCCATTTCAGAGGCTTTATTTACCAATTAGTTTGAACCAGCACCCCATATCCCAACATTTCCCTTCACCCTGGCACCTCTGAAGGAGGCAAGCTTTCTGATCTGGCAATGGAAAAGGACATGCAGGCTGTGCTCAGGATGAGAAAGCATCAGCCCACACAGATCTTGAGCTTCTGGCCAGCTTTGCAGGAAGCAGAAGATTCTTCCGATCTTACTGGAGACAGAAAAGCTGAAATTATTTATTTGGCTGGCTTGTACACTTCTGTTTCTTCCTTAATTTATTTATCATATGTTTATTTGTACTGCTGTTCAAAGCATTAAAGAAAAGGGAGGAAAACCATTAGGAAACAGACAGGCCTTTTCCTGAGGGATATTTGGATTGGTGAAGCTGTTCTTCTGTTTCCCTCAGCTGCAGCATTCCTTAGCCAGCCTTGCCTCCACACCTTCCAAATATTTAAAGATATATTGCACCACTTTTATTCTTTCCCTCCAGGCATTTGGGCAGAGCTTGCAAACCAGCAAATAAACATCTGCTCTCTTCTTGAAGTCAACTGTATCACTGTTCCTGAAACACTACTCAGGGCTCTGCTACCCAGGCATCAGGAAATGACTTAGCCACCAGTATCTTAGTACGTCATCTGGGACTTGACAGATTTTTAGGATGAACTTCTCTAGCCAAGTTCTGGCCATTTTGATGAGGTGAATGGGCCTGCATTAGAGTCCTGTTGCACACATGTTCTTTCCACATGGTATCCAAACTGCAAGGTGGAAATGCTCACTGTTAATAAGCTGATGTAGGAGCAGCACCTGGGTCATTCCAACACTACAGACATTAGTGGAGCTGGGATTTACACACGTTCAGCAGCCATCGAGTGTAAGCCAAGAGGTGTGATGGGGCTGGAGGTGCCCAGCAGCAGCTGTCCAGACTGTGGCATAGAGGGGACAATACTGCAGTCTCTCTAGAGTGAGAACTACAGCAGCAAGACAAAGATGCTGATGCAAATTTCCTCAGGTGGGTCAGGGCTCAGCACCTTGCTAAAAGGGGTTCTGGTACTTGAGCTGGCTGGTTTGTGTCTTGCCATGGTTCACTTCCAGCGGGGACTACTGAACAATAGTCTGTAGAGAGTCTCTGTGAGGATCCCAGCCCATTAAGATTGCAAAATGAACAAGAATATTTGTATGAGGGTGCATAATAATGGAAATTCCACATTGGGAAGCAGTGTGGAAGTACTGCAGTCCCAATTATTGCTACTCGAGTGGTGTCAATGAACCAGTCCCATCTGCTGTTGATAGAGGATGGGGTAAAGAAACTGTAGCTGGAGTGGCATGGGCTGTCCTAGTTCCCAGAGGGAGAAGCCTTGTTCTCCACCCACAGCACACGCTCCTGTAACAAGGAGGCACTGGAGAACTGTCCTGCTTGCTCTGTAGCTGGTTACAAAAACAGTTGGACTCTATGGAGATAACACATTTCAAGGGGGTACAGGTGCATGAAGAAATAGCCCTCTCTGCTCTGGCCAAATAACTCCTTCCTGCAAGTGGTCATGGTGACAGCAAGGCCTCTACCAACCAACATCCATTGGGTTGCATTTAAGCATTTCCCTGCAGTGACAGGATTATCACAGCAGTGGGATTACAGCTGCACTCTGGATGCTGTGAGGGTCTCCTCCAGCATTCTTCTGTCAGATCTTCAGCCCTATCAGCCTTCCTTGATGGAGCCCTGATATTCTGTCTCCTTCTTTCCTCTGAGCATGAAATTTCAGAGGCCAATTCTGCTACAGTACATTTAGCAAATCTAATTGTGTTCCAGCATCTGGAGTCCTGCTCTCTCTGGCACTGCTAAACAGTGAGCAAACAACATCCACAAAGAATAGTACTAGGCACTTGATGACAAAAGCATGTGGAGAAAATGTACCATGGAACAGTACACAGTCCATGTATATGTTAAGTTTATCAGGGCTACATGGCATCCTTGTAGATACTTCACAGAAGTTTGGTTTGGTTTCATTTTGTCAGTCTCTACCTCTTTCTGAAGCAGAATCACTATTTCAACCATTATCAGCCATCCTCAATTTGTTCATAACCTTCATTCCATGGGGGGGAGCTATGAAAATGATGGATCTTCACAGGAATTTTTATGAACTGCTTAAATGATGTTCAGAAAAGTAGGCCTGTTACTCAGGGGGCCTTAGACAGGCCCTCATAAATGAACCTAGCATTTAGGAAGCTGATAGTATGATCCCTTGCATATATATCTGTATCTACATCTACCTCCACCTCCATAGATATATATACACAAAAATACATATGTATATATTTATATATAACTGGATTTAATGCTCTGATTCATCCTTCTCAAGTAGAGAAGTGAGGGCCCCTCTGATGTCTGTTCTTCCCAGACTGGATGGCTCATAGCCAGATGCAGGGATGTCCATGGCATTGGGCCCAAGAAGGCACAAGGGGATATCATCAAAGGGAGCTGTTACTAGTTCTAACTAACCCCGAGGCCCAAAGATTTAAGAACATAAATTGTATTTCTCATTTTACCTGCTTCCTGGAATCACCTTATTGACTGCCAGAGGAGGGTTTTTTCTGATAACTGGTGAGCTGTTTTCCTTATTATGTGCAGGTTTTCTGGTTGTATGTTCTCAGCACCACACTTTAAATAAGCTATGTGATTGTGGTTTTCCAGAACAAGTATTGAAAGAAGTTGTTGTTTGCACGAGATGAAATGTTTAATTGTAGTACACTTCAGGAAGGTAGAGGAAAGGCAGATGAAGAAAAGAGCTATGATGTCAGTGTTGAATAAACTGAACACACTCAAATTATTTATCTGGGCCTTTTAAGCTGTACAGCACTCTTTTTATAATTGCTCTTAATATTGTATAAATAGATTTTATAGGATATTTTTCATATTAACTACTTTTATGGACTTTGTGCTAGGCACAGTGTGATGCCTAAAGTCTACAGGCTAAACATGATTTATAGTCTAGGTTTCCTATAAAAACAGCTTTCATGGGGTTGTTTGTCAGTGGACTTTGATCCAAACAAGATTATTGCAGGAAATTCTACCCCGGTATGGAGGGATACAGAGCTATTTTTATGGCATTTCTTTGCAGTAGGTTGGACTCTCAGGCATGAGACTGCCACTTTTGTAATGTACCAGTCGTCTCCTGGAGAATATGTTCCCTTGTGCATCTGCATTAATGGATTGACCTACACAAGGCACCAAGGTGAGGGAAGGCTTTCAAGGGGCTGTTTTTCTGGTTTGTTTCATCCCATTCTTCTAGTACACGTGTCATTGGGGGAATGTTAATAAGTGTAACAGCATAATGAATCCCTGTGTCTGGCAGCAATTTATATAATACCTGTTACTTTAAAAGCCAGATGATTTCCCTATCAATAATTAGATTTACAAACATTTACAGACACCATGAATTCTTGTTTTCAAGGAGACCAATCAGTCACTACAGTGATTTGATGTATGTGAAAATGTATTTAACTCTGAATCCCAACAGCAGAAGAGGTAAAATTTGGTTACAAATGTGCAGAAGACAAACCACTTAGTGTCAGAAACGAGATAGATATGGTACAACTAGAGCTGTGAAAAGCACAAGGCAAACTCATTTCTCTTGAAGCCATGCTGCTTGCTGCTTTCCTCTAAAGGAGAGATCCAGAGTGCACTCAGCTTCTGGGGTAGGTGTGAAAGAGGAGAAATGCATCATGTGGTCTTATCCAACCCCATGGTAGACTTTGCAACTTATCTCAGGATTGGTCTTCTTCACCACTCGCATGGAACAGCTTTTCTTGTGGAACAGGGCAACGCAGTTCACCCTATCATACTTCTTGGGCATTACAACCCTGTCATTGAGAAAGGCAAAGAGAAAATCAGCAGCTGAGGCATGGTCTGAGAAGAATACTTACTGAGGTACAGCCATCCTGGAGCAACCATGGATTGACTTGGCCTGTGGATATACATAACAAGTACTGTGGGTTATCACAGGAGGAATAGAGCCCTGATTGTGGCTGTTAACAGATGAAGTGATTTCCCAACATTTGCTCTTGTTTAAATGCAGTTCTAACTGGTCGTTCTGTTAGGGATTAGTATAAATTCCCACATCAAGGCAAAATACAGATTAATTCTGTCTTCCCCATTCAAACTAAAACTTTATTGATAATAACAAATTAAAGAGCATTGAATCATCTCAGCATGAATGACTCCCAGCTGGGCCTCTTCTCAGCACAGGCCAGCCCCTTCCCCCTTATGGCTGAGAAAAGCTGGGAATATTTCCCTCCAAAAGTTCTTTGGATTGTAGTCATCCTCACAGATCATTCATGGGACTCTTTCTCTCTCCGTTTAAAAGACGGATTTTTCTAATCTTCTGGGGAGATAATCAGTTCACATCACTATTCAGGAAGACACAGCTCTCCTTGATGAGTCTCTGCCATCCATAGGGCAGAAACACAAGAAAGCAAATTATCAGCATGTATGTCCTGTTTTGGTAAGGAGGAAGTGTGGGCTCTTGGCAGCATGGCAAGAATGTCAGAATATCTGAATAGATGCTTGCAGGCAGGCCAGTGGTTTGGTGCAGAGCTACAGAAACCCACAGGTTCATGTGTTGTGGGTTTTTTGGGTATCTGGAAATAAGTTGGAGAATAGAAGGAGCAAGCAAACAGAGGCTAAAGGGAACCATACACTGTTAGTGTCTACATCAAAAGAAGGACTAGGTGATGAGGAAGAGATGTGTGCTGGGAACACCCTGTGTTTTGTTATGTTTCTTCCCCAGAAAGTCTCTGTGATTGACCGATTATTCTGCTGGTCATGATTAGAGCTAACTGGGAAACAGGAAAAAGAATTTTGCTCTCACAAGTATGACATTTCAGTACATGATTTCCATGAGTTTTTTGAAGTCTGAATATTTCAATCAGTTTCTGAATAAACAAACAATAATTTGGGTGAACTTACAAGCTGCAGCAAGTCATTGCATGCATCTTACACCTGCACTGGAAACAATCTTCATTCTTCCACACCGCACCAAAAACATAGAGGTTTCTGTCTGAAATGCACCCTGAATAAACACACCAGAACATAATAGTCAGTAAATCAACAGACATAGACCAGGGTCTTATGTTTGTGGAGTAGTAATCAAAGCACTGATTTCTGTAGAGTCATACCAGGGCAGAGCCTTACCCTGTGCTTTGCCAAAAAGATACCTTGTCTCTGCTCCTGCAGTGTGCATGAGTGTATGACATGGCATGATAAAATGTTGCAACCACATACCAGAGGCGTATTATCTCGCTATTGCAGGATTTTATTTTTATTTTCCTGCTGAAAAGCACCTTAGCTTATGGCTACAGGAGGATATTTCTGCCCTTTCTTATATTCAACTCACAGGTTTTTATTTTGTCATTCCTTCCTCCTCCCCAATTCTTATTATACTTCAACTTGCACTACTAAACTAAATTTAAAAAACACCTGCATTGTCTTTGATTTTAGTTTCAGGTGGCCCCTTCAGATTAATCAACTTAAAAGTACATGGGTTTTTGCCACACAATTATACATCAGCCCAGAGCGTAAATATTGGATCTCTCACGCCAGAGATGCCTCTGGGTGGATTGATTCCTGAATAAGCAACTGTTTGGATCATTCCTCAGCAAAGACCGTGTTATCCCATTCCAACATTTCTAAGAAAAAAAGCCTTTGAAACTCTGAATTAATGTTTCAGGGATGTATAATGTATTTGCCATTCTTACCATATTTTCTGGCTGGCCTAAGGTAACAGCGAGCAGGAATACATAGAGTTCTTGAGAAGAGAAGGGTCAAGCAAAAAACAAGCAAGAATTTCTAGAAAGAAAACAAGAATCATTTTTTAGAATTAAATGGTTTTTTCCAAAGGTCTAGCACAGAGTTATGGACGAATCCCACTATTCCAAATAAAATGAAATTTAACAATACTTCCATCATAAAAAATATTACATATATAAACACAACGCTGGTAACTTACCATACTTGCATGGGCTGCTCACATACAATAATGAGGAGTAGTGTCTATTTATATACAGTGAGGAAACAATGATCAGTGCAAAGGGAGGCAATGTAAATGTGTTCCCAGTGGACGCTCTAACCTGTACTGATCATCAATCAGAAGGTGGCACCTCAAAAACTCTTGCAAAGGCTCCTTTCATGCACTGGCATCTTGAACTCCATTGTGCTGGTATAAATCTGAAGAAACCCCAGCAGACACACTGGTTGCTCTGCATCAGCACTGCTGTCAGTGGAGAAATCTGACCACCAGAAAGCAGTGCCTGCAGAACTGGCAGGCCATCAAGGACCAGTGGGGAAAGGACACTATTGTTCAACTGACCTGCTGTGAGGAGGCACAAGACAGGTCATTCTTACAGGGCACTGGTGTGGAAAGTCCACTGTTTTCAGACTGATTTATTATATTTTCAACTATTTTATATGAGTCACATTACATCCATATTTAGCAGCCTGCAGGAACTAGCTGTAGTTATGTATCTCTTGGCTGTTGGAGCAAAGCCAGTCCTGGGGATTAGAGGCAGATCAGCATGACCAGGTAGCACCTTTTTGGCAGCAAAAATGAGATGAGACATGTATTGTCTCAGTCCAGACACAATACTAAGGACTGAAGAAGGCAAAGAAAGAAAAAGTTCCAGTTATATTTCACTATATCCATGTCCTGCCTCAACCACAGCTGGAATCAGACACCAAGGGCAGTGTTGTTTCTGCAACAGAAAAATGAGGACATTTCCTTCAATGTATATCTTACCATAGGTGTCCAGGTCTTTGTGACATTAGACTGTTAAAACACACAGTATGTGAGGCTGCCTCTCAGAACCAGCCAGAAAAATTAGCACAGACCACTGTGGCTACATTAGGGCTGCAGGGATTCAATACTTTATTGAATTGGAGTATAGGCATAACAAGTTTCAAAAGTTACCAGAGCATTCCCAGCCTAATGAGTTGCATTAATTCCATTAGCTTGGCTCTTTTGGCACACCTGGCTTTAATTAGGCACTTGATTGGTATGCCTGAACTCCTTAGCTTCCACTGATTGACAAACAGCTAGAGGAAACAAGGCTGCGCTGGAAGTGGCTTTGGGACAAAAGGGGCAGTGGCAGAACAAGTGTGGTCTCCTGAGGGATTTGGAGAAAACAAGTAACAGTTGTAGAGGAGGTGGCTACAGTTTTTTGTGACACAAGATCTGAATTATCTAAGTTGCTTTTCTTTTGCTTTTAGCTTTGCAGTACAGCTGTCAAGTTTTGTGCTACCCTTATGATTTTGGTAAATCATGCTTTCTGTGTGCAGTTCTGTTGCAGGGAACAATTGTGGTGTCTAATGAAGTGTTTTGAGGAAATACTCTTTCTCTGGTAGTCTTTAAATAAATTAATTTCTCTTTGAAGGGAATTAGTTGCTGAAAATAATTTGTTAGGAAAGGCAACAAGGTGAAAACATAACAAAGCTCTTATACTGCTGTGAATTTGGTTTTATTTCAATTGAAACCAATTGATTAGGGTCTAGTGTATGTAGAGCCAGACCTACTTCTTCTCTGTCTCTGTTATATTTCTTGACTAATCTTATGCTGTGTCTTGAAAAAAAATAAGTGTTGCAGTGGATAATATTTCCAATAAGGATATAGTTGCAAGGAAATGTAATTAGCAATTCTGACTTGAAGAGCATGGTGGATTCCAAATTATTCTCTTACTTAAAATTATTTTTTTAATTAGTTAGTTATTCTTTTCTCCTTGGAGAGAAATAACTGTATTAATAACTTTCATATAATTTTTGCTGCTTCTGAGGTAGGCAAATACATTTATATGTATAAAATATGCACATAAAATAGGAAACTGAAGTGTGACCAGGGCTATTGCTTCCAGAGGTGCCTGTTAGCTCTACCTCCTGAAACTGAAGTATATATTAAAGCATTCTGTGTTCACTGTTTCCTAAAAGAAGGGGCAGCTTAAAGCATCTTGGACAAATTGAGAATAAAAAATCCCAAATGCTTATGAAAGCCTGAAACATTGGATAAGTTGTCTGCAGGATCTGTAGCAGAGAAGAGGCCGAACCTGACTCTGTTGATCTTCTTGCTGACCTGCTTGGACATTTCCTCTTGAGACAAACAAGGTTTTCCATGTCAAATGATTAAAAAAAGGAGGAGAGAGGATTCTCTGTTGTGCAGATGTAAATGAAGTTGTCTTCTGTGGCTGCAGTGTTAAGCACATGTCCTCTTTTAAGGGAAGGGAAAGTTCTCCCAGCCTGGGTGATGGCTAAGAAGGCTGAGGACCTCTGAGCCATGGTGACTATGTCAGTTTGCTGATTTCCCTCTCTGCCTTCTCCCTTGGGCTCTGTTGTGCTGGAAGTGCTCAAAGCCCAGTTCTAGACACACTGACTTAGGTCAAAAAACTTCCTTCACTGGCTTATGGGGGAGCAGCAACAGTTAATGTGCCTCCCCTGCTTGATCCACGAGGCAATGACAGGAACATCCAGCACCTCCTTCCCCTGTTTGTCTCGTTCCTGTGCCTGTCAGGGAAGTTGCCAAAGTAAACTGGTCAAATCATGCTGTGGTTTAACTAAAATAAGGACTCAGAGCTAAGCCAAAGAGGCAATTCTGCCCTGGGAAGATTTTGACAAGTAGAAGGATCCTGTGTTTTCTGAGGAGAGGCCTGGAGTTGGAGGGACTGGGCTGTGGTTCCCCCTCGAATCACAGGGGTGATGAGATGGTGGCTCCAAGTCACCAAGGCTCTGACTAGCGTATCAACACTATAATTTTATTACAACTTGCCCACACTGAAAACATTTCTTCAGAAGACTTTAGTGGCTTTAGACATGATCTGTTGGATGCCTATTGTTTTACCCTGTATTTCAAAACTTCATCAATGTATTGCTTAATTACTAAACACTATGGTGGGCCTCAAAATTGGGTTAGAGCACAAAAATAAATCTGACCTGACTTCAAAATGGCTCATGTCAATCTGTTTTAGAGAAGTTAATAAGGGAAACTGATGTTACTGCTGGCTCTGACAACTGACTGACTCCATTTTTAGCTGAACTCATGGGAGTGAGTTAGTAGGTAGGACCCTACCTAATGCTAGTGCAGCTCTTGGGAAATCAAATGAAATTTATTCTTTTCCCCAAAACTACTACCTGTGTGACCTGGCCCTTTTCAGTGAGAAGATGGTTTGCTGCTTTTTAGGGATGCTGCAGCACCAGTCTGGCCACCACTTGTGGTGGGTGATACTGTCTTCCCTGTGTACAAAGGATTCAAGATGGATTTCCTGATGCTTTTAGGTTATGCAAAAGCACACTGCCCAAGTCCTTTCCCTAAAGGCATTTGTAAAAGACATTTTTCTATTAACTCTCACTTTCTTTCCCCGTCAGTTCACATGTTACTGGTCTGGGGCAGATGGGTCTTTTGTGTATGTGGAGAGGAGTTATGTATTTTAAGTTTGAAGTATTTCAGGTTGTTTTACCCCATGTGCATGTTCCCCTTTGTTCAGCTTGGCAGTGTCTCTGAACACTCCCTTTGAAGCAGAAATGGGAGTTCTTTAACTGCTCCTCACACAAAATGCCTGATTTTTTCTTGAAACTGGCCAGCAAAATGGTAAAACACAAATGTAGTGCAACACCTATGTTACCTTTAAGAGAGGTAAACACTGCTTTTTCCTTCCTTCTGTATTAGAACTACAGAGGGAGTAGTTTTGGTCTCAATCCACAAACTTATTTAGACCACAGATTCCCACTTACCTTCATCAGGAATTAGCCCTTGCTAATTAGTTTGAGTCCAGAGCAGCTCCCTTTTATTTTGCTGGCCTTTCTGCACCTAGGAAATCTCCCGGCTCCTTTCTCATCCTGTCATGGAGAACACACTGCAATGCCCAGAGAACAGGCACATGTGTGTCAGAGCTGGCATGACATGAAGAGATACACATCAGAGAATTTTTAAAGCTGATGTTAAGTGTGGTTACTGGCATGGACTGTTGAAAGCCTCTATCAACTGGGCAGAAATTTTCCTTCAAAGGATTAGGAATTTACTTCCTGGTACCTGCCTTCTCCATTCTTGAAAGGCAAGAAAAATGCAATGGAAAAGGGGCAGCACAGACAGAAACAAGTAATAAAAAATGCCGTTTGAAGTTCTGTAAGAAAAAAGTTTGTTGACAGAAGCTTTAAAGCATGAGATTGATTCTATCAATGCTTCTGCTGTTAAGAAAACTTATGAAATCATTTCACTTTTCTTCCCAAACCAAATTAATCCCCTTATTTTTTTTTTTCTGTGAAACAGAAATGCCTATTTCATAACTCATATTAAGCTTTCCCTTTTACTCCCAGTGATGTTTTCATGATCAATCATATCTGACTCAACTCTCACTGCTGTGCTCAAGGGGAAACTCCTGGTTTTGCTCTGTTAACAGTCAGAGGTGCATCTGTTCCCTGAAGGAAATTCTGAAGTAGTGTTGTTGCTAAGCTTTTATTCCCCTGTAGTGAGGATAATTCAGGCAAGTCAGTCTTTGTTCAGGTTCAAAAAGCGTTCTTAAAACTACTCAGTCCCATTCATAATGTCTCCTTGGCTATAGACTAAAGCCAGGTCTAAAATGCCACCTACATTCTAAATCCCAGTGGAGCAAAATGAAAATGAGGTCAAGTCTGCCAGCTGGATCAGGATCTAGGTTTTTGTGCTCTCTGTACTCTGACTTTTTTCCATTCACTCCTTCCAGCACAGGAGCACTGTGACAAAGCTATGCTGTAATGTAGTGACTAGTGAATTTATAGTAGAGAAAAAAGAACAAACAAATCCAAAACATTGGTAACAACAGAAAAAGAAAGTTCCAGAGCTGTCATATCTGTACATAAATAAGCTGTGCTAATGTAGGTGGGCTGTAGTTACAACAGTCTGTTCAATCAAGCTCCTGGTACCTTTCACTAGGCTTGAACTGAAAAACTGAGGTCCTCTCTGAAATTCTTGGCTGGTGTACCACCTTCTGTCCCTGATACAATTTTGGTTGTTCTAACTTTTGAACCCTTTCTTACTGTAGATTGAAGAGTACCCCATTTAAAAGTGATACTCAGAAGAAAGTAAAAGATTACGTTAATGACAGATATTGACAGTTCAACAGTAATTCTATCCTAAAATCATAGGTCTGAGGCCAGTCCTGTAGCCAGACCAGACACTGAACTTCTGGGTGTCATGCTCACAAATGCCTGCCAGGATTTTGTGTAATATTAGAGCTGATCTCTTATCCAACCCATTTATATAATTTCCTGTTAATATTAGAGGACAATACTTTCTATGTTTTGAATGAAATTGTTCAATAGCCTCCTTTGCACAGCCAAATACAGATAGAAACAAATAACTGAGCTGAAAAAAAAAAAGAAGGAAAAAAAAAAGAAAAAGGAGGGAAACTTGTGTTGCATAATCCAGTTTATTACTTCCAGAGTCTAAAGAATTTTGAAGGCATTCTGCATGAAGTCAGACCCTTGCTCACCTCTCCTTGACTGTCAGACCTTTAGTGTGCAGAACAGCATCCCTTTGTTCAGAAGCAGGGCAAGAGCAGGAGGGAACTCCAATAAAATAAGCTCTTGCAGCCCCCAGAAAGCTTCCCCTTTAATGCAGAACATGGGGATACTAAGGGATAGTGCTGTTAGGAGAGATCAAGTAAGTCCCAAACTAGGAACTGAAAAGGGGAGGCAAAGTAATTCAGGGAGACACTGATGAACGTAATCATTTGAGTTGTACTCTAATGAGAATGCATCTTGTCTCAGGGTAGCACCCTTGCTACAGAGTCCCAAGCTGGTATTCAGCCCAGTCCAGCTCCCCTGTCTTTCATACAGCAAACTGGAGTGACTTCTGCCTTATACAGCTTAGGGAATGGACACTTTCAGTCTCTCTGCCAGTATAATTAGCTGCTAAACAAAACTATTTTTCCCTGTCCCTGTAGATTCATCCCATCTTCAGCAGACCAGGACAGCCAAGGGAGAAACCTCTGGAATGACAGTAGAGAAAATACTGGGATATTTTGAAGGAGGTTATAATCTCACGATGGCAAAGGACTGCAGTTTACCAGTGGTCCTTAATGGGGATCTACTGGAAGCATTGGCTGTGCAAAAGTCCTGAAGTCCTGGAGAAGTGTAAAGAGCATGGGTCAGTGCTTGAGACCTCCTGAGATGAATAAAATGTGTAAACAGAATTTTGAGTATGGGGAAGAAGGTCAAAGTAACCCTGGCTTGCTTCATGTTTTATATTGGTCATATGACTTGTGCGTTCTGCAGTTTGATGTGAATACCTGTCATAAAGCAAATCAATTCCAATCAGTTTCACCCTTAAATAAACCACAGCTTGACCCAAGGAAACATGCATACAACATTAGATTTGAACAGAAGCTTTCAGGCTTTGAAAAGGTGCCAATGCAAGCTTTGCTGCATACCAACAGAAGAGTTAACTAAGAGTGAAATGAACAAGCAAAATTCTTGTGAATTGAATTTATCTGAGATTTTAAAATTGGCACAGAGCAGAATGTGAACTGAAAATCTATGGCTTCTTTGGTATGCATAATGTAAATGAGATATGCACTTTCCTTGTTTAAGTTGGATTTTAATTTTAAGATTGGAGCAAAAATCTTATTGGACACAAAATATGAATGGGTATAAAGCTATTAAGCTTCAGGTGATAAGCATTGTTTAATAGGAAAACTTGCATCAGATTTATATGTGTATTCTGGTGTTTGTTTTAAAAGCTTTGGTAGGCTAAGCACTAGATTTCATTTCTAGGACAAGAACACCTCTCCAATATTTAAAAGACTTACTGGAAGAGGAGGGCAGCTATCCAAAACTGCCTCTCTAGCAGGAAAGCTGTGCACTTTCAGGAGATGAAAGGGAAGCTTGAGGTAAGGAAGCACACAAGCTGTTCTGCTCTGCCAGGGATGATTTCCCTCTCAAGGTTCTGCAGCGCCTCCTAAACCTTTAACCTGACAGGATAGTGGAGGAAACCTTCCTGTGGATATTTTCTTTTCCACTATGTGGAGCTAGTGGTGTTAAGATCTAAAAGTTTTGAGGCTGGGGGATGTATTCTTTGAATGGGATTGTAGCTGTGAACACTGAAGTAGAGAAATACCAAGGCAAAACATAACCTGGCAAAACTTGCAAGCCCATACAAGCTGGGGTTTGCCTCTACCCTGCAGGCATAAGGTCTGGGCACTGCTCATGAGGTATATGCTCATTCCATAATTTGAAACAACAAGCTATGGAAGCATTGACATGCTTTCTGCTGTGGAGAAATAGAACATGGAGATGTAGGATGCTCAGAGTCACTTGTGGAAAGAGGCAATTGAATAAATGTGCTATAAAGATGATGAAGCAGTGCCTCAAAGGAGAGCTCATACTGGCAAGCATATCCCTCTCAGTTAGTGTTTGTGGATTTGCTGAGCAGCTTCCCTGTCTGAGCCCAGTGCAGATCAGTCATTCCATGCAGCCACAATGCTGCCCATAGCCCAATTTAAAACCTTTAATTTTTTAAGGGTTAATCTGAATAAAAGACCCTTTCTTTTACCCAAAGCTCAGGCTGAGGATTGGATCTGCTATGCTGTCAGTGTAATGGAAGAATAGTACTGGGTAGCTGGTAGGTCTTGCAGTCCAAAGGTTGGTCTCCAGGGAGCCACACAGGACAAAAGTTAATCGTGTAAGATATTGTCATAGAAAACAGTGCATTCAGAAAGATATTAAAGTAGCTTTTCCCTTTTTTCCCATGTTTTTTTGGTTTTCATCCTTAAAGAAGAAAATAAGTCACATGAATTTCTGATGCTTTATTTGACTTTATTTTAGCTTTAAGATACAGCTGTGCACAGATTGTAGAATATGCTCCTTGCCACTGAAATATGACCAGAGAAGAATACAGATTAGCAGCTACCAAGAATCCTTTAAAATGTCACCTTTGATGCCTGACCTCAAGGAAGGAACAGGTCAGTTCTTTGTTCATGGTGAAGCAAAAGGCAGAGAAACCAAGGGAGAATTTAGTGAGTAGGTACTCGGTTTCATTTTATGTTGGGTTTTATTGGTAGATTTCACTCAACAGCTGCATTTTAAGTGTTTTCGAATTTGTGAGAGAGAACCATAAAAACAATTAAAGGAAATATCCCCCCAATCTACCATTCTTCTTTTACCCCACCCATGAATGGACTGGGCATTCTTTTGAGTGATCATTTTTCTCCACTACTTTATAAGAGCAAGTGTCCTTGTTGAAAATGCTTTCACATTTCTCTTTGTCGTAGTCAACTGGTGTCACATAGCTGTGGTTGGAAAAAGAAAAAGAGGTGATGAGATCAAGAAGTAAGCAGCTTCCACTTCAGGTGGTATCTGCACCTTTGGTATGAAGAGACTATACGGAGGAGACTTTTGGAGAAGAAAATAGAACTTGCACAGAGCTCCTAGCTCAAATGTTACTTAGCCTGCTGCGTAAGCAGGATGAGGGGAGAGCTGTAGTTTTTTTGGTCTGATTTACACCTAAGGGATGTTCATTTTGTTTATTTGCTATTCCAATATCACTGCTTCTTCTCTTCAGCCATGGTATGGAACTAATATTGCATGAGTGGTTGGGTATCGCTATAGGAAAAATAACAGACAATGTACCTTGAGCTGCTTCTCAGAGGAAAGTGAGGCAGTGTGTGGCTTTGGGGAGATCTGGACTAGGATCAATAGAAATTTCTTAGAGTGTTCTCTCTTGAGTCAATAGCTTGCCTGATGTTTTAGCCTCAAAAAGAATTACATTCTTTTTTTATTTTAAATCAATATTTTTTTGTTAAAGATGACCTCTGTTCTTCAGAGGAACTTCTTGCATGTTCAGTGATGATGGTGTTGGATTAATGCATAACTTTGTGATAGGAAGTGAGTGAGAGAAGGGTTATGGTTATTTCTCAGGAACTGCTGTGTGAAGAGAAGTGGTTTGTGCTGTATCACAGCAGCAGAGGGAAAACCCCACTGCTGCTCTGAACTCACCTAGTGCAGCACTGAATTCCATTCCTGGAGCAGGAGCAATCATTGCAGTCCTCGGTTTTCCAGTTGGAATCAAATCCATGGACCTTTCCTTCGCCGTCAAGGCAGCCTGAAAATGTGTTGTGTAAGCAGACTTCAGTGTCAGACTATTGCAGTAATGACACTGTTGCATGTATGAAATGGGTGGGATCTTTGCTGGCTTTTTGCATTAACATCCCTATCTGCCAAGGGATATCTATGCTACCCTAATGCATGGAGAAGAGTCACCTGTGTCCCTCTGTCTCCTGAGGTTCTTAGCAGCATGGGGTTTCCTGGAGTAGTTCATCTTCAAGTACGGAATTTGAAGCACCCAGAAGAAAGACAACTAGACACAGACCTGGCCAGGATTAAAAAAGGCTTTGACTTTCCTATTAACATCTCTTGTTGACTCCACCTTTAAAGCAAGCATCTGGCCAGAAAAATTTTTCCCAGTCCTCAGCTGCAGGAAGACAGCAAGTGTTGGATGTAAAGTTCCTGTTCAACAATCACAGAACAGACCATAGGCCTCCTAAATAACTGATATAGAAAGCAGAATTTTATGAGAACAGAACAAGAGAGAGTAGTGGGGCTTCTAGGTTGTGTCTTTGCCTATAAATATTCTTTTCTTTGGTGATGTTAACTCATTTCCTCAAGTAGTAGAACCATCTTTCCTAGGTAAAGCAGTATTTTAGACCACTTAGAAGTTTTGGGCATACTGGCACACATCAGCTCTAGTTGTGTCCAAAAAATAGCATGCTTCTCTTTTGGGAACATATTTTCCTGCAGCTCCACTCATCTGCAGACTGACAGACTAGCTGTGTTCTGGATGGGCAGATCCAGACTCAAGGAATGCAGCCATTCTGCTTTCAAGAATTTGCTTTGGGATACAGAAACAAGACATGAGTAAATTGCATGGTGCTCAATACTTGTAAATTTCTTTCCTGTTTTATACTGACTACACACAGCTATACACAGGTCCTTCTCCCTTCTTTGATTTCTAGATGTGAATCCATGGTAAAAATATGAATTACTACTTCATGCAGATGGGTTAACTAAAACTATGCTACTTCCCTGGAAAAAGATAATTTGTAATTGGGTCTGTGTGAAGCTCCCCAAATAACTTGTTCTTTTTATAACATATTATAATATTGCTCTCCATACCCCATTTCCCTCCCATTTCCCTTTGATTCTTCTCCACTGTTTCCACTTATTTCTAAATTGTGATGAATTGCACAGAATGGACAAATCAAATCAAGCAGTGGTTCTGATGATGTCTGTCAAGTTGAGGGCAGTTGACTTCTTACCTACAACCACACCATTAGACGTCCCTGGCTGGAATGGCATAAGGAAACAAGAAGCATCAGACAGTGGGATGCTGATGGCAAGAGCAAGAAGGCAGGCCACGATGGCTTTCTGAACAAGAAGACAGAATTCATATCAATTCTTCAGTAACTATTAAGATGTCTCAATGACAACAGGAAAATACATTGTGGTTTCAAATTAAAATCCAATTGTTGATGCCTTAAATTTTAGCTTTCACATTTTCCAGATTCGGTACTGTATTAGTATATAACTCTGAACTTCATATAAAGTGTTAGCAAGTTCTCTTCACAATTAGGTAGTCAAAACAATCCTTTTCCAGCTCCAGAACCAAGGACACCCTCACAGCTTCAGGCCCAGAAAGTATAAACAGCAGCTAACTGAGGAGAGCAATCCGGGAGGAGGGGACTTCATAACCTGAAGCTGTAACTGGTTAATGACAGAATCCCAATATGTCATTAATGTTAATGTCATTAACCCCAATATATAAACGGACCAAAACTTACAAAAATGTGAAAATGTGTGATCTGTCATCCATCTTGAGTGTAGCCTCAGCCAGGCTCTTGTACTGCCCAAGGTGTATCCTTTGAAGGCCTTTTTAATAAATATCTACTTTTTTCCTTTAACACTTTCTAGCCTCTGTTCTAGGTACAGCCTCTCAAGGCATCAGTCTTTTGCAGTTTAGACATTTTAACACACTTATCAGGGATACTGAACCATTTTAAAGAAGCAGAGGCAGAGCTTCGCATGGGAAGGGAAAAGATACCTGTCTTTCCAAGTTGTTAAAATCAAGCATTGACTGCTAGACTCAGATACTGTTTGTGAAAAATGTGTATTTTATTCCATCCCACTCTAGATTAATTTTTCTTGTCCTTTTATTCTCTATAGCGTCGGTCACCAACTGTTTTTTCCTCACTTTTCCTCCACTAACCTCACTTACAGTTATAAAAACCTCTTTACTGCAGTCTGAAGAACTACAGAATGTTTTACCCTAATATTGAAGGATTAGGAGCAAGTGAAATAACTATAGCTGAAGTTGAATACTCAGGTCTTGGCCCTGTCCCTTACTTGCAGGTGTCACTTACGACCTAGATAATTCTATATTCTGTGACCTTTGTTGGTGGGGTTTTTCTGAAAGTTCAGGTGAAGTTTCAATATTAGTTTGAAATGTTTGAAGGATTTCCTTTGGGGATATGAGGGAAATATGTGCAAGAATTCTAGGATGGAATTATCTGTGATGAATTGAAGATCTTGGTAAAGAAGAAGGGCAGACCAGGAATAAACAATTGCTTACACATACTGTATGTACATCTGTCATTTTGGACAGAGTAGGACTGGTGACTTATAAAAAGAAGTTGTTCCTGAGAGATGAGAGGATTCAATTAACATTTTAGCAAATTAGCATTTTATTTTGCAGAAGAGAGGTTAAACCCCACAAAACTGCAACAGAGTGACAAAGGAGTAAAAATCAAGATACCTTTTTTTTGAGTTCAGTGAAATGTTCAGATATTGTCCAGACCTTTCACCCCAAGTTCTTACCTGCCTTTGCCTCTCTTTGGTTCTTGCTCTCATAACACAGATTTTATACATTTGCCAAGTTTCTTAATGTGCCAAGTACTGAGATAAATCCAACAGAAACTCCTTTAAAATCTATAGCAACACACCATGGTCTTTTACAGTACTAGATGTAAAGACTCACCATTCTTGCAGAATTATGAGACTTCCAGTAAGGAGATGGCTTGTATAAAGTTCATCTTCTCAGAGACCTTATATAGAGAAGGAATTTGTGATTACAGCCCTTGAACAAACTGACCATGGATGTCTAGCACCAATGAAGTTTCTGCAAAATGACCTCATGGGGTGGACATTATTAAGATAAGGCAATTACATACAGGAAGAAAGGTTTGTTTTAACAGACACTGGAGAAATAGGTGTGGCTTTTGTGCCACACCAGAGTTGGGAGGCAGTTACAGGAAGCACTTTTCAAGCCTAGAAGGAATATTTAGCACTTGCCCTGAGAAAACCATTAGAGACATGGCGGTTGCCACTCACAACAGAATCGCATGCCTAGTTTGAACCATCTAGGGTTTAAAACATGGGTCCTAGATAACCATTTTCTTCCTTGTTCAGCTTTCCATCATGTAGAAGAACCATGTGCTCAGATCCTCTATGAAGAAACAGGCATTATATATTTTATTTCTTAATTCTTATAGCCAGTGAGAAACTGTTCCCTTTCTGTAGAGGCTGGATATGTCAGGGGCAGATACACTTTCCAGGTGCTTAGGACAGTAATTTGATAGCAGAGAGGTCCAGTATGGTCACCTTCTGCTTTCACCTACTAGGTTCAAGTATTTCAAATTATGTGGGTCTTCTTGTTAATGAAGTCCATCCCTTATTACCAGAGCTGCACAGTTTGCAATACTTGAATTAATTACTCTGACTGCATAATTGTGGTGACTTCTTGTGTGGTTTTGAGAGTAGAGGCTGAAATGCAAGTTGGGTTGACTATTCCACTACTTCTACCCAAACTCCAGAGTTGAGAGGTAGCTCAGGAAGTCCATGAGAGAAGGCCAGAATTAGTGCAGTGCAGGTCACAGTGAGACCACTAGCAACATCTTAGCTGGCTTTCAACCCAGCAAGTTGGGTAAATTGGGTTTTCTTTGGTTACTAGACCATCACTCTTCAGAATGACAGAAAAGAGATGAAGTGCTTGCAGGTGTTTGATAAAGCTGTGACAATCAGCCTGTCACTAGTAAATTAGACTTGGCAATGCTGATTTATGCCTGCCCTGAAAGGGAGGATAACTGCCACACCCTTGACTCCTAATCAGTGGGCATGTCAGCCCTGAGCAGGGTTAAGGGACAATTAAGAAGCCTTTTGCATGATCTGTGAAGTCAGAAAAAAGAAATGCTGTGGTGCTGAAACCACTCACAGCAGCAAACTCTGTGGGGTTAGTTCATTAATATATTGATTATTTGGGACATTTGTGACCCGCATAACATCACATTTCTTCACGTTGTTTGTGTATAGGATGATAGGTGCCTTGCTTGGGTGGGGAACAGGTTTCTCTAACAGACGTAGTAGCTCTGTTGAAATCTTATGTTTGCTTCCCAACTGGTTCATTTCTTACTAAAAACATCCTAAGAATATCATTGGTCTGCCCACTTCTGTGCCTCCCTTCCACTTATTCTGAGGGCTAGAGTATCCTCATTCTTGCAAAGGCAGAGAAAAGTCTTGGAGACTTTCTTGAAGATTTACCTTGCTATTTTTACTCTAGTCATTCTTCAGCTGGAGTTTCTGATTACATCTCACTGATAACAACAGAGATAATCAGACTAATGCAAGATGATCAACAGGTTTTTCCCTGCGTGTTTCAGTGCAAGGGAATCAACAGAGAGAAATACATTATTTCAGAGTAGTAATGTTATTAAAACAGCTCAATAAACCAGCTGATATCTATGGACAGTTCAAAGCTAGAAGAAGTGAAGTAAAATGAAAGTAATCCAAGAACCTTGTTTCTTAGGCCAGCATTTCAGTACTGCTCTCACATTCTTGAGAGGGATCAGCTTTCTGTGCGGAAGAGTAAGTGCAGGACACATTACAGCAGTTTGTGTATCCAGTGACTCAGCCCAGTAGGGTGATTATCACCACTGTTGAGAGGGGGAAAACAAAAGGAAGCAGGAGGTATTTCAGCTCACAGATCATAAGTAAACATGATTTTACAAATAAACTCTACTCGACATTAATCTGACAATGCTGTATAATGTACTTTGGCTTTACTTTAATAAAGTCTGTCAAATTTGTGTATGAGAAAGGACAACTCTGTTCAAGAAAGGCACATGCAAACAACAGTAAAATATACAGTGCACTGTTTACACAAGAACACATTGTAAATGTGGTAGAAGGAAGTTTTATCTTGGTGGGGACACTTTTCTTATGTCTGAGGTTCATATACCCACAAACCTCAAAGCCTAGGCCCTCATATCTCTCCCAGGATAGGAATTATCAAAGAATTATATTAATTTTATAGCAAGGAACACAGGCAGTGACAGTGATTTGTCCCAGGTAACAGATGGCAGAGCAGAAACTTGAATTGAGATCTCAGTTCAAGATGGGAGACCCAAGCTTGAGACAATAATATAATTTCTTCTCTGATCTGAATGCACCTGTCGTCTTCCATGTGTAGCCAAGTCCCCATCCATGAGTCCAATTGCAGTTTAAATTCAATGGAGTTTCAGTGGGATGAAAAACACTTAATTTTTTATCTTGGTGCAAATGCATTTTTAAAACACATGATAATTTCTCAGCTACCCTGGAAAATCCTGTCAGATCATGATCCCAGGATGAAGGATGAGTGCTAAGCAAGGGACATAGAGACAGACAAATAGATCTAAAAGGCCATCCACAAATACCAGGCCATGCTTGCAATGAGGAGACCTCCATCTCTGAACTGTGGGTAGAACTAAGGCAGATGGCAACAGATACTGTACCAGCAAGAACAAAAGTCCAGAGGCAGTAAGTCAAAATGAATAGGAGTGGCAGATTCAGCAAAAAAGATATCTCCAGTTTATGGGAAATGCTAACTATCCTGCACTTCCATCTCAAGGTGTATAGTAAAAAAAGTCTTAGAAGTCTTCAGTGAACCAGAAAAATGACAGAAAAGTTTATTCCACAAATTAAAAAAACCACAGCGATTCCAAACACAGCTTATCTTGACCCTGCAGCTGATTAAGCAAATGAAGATGATATGTCTGTGAAAGAGACTTTTTGTCGAGCCATGACTTAAGGAATTAGCTGTAGGAAGGGTGGCAGGTTGGAGCATTGCGGTGGTTCTGTCCACTAGTGCCTCTGGTTTTGTGGATCTTACATGATGCAACAGCAGACCCTGCTCTGGCCACACTGGCATTTGGGAGCATGCCTTTGGTCCTCCAGGTGATAGCAAATTATCTGGTCTTTCATCTCAAACACAAGCTGCCCACGTGTGCACAAAATGAAAGGAGGCTTAACTTCAATTTTATACCACCAGTTACTTAGTTCAGCATCCTTTGGACTTATTTCTGGGGAAATTCAGTTAATTGTGTGTATATCCCACCTACACTGTACTTCAGCTCTATTTAGAGAGCATGAGCCTTTTTCCATTTTTAAAACCTGTTAGTTACTGATTCCATGAAGACTAAATGCCACAGTTGGAAATTATTGCTGAAGGACTCAGAACAGACTGGGATGGGGAAGGCAACCACAGAATGCTTCAGCCAAATCCAGAGGGTATCTTGGCTTTTGGGACCTCTTCTCTTTTTTCTTTGCTGTTTTCCTCTGTAATGTGTAAAACCTTGCTTCCTGCCATTTCTTGTCCTACACCCTTTCTGTCTCATTGAGATGGGCAGGAACTAGAACAGAACACCATGAGAGATTTTGTGACTTGCATCTGTGACAGATTTCTCCAAAATTACACTTGGGCTGTTTAGTTTGTAATAGCAGTATGCACTGTGCAGTAGTATGAAGGAGTAAGCCCAGGAAACCCTGCTGTAAAACCCCGACAATATCTTGGAATACTTCTTGAAAGTAATTTATCACTTTCTGAGAGCAAACTTGTACCCACTCTTTGACAAAGCAAAAAGGAATGGCCACCTGAAAGGGTAGAAAATGCAACAAATTTCATTTGAACAAAATGACAGCTAGCATTTTATTTTTGAAATCCTTAAAGTGCGAAATATGCTGCAGATTAAATCCCTGTGTGGTGTTGCCATGATTTTCTGATCATATACGTGTCAACAGATTGAATTTGAGTGCTATAAAACCTTAAGAAACTGAAATTTGGACTTACTCTGACAATAATGGGTTGTTTCTAAGGAGCTTTTGTATTGTATAACCTGTGGATATAAAAATGGCAAAAACTTATTCTCCAGTGTCTTACCAACACAAAAAATATTTCTCATTTGGAGAGGAAGTTTTGTTGGGATTTCTGAGGAAGTTACCAAAATTCAGCAAGTTTTTCTTTAGTCTCCTTGCTGTGAAGGATTAAAAAGAGAACTAGTACCTCTCTCTTTCTGCCCTACACATTTCATTAATTTTGGGTGGTACATAAAGAATAAAAAGAATTCAAAAGAGAATGAGTGATGTATTAGCCTGCTTTCCTGCAGATGAATAATCTCATGAATATAAAATCCCAAACCAGTAAAAACTACCTGTGGCAATGTTGCTGAGCATTTCACTGCTCCGAGCAAGGAAGATTAAAGACTCCTGACCTTCATTGCTAAATTAGTTTTATTTAGAGGAGAAAAAAGGAAAAAGCAGTTTCAGTACTGGCAGCTACTCTAGTAATAGAAAAACAAATACAATTGCACATTGAGACTAAAAAACATCATTTTTAAAACATTTATATGCAATTTCTGGGTCTCAGTGAACACAGTCTATTCCCTGGAGCCTGTGGGGCAAGACTCTACACTTCTTTGGCCTGGTAAACTCATCAGAATTCATTTTCTTTCTTCTCCAGTGTCAACTCTTGTTTATGCTGAGCTGTTCAGATTCTGCTTCAAGTACAAGTGGTGGAGGAGGTGCCCTTGCAGTGGAAGATGGGCTTCCCCACCCACAGATAAGTCCTGGAAGGATGTGCTAATCACACAAATATGCTGGTACTTCTCAGATCCAGAACCTTAAAGAATATGTTCACATGAGATTCAAAGCCTGTGTTAGATATCTTTTTTTGGTCATTCATTCACACTTTTACTGGTGCTGTCAGCAAATCAAAAATCTTCTTGCACTAAGAAAGCCATCTTCATCTGTAAGAAAAGTGGCAACAAGGTTCTACAGAAACTCTTGGGACCTTACAGGTAATAAGGCTCTACTTTAAAAAATAAATACAGGTCTAAGAAAGGAAACTAGTAGAATGAAATCCTGCGTCATTTAAAAGTTAACTAAACATGTGTAAATCACAGACAAAACAAAGCCTTAACAACTAATATTAAGAACGCAAATATGACCTTTGGATAGAAATGAGACCCTCTATCTGATTGTGCATCTTGTAAGCTGAATTAGAACAATTAAACAGTTAGAAGTGAGCGACTGAAGTGCTCCCTTTTACAAGACTTTCCCACGTCACCGTGTTCTCTGTGATGGCAAAGCATCTGTAGGAAGGAGAGGAATTCCGCAGTGCAGAGAGGTTTGGAGCAGGTGTCAGCCCACACGAGCCTGAGGGGAATAACACTGCTTTGAGGGGTCGTCCTTCTGCACCACGTCATAGTCACAGCGCTTTTTGTTAACAATGACTTTACAGTTCTCATTGTCGTAAGAAACAGGAGTATGAAAGCTGTCAGTGGCAAAGAGAAAGCAAACGTTAGCTTGAGAGCTTTCACTAGCTCTGTGACATGGGTGAGAAAAGGCTCTCTTGTGCCTTTACAGACTCATTTATCCCCAGAAATGGAAAGCTGTAGTCATCCTACAGGCAATGATGGCACCAAGGAGTTCAAACTTACAGGGAACAGCATTCCATTAGATGTTTGCGG
>VXBB01014816.1:0-17693 GCA_013399915.1 Illadopsis cleaveri
GGATGCTTTCTAATAGCTCTATACTTTTCTTGAATTGTGGCACAGAAAACTGCCCCCAGCACTCGAGGTGAGGCTGCCGCAGCACAGAGCAGAGCAGGACAATCCCCTTGCTTGCCCAGCTGTGCCTGGTGCTCCCCAGGACAGGGTTGGCCCTCCTGGCTGCCAAGACACTGCTGGCTCATGTTCAACTTGCCATCAATGACAGCTCTGAGATCACTTCCCACCAGGCTGCACTCCAGCCTGTCGTTCCCCAGTCTGTGCAGAAGTCCAGAATCTTCCAAGCACAGAATCTGGCACTTTTCCTTGTTAAACTTCACACAGTTGATGATTTGTACCCTCTGAAATATGATGACAAAATATTTGTCATCCACAATATTCTGGTGTGACAGCACACATTCAAAAAGATGAAGTTCACATAGTGATTTTCCAGGCAGTAGATGCCTGTTTCCACTCATACATATCTTCCCTCTGTGTCATAAAGCAAGGGCATCACAAAGCATTGTGATTGTCTACAGATTGTTTCATTTCAACAGCAAGACAGATGCCACAAGTTTGTCTAATTCTGGAGAAAAATTGCTAACAAAATATGATCAGTGAATGATGATTATGGTGAGTCCCGTGACTGGAAACTGTGTAGGGAATATCAACTGGCAAACACACTTGCCCTCTAGAGTGATAGTAAAAAGGGTTTTCAAAATATAGCCAAACATCCTATAATTTCCAAAATTGTAGGAAACACCTCTATTTTATTAGTCCATTCAGAGCATTTGAGATTTTGTTGTTTTGTAGATTTATTTCCTGAGTTTCAATATTGCAGGGCCTATTTTCCAGTTAAATATATTCTACCTGTATTCAAGCAGTGCTAATGCACAGAATTTGAAGGACAACATGAAATCTTATCAAGAGATGTGGTTGTCATACAGATTTCTACTCACTTAAACTATCATTGTGGTACAAAACTCCAAGTAATAACTGAACTTTCTCTTCACTGGCTAACCCAAAAACACAAGAATAAAACATAAATAAATGGAAGATATCATTTACCCAGAGAGTGTCTTAAATAATTGGGGGGATATGTTGATCTCTTTTGCTTATTTATCTTCTTTTCATTTCCTTGGTTAAAGATATAATACTCAACAGAGGGAAAAAAGGAAGGCAAAGAAAAAAGTGCATTAAGATTACACTTGGCATTTTAAATACAACAAAAGGTACCTATAGGGATGCTTTATTGTACAGTCGAGTAAACTCCAGCTGTCAGCCCTGTGATCACTTCTTCAATAGGCAAAAAGGACTCAGCTCTAACCTGGCTACATGCTGGTTCTCACCAGTAGAACAACTACTTCCTTAGGAATTGCATTTACAATTATCCTCTGCCTTTCAAAGAAAACCTTGAAAGAAAAATATGAATAAACTTCTTAAGTGAATGGGCTTTTTCCCTTTTCTTTTCTTTTTTTTTTCTTTTTTTTTTTTTTTCCATTAAATAAAAAAGCTGTTTATCTGTTTTTGTTAGAGCTAAAGTAAAACCTTTTTTCAGGGATGAAAACTTCTACAGGATAACATGAAAATCTTGTGGGTTTATTGATTCTCCTATTATGTTCACATTAAAGAGACTAAAATATGTTAAATATGACCCTCTACCTGCAGAGGGAGGAACCACTATATACATGGAGTCAGAGAAATATACACTGATGAAATTTTGATCACTTCATTAAATGTGATATTATGGGGAGAAATCCCAGACTGAATGAAATGGGATTTCTGGCATTGGCTTCAACTGGAACAAGCCATTACTATCTGATAGCAATTTCTAGATCTGTTGGGTAACTTTGTTCAAGATCTACATTTGACAGAACAAGCATAACTGAATGCTAGAAATTATTTAAAACTTTTAAGATTTTCATGAGAGCTTTTCTTTTTCGGAGTGTGCTCTTTTAAATTTTGTGGTGGAAAATCATTAAATAAGAAAAACTTAATTTTGAAAATCTGCATCAGACTTACATGAAATGTCCAATATTATGTGTATTTTCTTCTGACTTCTTGCTTTTTCTTTGTTGATTTTCATCTTCATTTTCTTTTAAAATCTAAACAATACAAAAATAAAAATAAAAAATGAGAAGTGGAAAGAGAGGGAAGAGGAGAAGAATGACATTTACTTGGGAAGAGACATGACTTTTTACCATATTCTGGCTCTTGCATTCAAAGTCAAAGACAAGACAGAGACGAATGATATAGCTTCAAAAATCCACTTTTTTCAGTGTTTTTCTACATTGCTTTCAAAAGAAACCACTGTCTTCTAGAAGCTAATTTAATTTTGTATGTTGTTTCTGTTATGAAATTATCTTCTTCATTTCTAAGTCCATTCTATTAACCAATTTTTCAGAAACTTATAAAAAATTCCACTCTGGATTTCTCCTTCATGTAGAACGGCAAAACACAGCAGACTGACAATAGCAATCTGTGCAAGGCTAAGCAGCATATGGTCTTCAGCAAAAAAGGACCACAAATAAATTCAAATAAATTTTTACTGTGGCTTATACATTTGACAAACTGTAGGCAGCAAACCAAACTACAGACAACTATTCAGCAATTTCTTTTCAGTGACATGCTTCTCCAGGCAGCTGAATGCTTAATTTTCAGTTCTGAACTCAATTTTGAGTCAGCTAACTAATCTGCTCTTTCTGCCTTCTCCAAGTTCATCAGCCTTAAAGCTGCAAAAAATTGACTCAATTTGTTTTGCTGTAATTTCTTGAGCAATCAATATTCTATGTGTCTATATGAAAATACTTTTTTCAAAAGGCTGAAATCTCCATTTATAGGGTCTTGAGGAAAGGGTTAACTGTAAAAGTGACTAGCTCAAAACACGAGGGGAACTGGTTGAGCCATTTTTTTGCTTCAACAGTAATTATTGTTACCTTATAATCCCACTGAACAATTTTAATTTAAAAACTTACCAATGGAAATATGAAACATGAGGAGTGGCGTTGCACAAAGGTTTTCTGTCAAAACGTTCTCTGCTGTATACAAGAATCCAAACAATAAAAAGATCTACAAAATTACATATTTTGTTCATGAAGGTGTTTCCATCCTCAGGAACAGAGACTTGTAAAAAGAAAACCATACAGATATTAAAGATTTCCTAAAAAAGAAAAAATTTCAATTTTATCTAATTCAAATTTATCAGCTGTGTACTTGCTTTGTGCACACACTTGAGCAATGAGCAGAGAAGGCTTCAAGTCCTTACACTTCATTATTCATGCCATACATTATCTGTATGGCATAAAAAGAAATACTCTTTGATATAGAGAAACATAGAGTTTACTACAGATACTACCAGAGTCCTGGCACAAAATATTTTTGTCAGTAAAGAAAATTTCTAAAAATGCCATCAATAAGAATGGCACAGGAAAATATTTGAAAAATTTAACATCTGTACCTGAGGATATCATTAATCAGGGGTGAAGGTTTACTTTTGAAAATCTTTTCATCTGGCATATCTGTTAAACACCTGTAAACATCTGTAAACACCTGCCTACCTTCAGGGGATTCAATACCCCATGGCTCTTCACTCTTTCCTCCTAAGTTCCATCTAGCAGGGAGCTGCAGCTGTATTTGGTTTCTAAAAGCACTCCCACCTGCTAAGTGTATCTGTGTCACTTCTTCCAGAGTGGGTAGAGGAGCCTTAGCAGAACCAGGTAGGACAGAAAGAGTTCCCATAACAGGATGTGGACATAAAGTGATGACAAGAACCTCATCAGAACTGATCACACAGTCCAGGACACGAGTTATGCTGTGTTAGGGACTGGCTGAGCCACCTCAAGCCTTCTGCAATCTTCTTCCCTACTCTTTCTCACTACAGCATACACTCCTCCTTTCTTTCCTCTTATTGATAGACAATCCCACGTGAAAAATTCGAATTCTTTCTTAAATTACTTACACCTAACTACCTCTTTAGAACATCAAATCCCAAAAAACATAGTCCCATTCACTCACCATGCTGTTTCAATATCAAGGGTGACTGCAGCAAGTATTCTGAGTGGTGCTTTTACTCATTGGGATATCTGTTACACCACAGAACTTTCAAAATTCCCCATAGTTCCCCAAAAGCCACAGAAATCTAAAGATTTAAAGTAAATTTGATTTAATATTATCTCTTTAAACCCCTTCTCTTCTAGATTTCAATTCCTTTCATTTTGTTTGTTTAATAAACATTCACAGAGAAGCCTTTCTATATATAACTACCTGAATTTTGAAACAAAGAATGAAGTGAAAGCCATAATAATATACTGTGAAAAATTGTCTCAATGTAAAGAAATAGTTGTAAATTATTATCAAATGAACCCCATTATATTGGTGTTGAAGAACACAGAAGAATGGAAGCCAGCATGTGCCATGGGCAGCTGTGCGCACAGATGCACTATCTTGTTCCAAAGGCTGGAAAGCAGCCCAGAAAAATAATACCTCTAGGTTTCAAAACTTCAGTGAATTGAATATTTTGACTTATGGAGCTTTTTTTGTCATTTCATATTTATATAAATATTTAACAATACTCAAAATATATAACATTAACTTGAGTAACCAAGTAAAAATAAGCATTCATTTTGCCTAGGCACTTTCATAATATCTCTTTAGACAACCTAAGTCTTTCAGGACCAAAACCAACTAAGAAAAACTATTATCCTAAAACAGAGCTTTCAATATTCAAATATATTATCCAGTTCAGCCACTTAGAGATAACTAGACAGATATCCTAGTAGTGGAGATTTTCATAACCAAAAGCATACTCTGCAATATTCTGCTATTTAGAGTCTTTCACGTACTTGGAAAGATTTTACTACACAGTCAGTCTTTGATAGAGATATATAATGTGTTAGATGATTTATTGACAGTTCTTTAGCTACAGAGGTAAGAATTATTCATCCTTTAATCATACACAGGAGTTTTTGTCTTTTATCAGTCAGCAACAAAACTGGCAAAACTAAAAAAAAAAAAAAAAAAAAAGGCTGTAGAGATATCAAGTGTGTTTCCCACTCATTACTCCTGCTTGCTCACCAACAAGTGGGGAGAAAATGCAGTCATTTTGTACACAAAAACCTTCACTTCAGTCTTCCTGGCACATTCCAAGTCCATGCAGAAAATCACAGCCCATTTAGCAGAAGTCTACCATGTTACCATCTGGAGTATAAATCTCTCTGTTTCTGGACTTCCCACAATCATATGCTGATTTCCCAACAGAATGGCTCCTGCACAGGTATGCTTCTCAGCATAATTAAGATGTTATACGAAATGTATTGTGCTCCCTGCTTTCAGAGCTTTCAGACAGTTCTGTGTTGTCAGGGTCACATATGACCACCCCTGGGGCTCCCAGAATCTCTGGGAGAGCGGCAGAACTCAGATGGTGAGGTCAGAGCCAGCAACCCCCCGTGGTACAGATTGACCAGCCACAGGAAGGGCCCATCTGTGCATTCCACCACCTGCAGTCCCAGGAAAGAGAAAAGGGAGCAGCACCAAGGGAGCTGGTGCACTCCTGTTGGGGAGAAAGGGGTGCACGTGCTGACCTGGCCCTTGACCCTGCAGGGTGTGCTGGAGCTGTGGATGGCCCAGGCTGCTACAAACACACACCTGTCCAGAGCTGGGCTTGTTCCACTGCTCCAGTTGCTGCAGTTCAGCTCACAACAGGTAAGAGCTGTTTGCTCTGTGCTCCCATGTCAGGATCAGACAAGTCCTTAGGAATGATACTTGGAAAATCTTTTTTTTCCCTTCTGTCTTTTGCTTAGTCCAACACTTACACCAGAACATACGCTGGCAATGGGATTTGTTCAGTGTCATCAGTGTTCATTTATGCTAAGGAGCCTCTATAAACCTCTCCTCTATATTTATGAAGTTCAGTTTTTTTCTAAAACCATCTGACAATACCTGGGATCTATATATAGTAAATTAAACAAAACAAAATCCTTTTAATATCCATCTCTCAGAGGTTAGGGCTGTGCCTGCAGTTTCACAGCTACATCTCTGCAGCTACTTTCAAAAACAAAGTTTTCCTTGACTTTGCCTTTTTCTCCTTTTATGTGTGAAATCAGTACTCACAAAACAGCGACCCTCTAGGTAGACAGCCTTGGCAAATATAACTGTTCCACATATGCAACTTGTGTAGTAACTCCATGTGAGGTCTGAAACTGAGGGAAATAATGGAACCATCTCCAAAATAATGAAGCTTGATTGAAATAAAGAAAACAGTTCAATGGGACACTAGGGAAGTATTTTAGCTATAAAAAGAATGAAATGCTTAGCCAGGTAAGTAGGATATAGCTCATCTCTTCATTATAATATTTTCAAAATAAAAGTAATTTTTTTTACATCCTTTCATTATAGCAAATGACCCCTCTTCTAAACATTATTCCAGAAAGACCAGATTTATACAGTTTATTTTCTGTTGTCTTGTCAATATTTGACCCAACAACACTTCAATTCTTTTTCTAGCAATGTCCATTCACCAACACATACAAAGAAATATAAGAAAAAGCTTCTCAGTTTCTTTATAGGATTACAGCACCCTACAGTTTTTAAGAGAAACACCTTCTTAACAAATAAGTATTATTTTCAATTAAAGGTCAGCAGAATTGATTTTGATTGGTTAAAATCCAAAGTAGGTTCATGTCAGTGGAATCACAGCTATCTTTAAATTTGCCTTTGTGTCTAAGTGACGTCTATGTTACTGAGAGAAATGTTAAATCACTGAGATTACCTTTGAACACTGGATGCTTCTTAACACTGTTTTATGCAGCTGTGACAGCTGTGTTAGTCTATGAAGCCAAGCTGGGGAAAAAAAAGTACTTCAACCAGTGTAAATTATTTATTATATTAAGTGGTACTCAGTACCAGTATAATGCACCCCAGTATCTTCTAAATTCATTCTAAGTCTTTAATTTTATATTTATATGAAATTTATAAAGCCTTTAACAAGTAAAACTGATTAATTTTAATTTAGACCTCAGCCATATCAGAATAGCATTTAGGAGGCTATTGCAAACAGTCCAAATTGTGTAAAATAATATTTTCACTATTCGTTTGAGGTAAGAATGGATATAATACCTCCTACACATGAAGTAACTGAGAGAAGCAAGATCAATGCCAGAATATTTTAGCATTTTCTAATTCAAGATCCTGAAGCACTGACAAATAATAGAATGAAAACGTAGATATGCAGTACTCCTCATTCAATAACACACAGCTTTCAGCAATGCTTAATATTTCCTATAAAGTCAAGATTTCTTTTAGAGCAAGTTATTAAGGCATTTCTGTATGCTGAAATCAGTGTGAGAAAGCAGGTAAAAAATTATTGTATAACACTGAACAACATCCCTTTTTTTCCTGAGGTGTATTCAGCTCAGCCACATATTATGCAAAAAATTATTATTGCTGAAAATTTTTCTTAGTGAATATATTATAGTATAATACTTTATTAGAAATAATATCACATTGTTATAACCCTACAATATCAACTTTTTCCAAGATCCACCATAGAAATGTGCTAGGCAGGTGTTGAATCATCCATAACATTTTAGATATTAACAGTCTTAGAGAGTTTCAATTGATTGGTATTCATTTAATGTCCAAAGCCATCTCTAAGAGCTGAAAGACATTTTAAGATACTTCCAACTTCAATCAATATCACTTATGAGTATAGTTTTTTCCTCAGAATTACTAAATATGCCAGACTGAAAACAAGAATATTTTCTAAAATTCTAATGCTATTTTCCTAGATAATATGAAAAAGGTAAATGAAAACTTATACTACCTATTAGCAATCAAACAGTATTATATGAGAATTTTCATATACTTGCATACATATATTTGCAGTATAAGCAAATCACTGTGTACTTAGCTCTTGGCAAATACTCATTTAAATTTTCTTTGCACCTCAGGAAAACAAGGTGCTTCTCTTGAAACCACCACTTACATTATCAGCAGCAACTTACGTTGTATCAAGTAATATAAAAATTATTTATATTTACAAATAATTTCACATAATTGTCTTGACATATTGAAAGTCCAGTACATATTAGCTCAGTCCTTAAGTCATGCTAATTAAGAAGCAATTGAGAAGCCCAAATCTTCCCATTCTTTTTCAGCAGTCACAAAAGGGCATTTCCTTTACTGTCAATTTTCTCAAATAGGAAATTAGCTAATATGTTGTTTGACAATGCATGACATTTTGGTCCTGTAGAAATAACTGTAACTCTTCTGCATTTCAGTGGTGGCTGATTTTTCTTTTGAGTTCACAAAGAAATGTAAGTACTCTGTTATTTTAGAAAGGATTCTTGAGCACAAACAAACATCTTCTGGTCTTACTATGGCCACTGCTCAGTCTTCAAACATTAGTCTCATTCCAGGATATGAGGGATTCCCAGAGGAAATTTAGTCTCATTCGAAAACTTCATCCAATGTGAGAAGCAGCTGAGATCTCATTCTTGCACCATCATAGCTCTGAATTCAGCCCACCACCTGCTCAGCACCTCAGACCACCACAGTAGCGCACTGCACAGAGAAATGTGCTCTGGGATGAGCCATTGTAGGGGACAAATCCAAGTGAACCACAGCCCATACTCTCCTCCATGAAGTCATGCCATTCTGCTTTTCCTCTTTTTTTTCCCCTCATTCTTATAGCTAGTCTTATTCTGTGCCATGCAAATTATATTCAGAAACTTTTTGGTTGTTATCTCTATCTCAGAAAAGGCTGAGAAAATAAATCTGACACCCCAAATGTAATTGAAGGCTAATTCAATCTTAGCCTTCAATCTCTTTTGCTTTTCCCCTGAAAACTATACACACAAGCCCCAAAGAAGCACAAATTTCAGGTTTCTTCAGAAAGCTCTTCTTCACAGGTCGTTCTGTCCAACATCACTGGCTCCCTTCCTCTCCTCTAAACTGCCTCCTTGACCGGCTTCTGCCTTACAGCCCTGTTCAACATACAAGTCTGTGCTCTATTCTCTCATCAGGAGTTTTGAGTCCAACAGGAATTTTAACCATTAAATTTTAAAGAGAAATGCAAGACACCTGATGCAGAAGTTATTCTAACACAAAATCATTCTGTAGCCAGAGTCTAGACTGAGATCCAGAGCCTTAAACAAGATTGAGATTGGCAGAATTTAGGAAAGTAAAACATGACTCTCAAAACCTATAAGCAACTCTCCTGTAATGGCAGGAGTTCCCAGCTGTCTGAAACAATTTTGGCACCTAAGGAAATGTCTGTAAAGGTCCTTAGGGCTGTGTTTGGAAGAACAGGTTTGGCTCTATCTCCACTTGTTAAAAACAGATCAGTTGTCCCCAGGAAAGCCCTGGAAACCAAGAAAGTGAAAAGAAGGAGAGACATCTCTGCCAGACTGAAAGTTAGACACCTACTCCCAAGAGACAAGACCAAACCAGTCCCTTGCTTTCAGGAGCAGCTCCCCACTCCATGAGCTGGCTGCCTTTGTCCCACTGAGCACACGGTGACCATGAGCATCCCTGCATGGCCCAGGGCTGTCACTGTACTGCCTTCCCTGTTGGCTCCAGCTGTGAATCTGATCTGGAACCATGTAACTATAAAGTTGTAATTGTATGTCTGTGCAAAACATTCCCTGATTGTTTTTAAGGCACCTTTACACTGTTGCTCAGAGCTAGAAAACACCAGGAATTTAATCCAAGTATATATCCAGAGAATCCAGCCCTGACCAAAACCATCCATGTGGCTGTTTCATAAGGCTTTAGAAATGGCATCAATAACATTTCTCACGGACTTCAGCTGGCAATAACTCATTAGACATCCCAATTCATTATATTTCTCCACTCCCCTATCACAAAGGATATTTTAATTTCTATATTTTGACTCTGCTGAACACTTGAAGGCTGTATTGTTTTGTAGTCCCTAGGGCACCAGGCAAAACAAACATAGAATTTCAGACTCTCCACAACCTCATGCTGTGATAACATTTTCAGTTCATCCTAGTATTTTAAAGACTGTCTCCAGTCATCAGGATTGAGAACACAGGGTAAACTTCTGCCACACTAGATTTATTCACTTTCAAATTCTGTGTGGCTGCAAGTTGCCCCAGCCCCTAAAACTGCAGACTGTCACCTCTTAATAGCTATGGGGTATATGACTTACTTTTTGTCTTTTTACAAAAAACTTTTGACCTGGTAAAAGGGAGAACCTAAGGGATCTTGTTTGTAGAGAGAAGGTAAACAGTGAAGATACTTGCAAAAGAGATGAGATTTTAGTAACAGTAGTACTGATATTAGTATGGTTGCAAATATTGACATTAAACAAAGCAACAAACTTAAGAAAATTAGTTATGTGTGTCCTTAAACAGCCTTCACTATGTGTCTCACTGCTTTGTTATACTCTAGTTCTTGGGCGCAAGGATTGTTTTTTCCCTTGTATTTGGAAAGCACCCAGGTCATTGTAGACATAGCCACACCATAAATAATCGTTATCCAGGCTGCTGGAATGCCCACTCGGTGCATTAACTGCATGACTGCACGTTCAGTCACCTCTTGTTCTCTCCCAAGGATTGTCCCATATTTCCTGCAGTTTACTGCCAGCAGCAGGGAAACAGCTCTACAATCAGTATAGTTTCAGCAAAGGAGAAAATCTTCCCCTTCCTTTTCTAGGAAAATCAGATAATGACAGTTGCAATGAACTCCCTGAAAGGGTGAACTGCACAGAGCCTACCAGCAGTGAGGATAGCAATTGTGCATTGCTCAGCAAGACCTGCTGCACACACAAGTGCAATAAGGGCTGCTGGGGAGGCTGCCTGGTGCAGCTGTGGAGCCCAGCCATGCTGGCCAAGTGACCCCACTCTCAGCACAGTCACAGAATCGAAAAAGCTGAGTTCATAACAGTTATGTGCTCACAGGCAGGGGGAAAGAGTCAGAAAAACAAATATCTCTCCTTGTTTTAACATGTGGGATTTAAAAGTACAAGGCCTGGCTTTAAATTACTGACCAGGTTCTCTAGATCACCAGTGCATCAGCTGCTTTGTGTTGGCATAAATGTAGCTGCAAAGAGGTCAGTGGGAGTTCCAGCTGACCTCCATAAAAGATCTGTTGAATAAAACACATCAAAGAAGTGGATTCCCTGAGCAATTTCTTCCTCAAGTTTCCCTTTTATAAAGGAATGGAGAATGTTACTCACTCTATTGCACAGAGCTCTGTAAGAACTTTGACAGTAAGGCAAGAAATTAATTCAGCAACCAATTTTGGCATCACTGCAAAATATCTACACCTCTAAGAGGAGCAGAATTTCTTCATTTATAGCATTATATATAGTATACTAAATTAAATTATTTTTGAACTCAAAGTTATTTAAATTGCAAAAAATTAATCCATAATTAGAAAAAAAATGTATTTTTGAGAGATACAGGGACAGTCTATTGAAAAGTGAAACAAACATTTCCCATATTATTAGATCTTTCACCAATAGTGTGTAAGTTTTGTGCACTCCCAAGATGAATCCCCTCATTAATTTAAACTAATTCATTTTATCTATGATATTAAGAAATATAACTATTTAAAACCTGAAATAATTATTAATTGCATATTTTACACATATCTCACTATCCAGATGTGCAGTAACCAACAAGAATCCCTTCCAACATACAGCAGTAAAGCCGTGCTTTTAGAACAATTGCTGCTGAAGTAGCAACAGGACAGATTCTCCATTGTTTCACATTACCTTCACATTTAAAGATACCATCCTATATAATGCAGAAGTGGGTACTGTATATGTTGGCAGTGAGTACTGTAAATAATGAGCCATCCAGCCACCCAACATTCATGCTAAAATTATGATTGGAAAACCACAGAGTAAAAATCAACTTTCCTTCTTTCTGACCTGTGTATAGGTTTCACTGCCCACAAACCTGGTTAGACTTCTGCAAATCTCTGCACAGGAAACCTTTGTCAATATCCCAGGAAAGTTTTAATTTCTGCCTGTTTTTCTTGTTTGGCACGTCTGCTAAAGTGATGGCCCAGATTCACGCCAAGAGTTCATAGGATTTGCCTACAGTAAGTAAAAAAGTGCCATTGTTGTGGCTCTTGTAGGTAGTGTGGAAGGAAAGAGATATTAAAGTAAAATAATTGCACAAGACACACAATTGTCTGACTAGATTAATGTAAGAGGTTACTCAATAAAGAGCATTTTCAAGCACATCTAAGTTAGGTAATGGAGCAATTGAGCTTTCTTGCACAACCTTAATTAATCTCAGTAAAGTACCTACATTATGAGATAATCTCAAGTGATTATGTACTACAAATCCCGTATTGTATTTTACAATGCACACAACAGTCTTTCTTTTTTCTGCAAATGAATCAAAATTATCTACAGTTACCTGAAGAAACCCTTCTTAGGGCAGACTTTACAACAATAGGAAGTTATATGTATCTAAACCTAAATAAAAACAATACTTACCAGTGTTTTGCATCTGAGATCTCACAGAAGATTTACAAAGTTCTGCCAGAATATATGGAATCTAATTTGCAAAGGAAATAAGTGGAAGCACAGCAAAGTCTTCATCTGTACTTTGAAGACTGTTCTGCATTGTTCTTTGAAATGAACAGAGAAAAATAATAGATCTCAATTTTCTTCCTTTCTTGAAACTTCTTAAAATCAGGGATTACATGGTTCACAATGAACTTTTAGAACTGCTTTCTATGGCTTTGTCCAGATATGTATTAAAAGCATATGTCTTGTTGCACTTTCTAAAGATGGAAAGGGTTCTACCTGTATTTACATATTTTGATTCAAAATCTCCTTTATTCTCAGTTGGGAACAGAAAAGCCTTTATTATTCTCAGCTGGGCCCAGTCCCACAAACATTTCAGCTCTGCCTTCATCAGATGCAGATCACACCAGCATTTATCCCCACTAATCACCACTCCCTCTGGCACTGACATTATCCTGGGGAGTTTCCCATTCACCTGACATCAATTACCCTAGACCCTGCTGATACTTAATTCATATCATCATACTTAATTAATCATTAACCCCTTCACTGCAGTCAGTGTTCTATAATTGGTGTTCACAGCATCTGCAAAATATTAAGGGTATTTGACTGTACATTCATCATGAGGTCTTCTACTAGAGCGTGAGGTATACAGGCTACACACTTGAGCCATGTTTCAGAAGAATATCACACAAATATAGTTACACCAGGAAAAATTAGTATTCCTTATCCAGCAGCCCCATAAATCTAGCAGCTGCACATTTACCATTCTGTTCTCTTCAGAGGCATTTAGTAAAGTCCTGTTCTCCCAAGGATATCAGAAGTCCTGCCTAATCACCAAGCCAGGAAAAATGCTCATGGAAAGGGTCCATTGCAGAGCTTCAGATTTCAAAATATTTAAATAAAATAGACTTAAAAACTTAAAGGAAAAGTCCAATTTGAAATTTAGCTATTGTCAGCTCACTCTAGAAATGGGGCTTTTTAGCTAAACATGGTGCTGATAGACTCTGTGGTGAAACATATACCTGAGGTGAAACTACAGCAAGCTGTGCATCTCTGAGAATGTCTGGTGTTGTTTAGGTACAACATAAAGATGGATATTTTTGTTACAGACGGGCTGGAATTCTGTCAAGCTTCAAAAATCCACTTACTCAGACAAACATTCTGCCTTGTTTTGTTTGTTTTTCCATTGGACACCTATAGTACAGGAGGAAAAAAAAGAAGTCTATTTTGCATGGAGGCTTTGGTGCAGGACTCTAAACACACAGTGAGAAAGGCAAGGAGGCTGAGAAATGAAACAAATACTGGGTATGGCTCATTTCAGAGAACAACCACCTACTCAGATTGTGAGAAAATTATTTGTTATCAGTGGATTGGATTCTTAGAGTTAAATCCAGTAGGGTATTGTTATATCTTACAACCTCTTTTCATGTTTATCTTTTAATGGCACATTTGAATAGGAAGTCTATAAAATTACATTTATCTGAAAGAAAAGAGTCAAAGAATTGGTATAGAGGATATATCAGTGGATCTTAAGTTAGCAACAAATCTGGAGGTCCAGACTCTACACTTACTCTACTGAAAAACAAATAGCACATTGCTGATGAGATGTTTTCCAGGTCTTTGTATTCTGCTTTTATTTTGTTTTGCTTTTAGCTTTACAGAAGGGAAATATTTAAAGAGCGGAGTATCTAACAAATCTCATTTCACAAGCATCAAGAAAGAGGTTAATGAGGTTTCAAAATAGGGTTAAGTGGTACCACCATCACAGAAGCTGTGAATGTTTGTAGAAGACGCACATGAAAGAAGACCCATTTTAATAGTATGGAAGATTCTCACTTTCATTTCTTCTAGCCGAGTAATGTCAGAGAGATTTTAAAATTTTTATTAGAGGTGCAAGATAAAATAGAACAAAGCCACATTTACTGGTCTCATATCTTCACTAATCAGGTTGCAGAGATCAATTAATACAAAAATAAAAATTTAACTTTTTTTAATATGTATTTCTCTTAGAAATATCTCTAGCAAATACATCAAAGTTTTTCATCAGTCCATGTCAGACTGAAATCAAACAGTTTTTCCTTGTGGCCGGGCAGAATACAATCATATCTGTAGATCAATGCCTATTGCTTCACTTTGAAAACAAAATAAAACAAAAATAATCAAGCATTCTATTCCCTGTAGTTCCATCGAACTGANAGTGACATCTATTAATTCCAGACCTGGTTGTAATGAATGATATCCCTCCCATTCTCTTTCAGGCTAATTGAAAAAAATGAGCCAATATATTTATGGAATCCAATATCATGAAGAGCAGAATCTTTTTTCACAAAAAAACTGTCCCAATGGTAAAGGCTGAGCAAAGCCAGGCTTCATACTCTAGGAGTTCTTCTTGTGGCTGGGTTATATGTCTCATGGAGGCTCCATAGCCAGAACATGGTGTACGTAACAGGGAAAAATCGTGTAGAGAGAGACACTCGTGTGGAAACAGGAAAAAAGACCCTGTGACACAAGAGAGGATTGAAAAATAAGCTTGCAAACTGTGAGCGAAAAACTTGTGTGCTGTTGCTTTTTCAGCAAGTACCTGTTCTGCCTTTGGGCTAGGACCATCATTTTTTCTCTAATCAGAAAATATTCTCTGATAATCATTAACAGTATAGAACAAAGAGGAAATTTATAAATATTTATATACACTTCTTTGTGGGGTTTTATTTATTGTTTTCATTTTCTCTGACATGGGAAAAGCCTTTACATAAATTTCCAAATATATAATATTTGCATTTAGTTTATTTGTTTGATATCACTCCCTGTTCTTGATTCATAATACTTTATTCAGAGAAAGTGTTTTTCCGTGGCTCTGTAATCTAGAATTATGTTAAATTAATACCTGCGACACCACTTCACATAACTCATGATGAGTCCTCTTGTATTTGTCATCAAAAACAAGGGTTACACAAGAAATAATTTGTTGGATTACACTGCATTAATAGTTTCTGATTTAGCACATTAGTTTGACAGAAGAGATAGACTGCTGTTTCTAGTGAGAAAGCAAAACATAGCAGATAATTGGGTGAGAATGGTAGCTCAAAAACCTCCTCCCTTTTACAGTGCCCAGTGCAGTGCAGACATACAGCAAGCACATCCAGCCCCAATTACAGCACAGCTGCCTGAGCTGTTCCTCCTCTTCAAATAGGTGCCCACACTGATGAGCATCAGCTCTCCCCAGTTTGCATGCTGCTGGTCATTGGCTTAACAGGCTCAGGTTTTCTGCTAGAAAGCCACTGGCTATTTCTCTTCCCCAAATTCCCCCCAGAAAAATATTTCTTGACCCATAGTCCACCCGGCCATTGATCCTTCATGGCCAAGCTGCAGACATGAATATGCAGTGTCTCCTGGGGACCCAGGGAATGCTTAAAAGACAGTGGAGTTGCAGTTTCTATCTCTACACAAACAAGTATGTCCTTGAAGGAAGAAACAGTTGCTGTCAACTTTGTACCATTTGCAGAACTAGATTCAAAAAGGCTGTTGTTTCTTCAGGAAATACACTGTCCAGGGATTCCCCTTTAGAGAAACCATTTCTTTAATTGGTTAGAATAGTTCTAACTAATATAGCTGCAGTGAATCCTATTGTCCCTTTCTCCATTTTATAATACACTCTTATAAGATATATATATATTATATAATATACTATACTCTTATAATCTCAACCTAAATGCATACAAACAACATCACAGGATTAACTCAAATTGAAATCAAATTATAACCTCCATGACTCTACGCTCTTTTTATAGTATTCAAATGAAAATCAGGAACATTTTTTTCTATACATTTTTTTCTATTATAAATTTCTCTCTAGGTCACCTTAATCATGATGGTGTGAATGTAAACATTTTCTAGAAACACTGGGATATTTTAATCGCTGTCTTTGCTATTTTTTATGACTGACTGAGAACCATTCTTTCTGGGTAGGTCTCTGAAACAGATTGAAATATCCACGTAGATAAAGCAAGCCTCTCCTGAAGGGATTGCCTGAATGGCAGATGGACTAGCACACTCTTCCGGCTGTTATTGTTGTCTGACCGTTGACGATAAGTACAGACCAAAGAAAAAATTTTAAAGTAACTTTTGCTTACCAGCTGAGCAGAAAATAGCAGGCTGGTATAGAATAGAAATAGTAAATTTGAGGCATACGTGGGTTTGGAACTGTAAAGAACCCCTGATAGGATTGGGCAAGCAGTTTCATTCCAAGTCCAAACAACCTGAACTGCAACTATATAATTACGTTTGGATTTGGGGTTTTTCTCCCAGTAATATTTTTTTTGGCTTCTGAACTGTTTGGAAGTTAGAACTTCTGCTATTTACTTATGACATTCAGTGTTGGCAAGGATGATGCATTTCTGAACTATGGAAATCTAAATCCCAAGGATATTTGAAAACCATCATTTTCAGTAAAAAAGTTTAGATATTGTGGCTAATCAGTGCAATTTCAGTAATAAGTGTCTCACAATATATCATTCTTGTGACTTTATTTGCTTGAAAGGTAAGAGCTGGGTCAGCATGTACATGATATGAAGTAGTAATTACTCATCTTAATTATTATGGAGGTATAGTGTCGCTGATAAAAATTATCCAGGGACCTTCTAGTTGGATGTGGTCTATAAGCAGGGTTTCTCATTTGCAGAAAATGCTATTTTGCCTGGCATTTGGCTGAAAATTCCATAGAANTATTACTTCACTTTGAAAATAAAATAAAACAAAAATAATCAAGCATTCTATTCCCTGTAGTTCCATCGAACTGATTGTACCAGTCTTTCACTTCTCCCAGAGACCTATGGATCCATGTGGTAGGTCTAAATTTTAGTGGTGCAAAATCACCCCTCCCTATTACCATCACCTGTGTTGTTTCCTTTTACCAAGTAAGGGGTTTGCTGAGCATTTCCAAAGAAAGGTATATTGCTACAGGAATCTTCAGCTGCGGAAGTTAAGGAAGGGGGTTTATATCTAGTAGTTGGAAAGAGTTCAAGCTCAGCCAGTTGAGAGAAGATTTCTTTAGCTAAACGATTATTTAAATTTTTCCAAAGAATTTAGCCAGAGGCAGTCAGTGCGTATAGAAAAGTTCAGTCCAAACAGTTGATGTATGATGAATATATTTATTATGAGACATGTCTGGCAATTTTAATAACAGCTAATTTTATTTTTTTTTTTAATCTTT